>CAXIWQ010000508.1:0-445622 GCA_964036275.1 Litoditis marina
GCGCACAGCCACAAAAGACAAATTAACGCGGTTATTACCTCTTTGCCTTGCAGCTACAGAAAAAAATTCATACGGCTATCAAGTCTGTTGCTCCCAGCTACGAAAACCTAATACGACTTTATATTCTGTGGCGCACAGCCACAAAAGACAAATTAACGCGGTTATTACCTCTTTGCCTTGCAGCTACAGAAAAAAATTCATATGGCTATCAAGTCTGTTGCTCCCAGCTACGAAAACCTAATACGACTTTATCTATTCTGTATGTTGCTCCCAGCTAAAAAAACCTAATACGACTATCTATTCTGTGGCGCACAGCCACAAAATACGAATTAACGCGGTTATCGACTCTTTGCCTTGCAGCTACAGAGAACAGTTCATACGGCTATCAAGTCTGTTGCTCCCAGCTACAAAAACCTAATACGACTATATATTCTGTGGCGCACAGCCACAAAAGACGAATTAACGCGGTTATTGACTCTTTGCCTCGCAGTTACAGATAACATTTCATACGGCTATCAAATCTGTTGCTCCCAGCTACAAAAACCTGATACGACAATATATTCTGTGGCGCACAGCCACAAAGACGAATTAACGCGGTTATCGACTGTTTGTTTTAATAATAATAATGAGTTTATCAATACACTGTATAACAATCAAGTGAGAGACGAATTGATAACATATGAATTGATGTTTAAGGCTAGTAAAACAGAGAGCAATACATAGAATTGCATTAGTTTGAGGAATAAACTGATTTAGAAATGAACGACATGTCTATTTACGAGGTGGAAGTGGTTCCCATAATGGGTTGATGTGAAAACGAAAACCATAGCGAGCAAAGTACACATCAGATATAAATGGGGCCAGATGAGGATCAGATTTATAGTAACGATAGAAAGCACTATAACGGAAACGTGTTTCATCTCTACACATCAAATGCAACTGAGAAACGGCCTTTTGAACTTTCTGGAGAGAGGGGCCTTGCAGCTACAGAGAACAGTTCATACGGCTATCAAATCTGTTGCTCCCAGCTACAAAAACCTAATACGACAATCTATTCTGTGGCGCACAGCCACAAAGACGAATTAACGCGGTTATTGACATTTTGACTTGCAGCTACAAAAAAAAATCATACGGCTATCAAGTCTGTTGCTTCCAACTACAGAAACATAATACGACAATCTATTCTGTGGCGCACAGCCACAAAACACGAAATATCGCGGTTATCGACTTGTTGGCTTGCAGCTACAGAGAAAAGTTCATACGGCTATCAAGTCTGTTGCTCCCAGCTACAAAAACCTGATACGACAATCTATTCTGTGGCGCACAGCCACAAAAGACAAATTAACGCGGTTATTACCTCTTTGCCTTGCAGCTACAGAAAAAAGTTCATACGGCTATCAAATCTGTTGCTCCCAGCTACAAAAACCTAATACGACTTTATATTCTGTGGCGCACAGCCACAAAAGATTTTACGCGGTTATTGACTCTTTGCCGTGCAGCTACAGAAAAAAAGTTTATACGGCTATCAAGTCTGTTGCTCATGGCTACAAAAACCTAATACGACTTTATATTCTGTGGCGCACAGCCACAAAAGACAAATTAACGCGGTTATTACCTCTTTGCCTTGCAGTTACAGAAAAAAGTTTATATGGCTATCAAGTATGTTGCTCCCAGCTAGAAAAACCCAATACAACTATCTATTCTGTGGCGCACAGCCACAAAATACGAATTTACGCGGTTATCGACTGTTTGTTTTAATAATAATGATGAGTTTATCAATACACTGTATAACAATCAAGTGAGAGACGAATTGATAACATATGAATTGATGTTTAAGGCTAGTAAAACAGAGAGCAATACATAGAATTGCATTAGTTTGAGGAATAAACTGATTTAGAAATGAACGACATGTCTATTTACGAGGTGGAAGTGGTTCCCATAATGGGTTGATGTGAAAACGAAAACCATAGCGAGCAAAGTACACATCAGATATAAATGGGGCCAGATGAGGATCAGATTTATAGTAACGATAGAAAGCACTATAACGGAAACGTGTTTCATCTCTACACATCAAATGCAACTGAGAAACGGCCTTTTGAACTTTCTGGAGAGAGGGGCCTTGCAGCTACAGAGAACAGTTCATACGGCTATCAAATCTGTTGCTCCCAGCTACAAAAACCTAATACGACAATCTATTCTGTGGCGCACAGCCACAAAGACGAATTAACGCGGTTATTGACATTTTGACTTGCAGCTACAAAAAAATCATACGGCTATCAAGTCTGTTGCTTCCAACTACAGAAACATAATACGACAATCTATTCTGTGGCGCACAGCCACAAAACACGAAATATCGCGGTTATCGACTTGTTGGCTTGCAGCTACAGAGAAAAGTTCATACGGCTATCAAGTCTGTTGCTCCCAGCTACAAAAACCTGATACGACAATCTATTCTGTGGCGCACAGCCACAAAAGACAAATTAACGCGGTTATTACCTCTTTGCCTTGCAGCTACAGAAAAAAGTTCATACGGCTATCAAATCTGTTGCTCCCAGCTACAAAAACCTAATACGACAATCTATTCTGTGGCGCACAGCCACAAAATACGAATTAACGCGGTTATCGACTCTTTGCCTTGCAGCTACAGAGAACAGTTCATACGGCTATCAAATCTGTTGCTCCCAGCTACAAAAACCTAATACGACAATCTATTCTGTGGCGCACAGCCACAAAATACGAATTATCGCGGTTATCGACTTGTTGGCTTGCAGCTACAGAGAAAAGTTCATACGGCTATCGAGTCTGTTGCTCCCAGCTACAAAAACCTGATACGACAATCTATTCTGTGGCGCACAGCCACAAAAGACAAATTAACGCGGTTATTACCTCTTTGCCTTGCAGCTACAGAAAAAAATTCATACGGCTATCAAGTCTGTTGCTCCCAGCTACGAAAACCTAATACGACTTTATCTATTCTGTATGTTGCTCCCAGCTAAAAAAACCTAATACGACTATCTATTCTGTGGCGCACAGCCACAAAATACGAATTAACGCGGTTATCGACTCTTTGCCTTGCAGCTACAGAGAACAGTTCATACGGCTATCAAGTCTGTTGCTCCCAGCTACAAAAACCTAATACGACTATATATTCTGTGGCGCACAGCCACAAAAGACGAATTAACGCGGTTATTGACTCTTTGCCTCGCAGTTACAGATAACATTTCATACGGCTATCAAATCTGTTGCTCCCAGCTACAAAAACCTGATACGACAATCTATTCTGTGGCGCACAGCCACAAAGACGAATTAACGCGGTTATTGACATTTTGACTTGCAGCTACAAAAAAAATCATACGGCTATCAAGTCTGTTGCTTCCAACTACAGAAACATAATACGACAATCTATTATGTGGCGCACAGCCACAAAACACGAAATATCGCGGTTATCGACTTGTTGGCTTGCAGCTACAGAGAAAAGTTCATACGGCTATCAAGTCTGTTGCTCCCAGCTACAAAAACATGATACGACAATCTATTCTGTGGCGCACAGCCACAAAAGACAAATTAACGCGGTTATTACCTCTTTGCCTTGCAGCTACAGATAAAGTTCATACGGCTATCAAATCTGTTGCTCCCAGCTACAAAAACCTAATACGACAATCTATTCTGTGGCGCACAGCCACAAAAGACGAATTAACGCGGTTATTGACTCTTTGCCTCGCAGTTACAGATAACATTTCATACGGCTATCAAATCTGTTGCTCCCAGCTACAAAAACCTGATACGACAATCTATTCTGTGGCGCACAGCCACAAAGACGAATTAACGCGGTTATTGACATTTTGACTTGCAGCTACAAAAAAAATCATACGGCTATCAAGTCTGTTGCTTCCAACTACAGAAACATAATACGACAATCTATTCTGTGGCGCACAGCCACAAAACACGAAATATCGCGGTTATCGACTTGTTGGCTTGCAGCTACAGAGAAAAGTTCATACGGCTATCAAGTCTGTTGCTCCCAGCTACAAAAACATGATACGACAATCTATTCTGTGGCGCACAGCCACAAAAGACAAATTAACGCGGTTATTACCTCTTTGCCTTGCAGCTACAGATAAAGTTCATACGGCTATCAAATCTGTTGCTCCCAGCTACAAAAACCTAATACGACAATCTATTCTGTGGCGCACAGCCACAAAAGACGAATTAACGCGGTTATTGACTCTTTGCCTCGCAGTTACAGAGAACATTTCATACGGCTATCAAATCTGTTGCTCCCAGCTACAAAAACCTAATACGACAATCTATTCTGTGGCGCACAGCCACAAAGACGAATTAACGCGGTTATTGACATTTTGACTTGCAGCTACAAAAAAAATCATACGGCTATCAAGTCTGTTGCTTCCAACTACAAAAACATAATACGACTTTATATTCTGTGGCGCACAGCCACAAAATACAAATTAACGCGGTTATTGACTCTTTGCCTTGCAGTTACAAAGAACATTTCATACGGCTATCAAATATGTTGCTCCCAGCTACAAAAACCTAATACGACTTTATATTCTGTGGCGCACAGCCACAAAATACAAATTAACGCGGTTATTACCTCTTTGCCTTGCAGCTACAGAAAAAAAGTTTATACGGTTATCAAGTCGGTTGCTCCCAGCTACAAAAACCTAATACGACTTTATATTCTGTGGCGCACAGCCACAAAAGACAAATTAACGCGGTTATTGACTCTTTGCCGTGCAGCTACAGAAAAAAGTTTATATGGCTATCAAGTATGTTGTTCCCAGCTAGAAAAACCCAATACAACTATCTATTCTGTGGCACACAGCCACAAAATACGATATAACGCGGTTATCAACTCTTTGCCTTGCAGCTACAGAAAAAAGTTTATACGGCTATCAAGTCTGTTGCTCATGGCTACAAAAACCTAATACGACTTTATATCCTGTGGCGCACAGCCACAAAAGACAAATTAACGCGGTTATTACCTCTTTGCCTTGCAGCTACAGAAAAAAGTTCATACGGCTATCAAGTCTGTTGCTCCCAGCTAGAAAAACCCAATACAACTATCTATTCTGTGGCACACAGCCACAAAATACGATATAACGCGGTTATCGACTCTTTGCCTTGCAGCTACAGAAAAAAGTTCATACGGCTATCAAGTCTGTTGCTCCCAGCTACAAATACCTAATACGACTTTATATTCTGTGGCGCACAGCCACAAAAGACAAATTAACGCGGTTATTACCTCTTTGCCTTGCAGCTACAGAAAAAAAGTTTATACGGCTATCAAGTCTGTTGCTCCCAGCTACAAAAACCTAATACGACTTTATATTCTGTGGCGCACAGCCACAAAAGACAATTTAACGCGGTTATTACCTCTTCGCCTTGCAGCTACAGAAAAAAGTTTATATGGCTATCAAGTATGTTGTTCCCAGCTAGAAAAACCCAATACAACTATCTATTCTGTGGCGCACAGCCACAAAATACGAATTAACGCGGTTATCGACTCTTTGCCTTGCAGCTACAGAGAACAGTTCATACGGCTATCAAATCTGTTGCTCCCAGCTACAAAAACCTAATACGACAATCTATTCTGTGGCGCACAGCCACAAAATACGAATTATCGCGGTTATCGACTTGTTGGCTTGCAGCTACAGAGAAAAGTTCATACGGCTATCAAGTCTGTTGCTCCCAGCTACAAAAACCTGATACGACAATCTATTCTGTGGCGCACAGCCACAAAAGACAAATTAACGCGGTTATTACCTCTTTGCCTTGCAGCTACAGAAAAAAATTCATACGGCTATCAAGTCTGTTGCTCCCAGCTACGAAAACCTAATACGACTTTATATTCTGTGGCGCACAGCCACAAAAGACAAATTAACGCGGTTATTACCTCTTTGCCTTGCAGCTACAGAAAAAAAGTTTATACGGCTATCAAGTCTGTTGCTCCCAGCTACAAAAACCTAATACGACTTTATATTCTGTGGCGCACAGCCACAAAAGAAAAAACGCGGTTATTGAATCTTTGCCGTGCAGCTACAGAAAAAAGTTTATATGGCTATCAAGTATGTTGTTCCCAGCTAGAAAAACCCAATACAACTATCTATTCTGTGGCACACAGCCACAAAATACGATATAACGCGGTTATCGACTCTTTGCCTTGCAGCTACAGAAAAAAGTTTATACGGCTATCAAGTCTGTTGCTCATGGCTACAAAAACCTAATACGACTTTATATCCTGTGGCGCACAGCCACAAAAGACAAATTAACGCGGTTATTACCTCTTTGCCTTGCAGCTACAGAAAAAAGTTCATACGGCTATCAAGTCTGTTGCTCCCAGCTACAAAAA
This sequence comes from Litoditis marina, assembly GCA_964036275.1. Taxonomy (NCBI): domain Eukaryota; kingdom Metazoa; phylum Nematoda; class Chromadorea; order Rhabditida; family Rhabditidae; genus Litoditis; species Litoditis marina. Next base: position 6,371 of record CAXIWQ010000508.1, read on the forward strand.
CCTAATACGACTTTATATTCTGTGGCGCACAGCCACAAAAGACAAATTAACGCGGTTATTACCTCTTTGCCTTGCAGTAACAGAAAAAAAGTTTATACGGCTATCAAGTCTGTTGCTCCCAGCTACAAAAACCTAATACGACTTTATATTCTGTGGCGCACAGCCACAAAAGACAAATTAACGCGGTTATTGACTCTTTGCCGTGCAGCTACAGAAAAAAGTTTATATGGCTATCAAGTATGTTGTTCCCAGCTAGAAAAACCCAATACAACTATCTATTCTGTGGCGCACAGCCACAAAATACGAATTAACGCGGTTATCGACTTTTTGCCTTGCAGCTACAGAGAACAGTTCATACGGCTATCAAATCTGTTGCTCCCAGCTACAAAAACCTAATACGACAATCTATTCTGTGGCGCACAGCCACAAAATACGAATTATCGCGGTTATCGACTTGTTGGCTTGCAGCTACAGAGAAAAGTTCATACGGCTATCAAGTCTGTTGCTCCCAGCTACAAAAACCTGATACGACAATCTATTCTGTGGCGCACAGCCACAAAAGACAAATTAACGCGGTTATTACCTCTTTGCCTTGCAGCTACAGAAAAAAATTCATACGGCTATCAAGTCTGTTGCTCCCAGCTACGAAAACCTAATACGACTTTATATTCTGTGGCGCACAGCCACAAAAGACAAATTAACGCGGTTATTGACTCTTTGCCGTGCAGCTACAGGAAAAAGGTTATACGGCTATCAAGTATGTTGCTCCCAGCTAAAAAAACCTAATACGACTATCTATTCTGTGGCGCACAGCCACAAAATACGAATTAACGCGGTTATCGACTCTTTGCCTTGCAGCTACAGAGAACAGTTCATACGGCTATCAAGTCTGTTGCTCCCAGCTACAAAAACCTAATACGACTATATATTCTGTGGCGCACAGCCACAAAAGACGAATTAACGCGGTTATTGACTCTTTGCCTCGCAGTTACAGATAACATTTCATACGGCTATCAAATCTGTTGCTCCCAGCTACAAAAACCTGATACGACAATCTATTCTGTGGCGCACAGCCACAAAGACGAATTAACGCGGTTATTGACATTTTGACTTGCAGCTACAAAAAAAATCATACGGCTATCAAGTCTGTTGCTTCCAACTACAGAAACATAATACGACAATCTATTCTGTGGCGCACAGCCACAAAACACGAAATATCGCGGTTATCGACTTGTTGGCTTGCAGCTACAGAGAAAAGTTCATACGGCTATCAAGTCTGTTGCTCCCAGCTACAAAAACCTGATACGACAATCTATTCTGTGGCGCACAGCCACAAAAGACAAATTAACGCGGTTATTACCTCTTTGCCTTGCAGCTACAGATAAAGTTCATACGGCTATCAAATCTGTTGCTCCCAGCTACAAAAACCTAATACGACAATCTATTCTGTGGCGCACAGCCACAAAATACAAATTATCGCGGTTATTGACATTTTGACTTGCAGCTACAAAAAAAAAATCATACGGCTATCAAGTCTGTTGCTTCCAACTACAAAAACATAATACGACTTTATATTCTGTGGCGCACAGCCACAAAATACAAATTAACGCGGTTATTGACTCTTTGCCTTGCAGTTACAAAGAACATTTCATACGGCTATCAAATCTGTTGCTCCCAGCTACAAAAACCTAATACGACTTTATATTCTGTGGCGCACAGCCACAAAAGACAAATTAACGCGGTTATTACCTCTTTGCCTTGCAGCTACAGAAAAAAAGTTTATACGGCTATCAAGTCTGTTGCTCCCAGCTACAAAAACCTAATACGACTTTATATTCTGTGGCGCACAGCCACAAAAGACAAATTAACGCGGTTATTGACTCTTTGCCGTGCAGCTACAGAAAAAAGTTTATATGGCTATCAAGTATGTTGTTCCCAGCTAGAAAAACCCAATACAACTATCTATTCTGTGGCACACAGCCACAAAATACGATATAACGCGGTTATCGACTTGTTGGCTTGCAGCTACAGAGAAAAGTTCATACGGCTATCAAGTCTGTTGCTCCCAGCTACAAAAACCTAATACGACTTTATATTCTGTGGCGCACAGCCACAAAAGACAAATTAACGCGGTTATTGACTCTTTGCCGTGCAGCTACAGGAAAAAGGTTATACGGCTATCAAGTATGTTGCTCCCAGCTAAAAAAACCTAATACGACTATCTATTCTGTGGCGCACAGCCACAAAATACGAATTAACGCGGTTATCGACTCTTTGCCTTGCAGCTACAGAGAACAGTTCATACGGCTATCAAGTCTGTTGCTCCCAGCTACAAAAACCTAATACGACTATATATTCTGTGGCGCACAGCCACAAAAGACGAATTAACGCGGTTATTGACTCTTTGCCTCGCAGTTACAGATAACATTTCATACGGCTATCAAATCTGTTGCTCCCAGCTACAAAAACCTGATACGACAATCTATTCTGTGGCGCACAGCCACAAAGACGAATTAACGCGGTTATTGACATTTTGACTTGCAGCTACAAAAAAAATCATACGGCTATCAAGTCTGTTGCTTCCAACTACAGAAACATAATACGACAATCTATTCTGTGGCGCACAGCCACAAAACACGAAATATCGCGGTTATCGACTTGTTGGCTTGCAGCTACAGAGAAAAGTTCATACGGCTATCAAGTCTGTTGCTCCCAGCTACAAAAACCTGATACGACAATCTATTCTGTGGCGCACAGCCACAAAAGACAAATTAACGCGGTTATTACCTCTTTGCCTTGCAGCTACAGATAAAGTTCATACGGCTATCAAATCTGTTGCTCCCAGCTACAAAAACCTAATACGACAATCTATTCTGTGGCGCACAGCCACAAAATACAAATTATCGCGGTTATTGACATTTTGACTTGCAGCTACAAAAAAAAAATCATACGGCTATCAAGTCTGTTGCTTCCAACTACAAAAACATAATACGACTTTATATTCTGTGGCGCACAGCCACAAAATACAAATTAACGCGGTTATTGACTCTTTGCCTTGCAGTTACAAAGAACATTTCATACGGCTATCAAATCTGTTGCTCCCAGCTACAAAAACCTAATACGACTTTATATTCTGTGGCGCACAGCCACAAAAGACAAATTAACGCGGTTATTACCTCTTTGCCTTGCAGCTACAGAAAAAAAGTTTATACGGCTATCAAGTCTGTTGCTCCCAGCTACAAAAACCTAATACGACTTTATATTCTGTGGCGCACAGCCACAAAAGACAAATTAACGCGGTTATTGACTCTTTGCCGTGCAGCTACAGAAAAAAGTTTATATGGCTATCAAGTATGTTGTTCCCAGCTAGAAAAACCCAATACAACTATCTATTCTGTGGCACACAGCCACAAAATACGATATAACGCGGTTATCGACTTGTTGGCTTGCAGCTACAGAGAACAGTTCATACGGCTATCAAGTCTGTTGCTCCCAGCTACAAAAACCTAATACGACTTTATATTCTGTGGCGCACAGCCACAAAAGACAAATTAACGCGGTTATTACCTCTTTGCCTTGCAGTAACAGAAAAAAAGTTTATACGGCTATCAAGTCTGTTGCTCCCAGCTACAAAAACCTAATACGACTTTATATTCTGTGGCGCACAGCCACAAAAGACAAATTAACGCGGTTATTGACTCTTTGCCGTGCAGCTACAGAAAAAAGTTTATATGGCTATCAAGTATGTTGTTCCCAGCTAGAAAAACCCAATACAACTATCTATTCTGTGGCGCACAGCCACAAAATACGAATTAACGCGGTTATCGACTTTTTGCCTTGCAGCTACAGAGAACAGTTCATACGGCTATCAAATCTGTTGCTCCCAGCTACAAAAACCTAATACGACAATCTATTCTGTGGCGCACAGCCACAAAATACGAATTATCGCGGTTATCGACTTGTTGGCTTGCAGCTACAGAGAAAAGTTCATACGGCTATCAAGTCTGTTGCTCCCAGCTACAAAAACCTGATACGACAATCTATTCTGTGGCGCACAGCCACAAAAGACAAATTAACGCGGTTATTACCTCTTTGCCTTGCAGCTACAGAAAAAAATTCATACGGCTATCAAGTCTGTTGCTCCCAGCTACGAAAACCTAATACGACTTTATATTCTGTGGCGCACAGCCACAAAAGACAAATTAACGCGGTTATTGACTCTTTGCCGTGCAGCTACAGGAAAAAGGTTATACGGCTATCAAGTATGTTGCTCCCAGCTAAAAAAACCTAATACGACTATCTATTCTGTGGCGCACAGCCACAAAATACGAATTAACGCGGTTATCGACTCTTTGCCTTGCAGCTACAGAGAACAGTTCATACGGCTATCAAGTCTGTTGCTCCCAGCTACAAAAACCTAATACGACTATATATTCTGTGGCGCACAGCCACAAAAGACGAATTAACGCGGTTATTGACTCTTTGCCTCGCAGTTACAGATAACATTTCATACGGCTATCAAATCTGTTGCTCCCAGCTACAAAAACCTGATACGACAATCTATTCTGTGGCGCACAGCCACAAAATACGAATTATCGCGGTTATCGACTTGTTGGCTTGCAGCTACAGAGAAAAGTTCATACGGCTATCAAGTCTGTTGCTCCCAGCTACAAAAACCTGATACGACAATCTATTCTGTGGCGCACAGCCACAAAAGACAAATTAACGCGGTTATTACCTCTTTGCCTTGCAGCTACAGAAAAAAATTCATACGGCTATCAAGTCTGTTGCTCCCAGCTACGAAAACCTAATACGACTTTATATTCTGTGGCGCACAGCCACAAAAGACAAATTAACGCGGTTATTGACTCTTTGCCGTGCAGCTACAGGAAAAAGGTTATACGGCTATCAAGTATGTTGCTCCCAGCTAAAAAAACCTAATACGACTATCTATTCTGTGGCGCACAGCCACAAAATACGAATTAACGCGGTTATCGACTCTTTGCCTTGCAGCTACAGAGAACAGTTCATACGGCTATCAAGTCTGTTGCTCCCAGCTACAAAAACCTAATACGACTATATATTCTGTGGCGCACAGCCACAAAAGACGAATTAACGCGGTTATTGACTCTTTGCCTCGCAGTTACAGATAACATTTCATACGGCTATCAAATCTGTTGCTCCCAGCTACAAAAACCTGATACGACAATCTATTCTGTGGCGCACAGCCACAAAGACGAATTAACGCGGTTATTGACATTTTGACTTGCAGCTACAAAAAAAATCATACGGCTATCAAGTCTGTTGCTTCCAACTACAGAAACATAATACGACAATCTATTCTGTGGCGCACAGCCACAAAACACGAAATATCGCGGTTATCGACTTGTTGGCTTGCAGCTACAGAGAAAAGTTCATACGGCTATCAAGTCTGTTGCTCCCAGCTACAAAAACCTGATACGACAATCTATTCTGTGGCGCACAGCCACAAAAGACAAATTAACGCGGTTATTACCTCTTTGCCTTGCAGCTACAGATAAAGTTCATACGGCTATCAAATCTGTTGCTCCCAGCTACAAAAACCTAATACGACAATCTATTCTGTGGCGCACAGCCACAAAATACAAATTATCGCGGTTATTGACATTTTGACTTGCAGCTACAAAAAAAAAATCATACGGCTATCAAGTCTGTTGCTTCCAACTACAAAAACATAATACGACTTTATATTCTGTGGCGCACAGCCACAAAATACAAATTAACGCGGTTATTGACTCTTTGCCTTGCAGTTACAAAGAACATTTCATACGGCTATCAAATCTGTTGCTCCCAGCTACAAAAACCTAATACGACTTTATATTCTGTGGCGCACAGCCACAAAAGACAAATTAACGCGGTTATTACCTCTTTGCCTTGCAGCTACAGAAAAAAAGTTTATACGGCTATCAAGTCTGTTGCTCCCAGCTACAAAAACCTAATACGACTTTATATTCTGTGGCGCACAGCCACAAAAGACAAATTAACGCGGTTATTGACTCTTTGCCGTGCAGCTACAGAAAAAAGTTTATATGGCTATCAAGTATGTTGTTCCCAGCTAGAAAAACCCAATACAACTATCTATTCTGTGGCACACAGCCACAAAATACGATATAACGCGGTTATCGACTCTTTGCCTTGCAGCTACAGAAAAAAGTTTATACGGCTATCAAGTCTGTTGCTCATGGCTACAAAAACCTAATACGACTTTATATCCTGTGGCACACAGCCACAAAAGACAAATTAACGCGGTTATTACCTCTTTGCCTTGCAGCTACAGAAAAAAGTTCATACGGCTATCAAGTCTGTTGCTCCCAGCTAGAAAAACCCAATACAACTATCTATTCTGTGGCACACAGCCACAGAATACGATATAACGCGGTTATCGACTCTTTGCCTTGCAGCTACAGAAAAAAGTTCATACGGCTATCAAGTCTGTTGCTCCCAGCTACAAAAACCTAATACGACTTTATATTCTGTGGCGCACAGCCACAAAAGACAAATTAACGCGGTTATTACCTCTTTGCCTTGCAGCTACAGAAAAAAAGTTTATACGGCTAACAATTCTGTTGCTCCCAGCTACAAAAACCTAATACGACTTTATATTCTGTGGCGCACAGCCACAAAAGACAAATTAACGCGGTTATTGACTCTTTGCCGTGCAGCTACAGAAAAAAGTTTATATGGCTATCAAGTATGTTGTTCCCAGCTAGAAAAACCCAATACAACTATCTATTCTGTGGCACACAGCCACAAAATACGATATAACGCGGTTATCGACTCTTTGCCTTGCAGCTACAGAAAAAAGTTTATACGGCTATCAAGTCTGTTGCTCATGGCTACAAAAACCTAATACGACTTTATATCCTGTGGCGCACAGCCACAAAAGACAAATTAACGCGGTTATTACCTCTTTGCCTTGCAGCTACAGAAAAAAGTTCATACGGCTATCAAGTCTGTTGCTCCCAGCTACAAAAACCTGATACGACAATCTATTCTGTGGCGCACAGCCACAAAGACGAATTAACGCGGTTATTGAAATTTTGACTTGCAGCTACAAAAAAAAAATCATACGGCTATCAAGTCTGTTGCTTCCAACTACAAAAACATAATACGACTTTATATTCTGTGGCGCACAGCCACAAAATACAAATTAACGCGGTTATTGACTCTTTGCCTTGCAGTTACAGAGAACATTTCATACGGCTATCAAATCTGTTGCTCCCAGCTACAAAAACCTAATACGACTTTATATTCTGTGGCGCACAGCCACAAAAGACAAATTAACGCGGTTATTACCTCTTTGCCTTGCAGCTACAGAAAAAAAGTTTATACGGCTATCAAGTCTGTTGCTCCCAGCTACAAAAACCTAATACGACTTTATATTCTGTGGCGCACAGCCACAAAAGACAAATTAACGCGGTTATTGACTCTTTGCCGTGCAGCTACAGAAAAAAGTTTATATGGCTATCAAGTATGTTGCTCCCAGCTAGAAAAACCCAATACAACTATCTATTCTGTGGCACACAGCCACAAAATACGATATAACGCGGTTATCGACTCTTTGCCTTGCAGCTACAGAAAAAAGTTTATACGGCTATCAAGTCTGTTGCTCATGGCTACAAAAACCTAATACGACTTTATATCCTGTGGCGCACAGCCACAAAATACGAATTAACGCGGTTATTACCTCTTTGCCTTGCAGCTACAGAAAAAAGTTCATACGGCTATCAAGTCTGTTGCTCCCAGCTACACAAAAACCTGATACGACAATCTATTCTGTGGCGCACAGCCACAAAAGACAAATTAACGCGGTTATTACCTCTTTGCCTTGCAGCTACAGAAAAAAGTTTATACGGCTATCAAGTCTGTTGCTCCCAGCTACAAAAACCTAATACGACTTTATATTCTGTGGCGCACAGCCACAAAAGACAAATTAACGCGGTTATTGACTCTTTGCCGTGCAGCTACAGAAAAAAGTTTATATGGCTATCAAGTATGTTGTTCCCAGCTAGAAAAACCCAATACAACTATCTATTCTGTGGCACACAGCCACAAAATACGATATAACGCGGTTATCGACTCTTTGCCTTGCAGCTACAGAAAAAAGTTTATACGGCTATCAAGTCTGTTGCTCATGGCTACAAAAACCTAATACGACTTTATATCCTGTGGCACACAGCCACAAAAGACAAATTAACGCGGTTATTACCTCTTTGCCTTGCAGCTACAGAAAAAAGTTCATACGGCTATCAAGTCTGTTGCTCCCAGCTAGAAAAACCCAATACAACTATCTATTCTGTGGCACACAGCCACAAAATACGATATAACGCGGTTATCGACTCTTTGCCTTGCAGCTACAGAAAAAAGTTCATACGGCTATCAAGTCTGTTGCTCCCAGCTACAAAAACCTAATACGACTTTATATTCTGTGGCGCACAGCCACAAAAGACAAATTAACGCGGTTATTACCTCTTTGCCTTGCAGCTACAGAAAAAAAGTTTATACGGCTAACAATTCTGTTGCTCCCAGCTACAAAAACCTAATACGACTTTATATTCTGTGGCGCACAGCCACAAAAGACAAATTAACGCGGTTATTGACTCTTTGCCGTGCAGCTACAGAAAAAAGTTTATATGGCTATCAAGTATGTTGTTCCCAGCTAGAAAAACCCAATACAACTATCTATTCTGTGGCACACAGCCACAAAATACGATATAACGCGGTTATCGACTCTTTGCCTTGCAGCTACAGAAAAAAGTTTATACGGCTATCAAGTCTGTTTCTCATGGCTACAAAAACCTAATACGACTTTATATCCTGTGGCGCACAGCCACAAAAGACAAATTAACGCGGTTATTACCTCTTTGCCTTGCAGCTACAGAAAAAAGTTCATACGGCTATCAAGTCTGTTGCTCCCAGCTACAAAAACCTGATACGACAATCTATTCTGTGGCGCACAGCCACAAAGACGAATTAACGCGGTTATTGAAATTTTGACTTGCAGCTACAAAAAAAAAATCATACGGCTATCAAGTCTGTTGCTTCCAACTACAAAAACATAATACGACTTTATATTCTGTGGCGCACAGCCACAAAATACAAATTAACGCGGTTATTGACTCTTTGCCTTGCAGTTACAGAGAACATTTCATACGGCTATCAAATCTGTTGCTCCCAGCTACAAAAACCTAATACGACTTTATATTCTGTGGCGCACAGCCACAAAAGACAAATTAACGCGGTTATTACCTCTTTGCCTTGCAGCTACAGAAAAAAAGTTTATACGGCTATCAAGTCTGTTGCTCCCAGCTACAAAAACCTAATACGACTTTATATTCTGTGGCGCACAGCCACAAAAGACAAATTAACGCGGTTATTGACTCTTTGCCGTGCAGCTACAGAAAAAAGTTTATATGGCTATCAAGTATGTTGCTCCCAGCTAGAAAAACCCAATACAACTATCTATTCTGTGGCACACAGCCACAAAATACGATATAACGCGGTTATCGACTCTTTGCCTTGCAGCTACAGAAAAAAGTTTATACGGCTATCAAGTCTGTTGCTCATGGCTACAAAAACCTAATACGACTTTATATCCTGTGGCGCACAGCCACAAAATACGAATTAACGCGGTTATTACCTCTTTGCCTTGCAGCTACAGAAAAAAGTTCATACGGCTATCAAGTCTGTTGCTCCCAGCTACAAAAACCTGATACGACAATCTATTCTGTGGCGCACAGCCACAAAAGACAAATTAACGCGGTTATTACCTCTTTGCCTTGCAGCTACAGAAAAAAGTTTATACGGCTATCAAGTCTGTTGCTCCCAGCTACAAAAACCTAATACGACTTTATATTCTGTGGCGCACAGCCACAAAAGACAAATTAACGCGGTTATTGACTCTTTGCCGTGCAGCTACAGAAACAAGTTTATACGGCTATCAAGTATGTTGCTCCCAGCTACAAAAACCTAATACGACTATCTATTATGTGGCGCACAGCCACAAAAGACAAATTAACGCGGTTATTACCTCTTTGCCTTGCAGCTACAGAAAAAAGTTTATACGGCTATCAAGTCTGTTGCTCATGGCTACAAAAACCTAATACGACTTTATATTCTGTGGCGCACAGCCACAAAAGACAAACTAACGCGGTTATTGACTTTTTGCCGTGCAGCTACAGAAAAAAATTTATACGGCTATCAAGTATGTTGCTCCCAGCTACAAAAACCTAATACGACTATCTATTCTGTGGCGCACAGCCACAAAATACGAATTAACGCGGTTATCGACTGTTTGCTTTGCAGCTACAGAAAAAAGTTAATACGGCTATCAAGTCTGTTGCTCCCAGCTACAAAAACCTGATAAGACAATATATTCTGTGGCGCACAGCCACAAAAGACAAATTAACGCGGTTATTACCTCTTTGCCTTGCAGCTACAGAAAAAAGTTTATACGGCTATCAAGTCTGTTGCTCATGGCTACAAAAACCTAATACGACTTTATATTCTGTGGCGCACAGCCACAAAATACGAATTAACGCGGTTATCGACTGTTTGCTTTGCAGCTACAGAAAAAAGTTAATACGGCTATCAAGTCTGTTGCTCCCAGCTACAAAAACCTAATACGACAATCTATTCTGTGGCGCACAGCCACAAAAACGAAATAACGCGGTTATTGACATTTTGACTTGCAGCTACAAAAAAAAATCATACGGCTATCAAGTCTGTTGCTTCCAACTACAGAAACATAATACGACAATCTATTCTGTGGCGCACAGCCACAAAACACGAAATATCGCGGTTATCGACTTGTTGGCTTGCAGCTACAGAGAAAAGTTCATACGGCTATCAAGTCTGTTGCTCCCAGCTACAAAAACCTGATACGACAATCTATTCTGTGGCGCACAGCCACAAAAGACAAATTAACGCGGTTATTACCTCTTTGCCTTGCAGCTACAGATAAAGTTCATACGGCTATCAAATCTGTTGCTCCCAGCTACAAAAACCTAATACGACAATCTATTCTGTGGCGCACAGCCACAAAATACAAATTATCGCGGTTATCGACTTGTTGGCTTGCAGCTACCGAGAAAAGTTCATACGGCTATCAAGTCTGTTGCTCCCAGCTACAAAAACCTAATACGACTATATATTCTGTGGCGCACAGCCACAAAAGACGAATTAACGCGGTTATTGACTCTTTGCCTCGCAGTTACAGAGAACATTTCATACGGCTATCAAATCTGTTGCTCCCAGCTACAAAAACCTAATACGACAATCTATTCTGTGGCGCACAGCCACAAAGACGAATTAACGCGGTTATTGACATTTTGACTTGCAGCTACAAAAAAACATCATACGGCTATCAAGTCTGTTGCTTCCAACTACAAAAACATAATACGACTTTATATTCTGTGGCGCACAGCCACACAATACGATATAACGCGGTTATCGACTCTTTGCCTTGCAGCTACAGAAAAAAGTTTATACGGCTATCAAGTCTGTTGCTCCCAGCTACAAAAACCTAATACGACTTTATATTCTGTGGCGCACAGCCACAAAAGACAAATTAACGCGGTTATTACCTCTTTGCCTTGCAGCTACAGAAAAAAAGTTTATACGGCTAACAATTCTGTTGCTCCCAGCTACAAAAACCTAACACGACTTTATATTCTGTGGCGCACAGCCACAAAAGACAAATTAACGCGGTTATTGACTCTTTGCCGTGCAGCTACAGAAAAAAGTTTATATGGCTATCAAGTATGTTGTTCCCAGCTAGAAAAACCCAATACAACTATCTATTCTGTGGCACACAGCCACAAAATACGATATAACGCGGTTATCGACTCTTTGCCTTGCAGCTACAGAAAAAAGTTTATACGGCTATCAAGTCTGTTGCTCATGGCTACAAAAACCTAATACGACTTTATATCCTGTGGCGCACAGCCACAAAAGACAAATTAACGCGGTTATTGCCTCTTTGCCTTGCAGCTACAGAAAAAAGTTCATACGGCTATCAAGTCTGTTGCTCCCAGCTACAAAAACCTGATACGACAATCTATTCTGTGGCGCACAGCCACAAAGACGAATTAACGCGGTTATTGACATTTTGACTTGCAGCTACAAAAAAAAATCATACGGCTATCAAGTCTGTTGCTTCCAACTACAAAAACATAATACGACTTTATATTCTATGGCGCACAGCCACAAAATACAAATTAACGCGGTTATTGACTCTTTGCCTTGCAGTTACAGAGAACATTTCATACGGCTATCAAATCTGTTGCTCCCAGCTACAAAAACCTAATACGACTTTATATTCTGTGGCGCACAGCCACAAAAGACAAATTAACGCGGTTATTACCTCTTTGCCTTGCAGCTACAGAAAAAAAGTTTATACGGCTATCAAGTCTGTTGCTCCCAGCTACAAAAACCTAATACGACTTTATATTCTGTGGCGCACAGCCACAAAAGACAAATTAACGCGGTTATTGACTCTTTGCCGTGCAGCTACATAAAAAAGTTTATATGGCTATCAAGTATGTTGCTCCCAGCTAGAAAAACCCAATACAACTATCTATTCTGTGGCACACAGCCACAAAATACGATATAACGCGGTTATCGACTCTTTGCCTTGCAGCTACAGAAAAAAATTTATACGGCTATCAAGTCTGTTGCTCATGGCTACAAAAACCTAATACGACTTTATATCCTGTGGCGCACAGCCACAAAATACGAATTAACGCGGTTATTACCTCTTTGCCTTGCAGCTACAGAAAAAAGTTCATACGGCTATCAAGTCTGTTGCTCCCAGCTACAAAAACCTGATACGACAATCTATTCTGTGGCGCACAGCCACAAAAGACAAATTAACGCGGTTATTACCTCTTTGCCTTGCAGCTACAGAAAAAAGTTTATACGGCTATCAAGTCTGTTGCTCCCAGCTACAAAAACCTAATACGACTTTATATTCTGTGGCGCACAGCCACAAAAGACAAATTAACGCGGTTATTGACTCTTTGCCGTGCAGCTACAGAAAAAAGTTTATACGGCTATCAAGTATGTTGCTCCCAGCTACAAAAACCTAATACGACTATCTATTATGTGGCGCACAGCCACAAAAGACAAATTAACGCGGTTATTACCTCTTTGCCTTGCAGCTACAGAAAAAAGTTTATACGGCTATCAAGTCTGTTGCTCATGGCTACAAAAACCTAATACGACTTTATATTCTGTGGCGCACAGCCACAAAAGACAAATTAACGCGGTTATTGACTTTTTGCCGTGCAGCTACAGAAAAAAGTTTATACGGCTATCAAGTATGTTGCTCCCAGCTACAAAAACCTAATACGACTATCTATTCTGTGGCGCACAGCCACAAAATACGAATTAACGCGGTTATCGACTGTTTGCTTTGCAGCTACAGAAAAAAGGTAATACGGCTATCAAGTCTGTTGCTCCCAGCTACAAAAACCTGATACGACAATATATTCTGTGGCGCACAGCCACAAAAGACAAATTAACGCGGTTATTACCTCTTTGCCTTGCAGCTACAGAAAAAAGTTTATACGGCTATCAAGTCTGTTGCTCATGGCTACAAAAACCTAATACGACTTTATATTCTGTGGCGCACAGCCACAAAAGACAAATTAACGCGGTTATTGACTCTTTGCCGTGCAGCTACAGAAAAAAGTTTATACGGCTATCAAGTATGTTGCTCCCAGCTACAAAAACCTAATACGACTATCTATTCTGTGGCGCACAGCCACAAAATACGAATTAACGCGGTTATCGACTGTTTGCTTTGCAGCTACAGAAAAAAGTTAATACGTCTATCAAGTCTGTTGCTCCCAGCTACAAAAACCTAATACGACAATCTATTCTGTGGCGCACAGCCACAAAAACGAATTAACGCGGTTATTGACATTTTGACTTGCAGCTACAAAAAAAATCATACGGCTATCAAGTCTGTTGCTCCCAACTACAAAAACATAATACGACTTTATATTCTGTGGCGCACAGCCACAAAATACAAATTAACGCGGTTATTGACTCTTTGCCTTGCAGTTACAGAGAACATTTCATACGGCTATCAAATCTGTTGCTCCCAGCTACAAAAACCTAATACGACAATCTATTCTGTGGCGCACAGCCACAAAATACGAATTAACGCGGTTATCGACTCTTTGCCTAGCAGCTACAGAAAAAAGTTTATACGGCTATCAAGTCTGTTGCTCCCAGCTACAAAAACCTAATACGACAATCTATTCTGTGGCGCACAGCCACAAAATACGAATTTACGCGGTTATCGACTCTTTGCCTTGCAGCTACAGAAAAAAGTTTATACGGCTATCAAGTCTGTTGCTCATGGCTACAAAAACCTAATACGACTTTATATCCTGTGGCGCACAGCCACAAAATACAAATTAACGCGGTTATTGACTCTTTGCCTTGCAGTTACAGAGAACATTTCATACGGCTATCAAATCTGTTGCTCCCAGCTACAAAAACCTAATACGACAATCTATTCTGTGGCGCACAGCCACAAAATACGAATTAACGTGGTTATCGACTCTTTGCCTTGCAGCTACAGAAAAAAAGTTTATACGGCTTTCAAGTCTGTTGCTCATGGCTACAAAAACCTAATGCGACTTTATATCCTGTGGCGCACAGCCACAAAAAGACAAATTAACGCGGTTATTACCTCTTTGCCTTGCAGCTACAGAAAAAAGTTCATACGGCTATCAAGTCTGTTGCTCCCAGCTACAAAAACCTGATACGACAATCTATTCTAAGGCGCACAGCCACAAAAGACAAATTAACGCGGTTATTACCTCTTTGCCTTGCAGCTACAGAAAGAAGTTCATACGGCTATCAAGTCTGTTGCTCCCAGCTACAAAAACCTAATACGACTTTGTATTCTGTGGCGCACAGCCACAAAAGACAAATTAACGCGGTTATTGACTCTTTGCCGTGCAGCTACAGGGAAAAGGTTATACGGCTATCAAGTATGTTGCTCCCAGCTACAAAAACCTAATACGACTATCTATTCTGTGGCGCACAGCCACAAATTACGAATTAACGCGGTTATCGACTCTTTGCCTTGCAGCTACAGAGAACAGTTCATACGGCTATCAAATCTGTTGCTCCCAGCTACAAAAACCTAATACGACAATCTATTCTGTGGCGCACAGCCACAAAATACGAATTATCGCGGTTATTGACATTTTGACTTGCAGCTACAAAAAAAATCATACGACTATCAAGTCTGTTGCTCCCAACTACAAAAACATAATACGACTTTATATTCTGTGGCGCACAGCCACAAAATACAAATTAACGCGGTTATTGACTCTTTGCCTTGCAGTTACAGAGAACATTTCATACGGCTATCAAATCTGTTGCTCCCAGCTACAAAAACCTAATACGACAATCTATTCTGTGGCGCACAGCCACAAAATACGAATTAACGCGGTTATCGACTCTTTGCCTAGCAGCTACAGAAAAAAGTTTATACGGCTATCAAGTCTGTTGCTCCCAGCTACAAAAACCTAATACGACAATCTATTCTGTGGCGCACAGCCACAAAATACGAATTTACGCGGTTATCGACTCTTTGCCTTGCAGCTACAGAAAAAAGTTTATACGGCTATCAAGTCTGTTGCTCATGGCTACAAAAACCTAATACGACTTTATATCCTGTGGCGCACAGCCACAAAATACAAATTAACGCGGTTATTGACTCTTTGCCTTGCAGTTACAGAGAACATTTCATACGGCTATCAAATCTGTTGCTCCCAGCTACAAAAACCTAATACGACAATCTATTCTGTGGCGCACAGCCACAAAATACGAATTAACGTGGTTATCGACTCTTTGCCTTGCAGCTACAGAAAAAAAGTTTATACGGCTTTCAAGTCTGTTGCTCATGGCTACAAAAACCTAATGCGACTTTATATCCTGTGGCGCACAGCCACAAAAGACAAATTAACGCGGTTATTACCTCTTTGCCTTGCAGCTACAGAAAAAAGTTCATACGGCTATCAAGTCTGTTGCTCCCAGCTACAAAAACCTGATACGACAATCTATTCTAAGGCGCACAGCCACAAAAGACAAATTAACGCGGTTATTACCTCTTTGCCTTGCAGCTACAGAAAGAAGTTCATACGGCTATCAAGTCTGTTGCTCCCAGCTAAAAAACCTAATACGACTTTGTATTCTGTGGCGCACAGCCACAAAAGACAAATTAACGCGGTTATTGACTCTTTGCCGTGCAGCTACAGGGAAAAGGTTATACGGCTATCAAGTATGTTGCTCCCAGCTACAAAAAACCTAATACGACTATCTATTCTGTGGCGCACAGCCACAAATTACGAATTAACGCGGTTATCGACTCTTTGCCTTGCAGCTACAGAGAACAGTTCATACGGCTATCAAATCTGTTGCTCCCAGCTACAAAAACCTAATACGACAATCTATTCTGTGGCGCACAGCCACAAAATACGAATTATCGCGGTTATTGACATTTTGACTTGCAGCTACAAAAAAAATCATACGGCTATCAAGTCTGTTGCTCCCAACTACAAAAACATAATACGACTTTATATTCTGTGGCGCACAGCCACAAAATACAAATTAACGCGGTTATTGACTCTTTGCCTTGCAGTTACAGAGAACATTTCATACGGCTATCAAATCTGTTGCTCCCAGCTACAAAAACCTAATACGACAATCTATTCTGTGGCGCACAGCCACAAAATACGAATTAACGCGGTTATCGACTCTTTGCCTAGCAGCTACAGAAAAAAGTTTATACGGCTATCAAGTCTGTTGCTCCCAGCTACAAAAACCTAATACGACAATCTATTCTGTGGCGCACAGCCACAAAATACGAATTTACGCGGTTATCGACTCTTTGCCTTGCAGCTACAGAAAAAAGTTTATACGGCTATCAAGTCTGTTGCTCATGGCTACAAAAACCTAATACGACTTTATATCCTGTGGCGCACAGCCACAAAATACAAATTAACGCGGTTATTGACTCTTTGCCTTGCAGTTACAGAGAACATTTCATACGGCTATCAAATCTGTTGCTCCCAGCTACAAAAACCTAATACGACAATCTATTCTGTGGCGCACAGCCACAAAATACGAATTAACGTGGTTATCGACTCTTTGCCTTGCAGCTACAGAAAAAAAGTTTATACGGCTTTCAAGTCTGTTGCTCATGGCTACAAAAACCTAATGCGACTTTATATCCTGTGGCGCACAGCCACAAAAGACAAATTAACGCGGTTATTACCTCTTTGCCTTGCAGCTACAGAAAGAAGTTCATACGGCTATCAAGTCTGTTGCTCCCAGCTACAAAAACCTAATACGACTTTGTATTCTGTGGCGCACAGCCACAAAAGACAAATTAACGCGGTTATTGACTCTTTGCCGTGCAGCTACAGGGAAAAGGTTATACGGCTATCAAGTATGTTGCTCCCAGCTACAAAAACCTAATACGACTATCTATTCTGTGGCGCACAGCCACAAATTACGAATTAACGCGGTTATCGACTCTTTGCCTTGCAGCTACAGAGAACAGTTCATACGGCTATCAAATCTGTTGCTCCCAGCTACAAAAACCTAATACGACAATCTATTCTGTGGCGCACAGCCACAAAATACGAATTATCGCGGTTATCGACTTGTTGGCTTGCAGCTACAGAGAAAAGTTTATACGGCTATCAAGTATGTTGCTCCCAGCTACAAAAACCTGATACGACAATCTATTCTGTGGCGCACAGCTACAAAAGACAAATTAACGCGGTTATTACCTCTTTGCTTTGCAGCTACAGAAAAAAGTTCATACGGCTATCAAGTCTGTTGCTCCCAGCTACGAAAACCTAATTCGACTTTATATTCTGTGGCGCACAGCCACAAAAGACAAATTAACGCGGTTATTGACTCTTTGCCGTGCAGCTACAGGAAAAAGGTTATACGGCTATCAAGTATGTTGCTCCCAGCTACAAAAACCTAATACTATTCTGTGGCGCACAGCCACAAAATACGAATTAACGCGGTTATCGACTCTTTGCCTTGCAGCTACAGAGAACAGTTCATACGGCTATCAAATCTGTTGCTCCCAGCTACAAAAACCTAATACAACAATCTTTTCTGTGGCGCACAGCCACAAAATACGAATTATCGCGGTTATCGACTTGTTGGCTTGCAGCTACAGAGAAAAGTTCATACGGCTATCAAGTCTGTTGCTCCCAGCTACGAAAACCTAATTCGACTTTATATTCTGTGGCGCACAGCCACAAAAGACAAATTAACGCGGTTATTGACTCTTTGCCGTGCAGCTACAGGAAAAAGGTTATACGGCTATCAAGTATGTTGCTCCCAGCTACAAAAACCTAATACTATTCTGTGGCGCACAGTCACAAAATACGAATTAACGCGGTTATCGACTCTTTGCCTTGCAGCTACAGAGAACAGTTCATACGGCTATCAAATCTGTTGCTCCCAGCTACAAAAACCTAATACGACAATCTTTTCTGTGGCGCACAGCCACAAAATACGAATTATCGCGGTTATCGACTTGTTGGCTTGCAGCTACAGAGAAAAGTTCATACGGCTATCAAGTCTGTTGCTCCCAGCTACAAAAACCTGATACGACAATCTATTCTGTGGCGCACAGCCACAAAAGACAAATTAACGCGGTTATTACCTCTTTGCCTTGCAGCTACAGAAAAAAGTTCATACGGCTATCAAGTCTGTTGCTCCCAGCTACGAAACCTAATACGACTTTATATTCTGTGGCGCACAGCCACAAAAGACAAATTAACGCGGTTATTGACTCTTTGCCGTGCAGCTACAGGAAAAAGGTTATACGGCTATCAAGTATGTTGCTCCCAGCTACAAAAACCTAATACTATTCTGTGGCGCACAGCCACAAAATACGAATTATCGCGGTTATCGACTTGTTGGCTTGCAGCTACAGAGAAAAGTTCATACGGCTATCAAGTCTGTTGCTCCCAGCTACAAAAACCTGATACGACAATCTATTCTGTGGCGCACAGCCACAAAAGACAAATTAACGCGGTTATTACCTCTTTGCCCTGCAGCTACAGAAAAAAGTTCATACGGCTATCAAGTCTGTTGCTCCCAGCTACGAAAACCTAATTCGACTTTATATTCTGTGGCGCACAGCCACAAAAGACAAATTAACGCGGTTATTGACTCTTTGCCGTGCAGCTACAGGAAAAAGGTTATACGGCTATCAAGTATGTTGCTCCCAGCTACAAAAAAACCCTAATACTATTCTGTGGCGCACAGCACAAAATACGAATTAACGCGGTTATCGACTCTTTGCCTTGCAGCTACAGAGAACAGTCCATACGGCTATCAAATCTGTTGCTCCCAGCTACAAAAACCTAATACGACAATCTATTCTGTGGTGCACAGCCACAAAATACGAATTATCGCGGTTATCGACTTGTTGGCTTGCAGCTACAGAGAAAAGTTCATACGGCTATCAAGTCTGTTGCTCCCAGCTACAAAAACCTGATACGACAATCTATTCTGTGGCGCACAGCCACAAAAGACAAATTAACGCGGTTATTACCTCTTTGCCTTGCAGCTACAAAAAAAAGTTTATACGGCTATCAAGTCTGTTGCTCATGGCTACAAAAACCTAATACGACTTTATATTCTGTGGCGCACAGCCACAAAAGACAAATTAACGCGGTTATTGACTCTTTGCCGTGCAGCTACAGAAAAAAGTTTATACGGCTATCAAGTATGTTGCTCCCAGCTACAAAAACCTAATACGACTATCTATTCTGTGGCGCACAGCCACAAAATACGAATTAACGCGGTTATCGACTGTTTGCTTTGCAGCTACAGAAAAAAGTTAATACGGCTATCAAGTCTGTTGCTCCCAGCTACAAAAACCTAATACGACAATCTATTCTGTGGCGCACAGCCACAAAAACGAATTAACGCGGTTATTGACATTTTGACTTGCAGCTACAAAAAAAATCATACGGCTATCAAGTCTGTTGCTCCCAACTACAAAAACATAATACGACTTTATATTCTGTGGCGCACAGCCACAAAATACAAATTAACGCGGTTATTGACTCTTTGCCTTGCAGTTACAGAGAACATTTCATACGGCTATCAAATCTGTTGCTCCCAGCTACAAAAACCTAATTCGACTTTATATTCTGTGGCGCACAGCCACAAAAGACAAATTAACGCGGTTATTGACTCTTTGCCGTGCAGCTACAGGAAAAAGGTTATACGGCTATCAAGTATGTTGCTCCCAGCTACAAAAACCTAATACTATTCTGTGGCGCACAGCCACAAAATACGAATTAACGCGGTTATCGACTCTTTGCCTTGCAGCTACAGAGAACAGTTCATACGGCTATCAAATCTGTTGCTCCCAGCTACAAAAACCTAATACGACAATCTTTTCTGTGGCGCACAGCCACAAAATACGAATTATCGCGGTTATCGACTTGTTGGCTTGCAGCTACAGAGAAAAGTTCATACGGCTATCAAGTCTGTTGCTCCCAGCTACAAAAACCTGATACACCTGATACGACAATCTATTCTGTGGCGCACAGCCACAAAAGACAAATTAACGCGGTTATTACCTCTTTGCCTTGCAGCTACAGAAAAAAGTTCATACGGCTATCAAGTCTGTTGCTCCCAGCTACGAAAACCTAATACGACTTTATATTCTGTGGCGCACAGCCACAAAAGACAAATTAACGCGGTTATTGACTCTTTGCCGTGCAGCTACAGGAAAAAGGTTATACGGCTATCAAGTATGTTGCTCCCCAGCTACAAAAACCTAATACTATTCTGTGGCGCACAGCCACAAAATACGAATTATCGCGGTTATCGACTTGTTGGCTTGCAGCTACAGAGAAAAGTTCATACGGCTATCAAGTCTGTTGCTCCCAGCTACAAAAACCTGATACGACAATCTATTCTGTGGCGCACATCCACAAAAGACAAATTAACGCGGTTATTACCTCTTTGCCCTTGCAGCTACAGAAAAAAGTTCATACGGCTATCAAGTCTGTTGCTCCCAGCTACGAAAACCTAATTCGACTTTATATTCTGTGGCGCACAGCCACAAAAGACAAATTAACGCGGTTATTGACTCTTTGCCGTGCAGCTACAGGAAAAAGGTTATACGGCTATCAAGTATGTTGCTCCCAGCTACAAAAACCTAATACTATTCTGTGGCGCACAGCCACAAAATACGAATTAACGCGGTTATCGACTCTTTGCCTTGCAGCTACAGAGAACAGTTCATACGGCTATCAAATCTGTTGCTCCCAGCTACAAAAACCTAATACGACAATCTTTTCTGTGGCGCACAGCCACAAAATACGAATTATCGCGGTTATCGACTTGTTGTGCAGCTACAGAGAAAAGTTCATACGGCTATCAAGTCTGTTGCTCCCAGCTACAAAAACCTGATACGACAATCTATTCTGTGGCGCACAGCCACAAAAGACAAATTAACGCGGTTATTACCTCTTTGCCTTGCAGCTACAGAAAAAAGTTCATACGGCTATCAAGTCTGTTGCTCCCAGCTACGAAAACCTAATACGACTTTATATTCTGTGGCGCACAGCCACAAAAGACAAATTAACGCGGTTATTGACTCTTTGCCGTGCAGCTACAGGAAAAAGGTTATACGGCTATCAAGTATGTTGCTCCCAGCTACAAAAACCTAATACTATTCTGTGGCGCACAGCCACAAAATACGAATTATCGCGGTTATCGACTTGTTGGCTTGCAGCTACAGAGAAAAGTTCATACGGCTATCAAGTCTGTTGCTCCCAGCTACAAAAACCTGATACGACAATCTATTCTGTGGCGCACAGCCACAAAAGACAAATTAACGCGGTTATTACCTCTTTGCCCTGCAGCTACAGAAAAAAGTTCATACGGCTATCAAGTCTGTTGCTCCCAGCTACGAAAACCTAATTCGACTTTATATTCTGTGGCGCACAGCCACAAAAGACAAATTAACGCGGTTATTGACTCTTTGCCGTGCAGCTACAGGAAAAAGGTTATACGGCTATCAAGTATGTTGCTCCCAGCTACAAAAACCTAATACTATTCTGTGGCGCACAGCCACAAAATACGAATTAACGCGGTTATCGACTCTTTGCCTTGCAGCTACAGAGAACAGTCCATACGGCTATCAAATCTGTTGCTCCCAGCTACAAAAACCTAATACGACAATCTATTCTGTGGCGCACAGCCACAAAATACGAATTATCGCGGTTATCGACTTGTTGGCTTGCAGCTACAGAGAAAAGTTCATACGGCTATCAAGTCTGTTGCTCCCAGCTACAAAAACCTGATACGACAATCTATTCTGT
The DNA here is from genome assembly GCA_964036275.1 of Litoditis marina. Lineage (NCBI taxonomy): Eukaryota > Metazoa > Nematoda > Chromadorea > Rhabditida > Rhabditidae > Litoditis > Litoditis marina. The sequence continues at coordinate 28,816 of CAXIWQ010000508.1, forward strand.
GGCGCACAGCCACAAAAGACAAATTAACGCGGTTATTACCTCTTTGCCTTGCAGCTACAAAAAAAAGTTTATACGGCTATCAAGTCTGTTGCTCATGGCTACAAAAACCTAATACGACTTTATATTCTGTGGCGCACAGCCACAAAAGACAAATTAACGCGGTTATTGACTCTTTGCCGTGCAGCTACAGAAAAAAGTTTATACGGCTATCAAGTATGTTGCTCCCAGCTACAAAAACCTAATACGACTATCTATTCTGTGGCGCACAGCCACAAAATACGAATTAACGCGGTTATCGACTGTTTGCTTTGCAGCTACAGAAAAAAGTTAATACGGCTATCAAGTCTGTTGCTCCCAGCTACAAAAACCTAATACGACAATCTATTCTGTGGCGCACAGCCACAAAAACGAATTAACGCGGTTATTGACATTTTGACTTGCAGCTACAAAAAAAATCATACGGCTATCAAGTCTGTTGCTCCCAACTACAAAAACATAATACGACTTTATATTCTGTGGCGCACAGCCACAAAATACAAATTAACGCGGTTATTGACTCTTTGCCTTGCAGTTACAGAGAACATTTCATACGGCTATCAAATCTGTTGCTCCCAGCTACAAAAACCTAATACGACAATCTATTCTGTGGCGCACAGCCACAAAATACGAATTAACGCGGTTATCGACTCTTTGCCTAGCAGCTACAGAAAAAAGTTTATACGGCTATCAAATCTGTTGCTCCCAGCTACAAAAACCTAATACGACAATCTATTCTGTGGCGCACAGCCACAAAATACGAATTAACGTGGTTATCGACTCTTTGCCTTGCAGCTACAGAAAAAAAGTTTATACGGCTCTCAAGTCTGTTGCTCATGGCTACAAAAACCTAATACGACTTTATATCCTGTGGCGCACAGCCACAAAAGACAAATTAACGCGGTTATTACCTCTTTGCCTTGCAGCTACAGAAAAAAGTTCATACGGCTATCAAGTCTGTTGCTCCCAGCTACAAAAACCTGATACGACAATCTATTCTAAGGCGCACAGCCACAAAAGACAAATTAACGCGGTTATTACCTCTTTGCCTTGCAGCTACAGAAAGAAGTTCATACGGCTATCAAGTCTGTTGCTCCCAGCTACAAAAACCTAATACGACAATCTATTCTGTGGCGCACAGCCACAAAATACGAATTTACGCGGTTATCGACTCTTTGCCTTGCAGCTACAGAAAAAAGTTTATACGGCTATCAAGTCTGTTGCTCATGGCTACAAAAACCTAATACGACTTTATATCCTGTGGCGCACAGCCACAAAATACAAATTAACGCGGTTATTGACTCTTTGCCGTGCAGCTACAGGGAAAAGGTTATACGGCTATCAAGTATGTTGCTCCCAGCTACAAAAACCTGACACGACAATCTATTCTGTGGCGCACAGCCACAAAAGACAAATTAACGCGGTTATTACCTCTTTGCCTTGCAGCTACAGAAAAAAGTTCATACGGCTATCAAGTCTGTTGCTCCCAGCTACGAAAACCTAATTCGACTTTATATTCTGTGGCGCACAGCCACAAAAGACAAATTAACGCGCTTATTGACTCTTTGCCGTGCAGCTACAGGAAAAAGGTTATACGGCTATCAAGTATGTTGCTCCCAGCTACAAAAACCTAATACTATTCTGTGGCGCACAGCCACAAAATACGAATTAACGCGGTTATCGACTCTTTGCCTTGCAGCTACAGAGAACAGTTTATACGGCTATCAAATCTGTTGCTCCCAGCTACAAAAACCTAATACGACAATCTTTTCTGTGGCGCACAGCCACAAAATACGAATTATCGCGGTTATCGACTTGTTGGCTTGCAGCTACAGAGAAAAGTTTATACGGCTATCAAGTCTGTTGCTCCCAGCTACAAAAACCTGATACGACAATCTATTCTGTGGCGCACAGCCACAAAAGACAAATTAACGCGGTTATTACCTCTTTGCCTTGCAGCTACAGAAAAAAGTTCATACGGCTATCAAGTCTGTTGCTCCCAGCTACGAAAACCTAATACGACTTTATATTCTGTGGCGCACAGCCACAAAAGACAAACTAACGCGGTTGTTGACTCTTTGCCGTGCAGCTACAGGAAAAAGGTTATACGGCTATCAAGTATGTTGCTCCCAGCTACAAAAACCTAATACTATTCTGTGGCGCACAGCCACAAAATACGAATTAACGCGGGTATCGACTCTTTGCCTTGCAGCTACAGAGAACAGTTCATACGGCTATCTAATCTGTTGCTCCCAGCTACAAAAACCTAATACGACAATCTATTCTGTGGCGCACAGCCACAAAATACGAATTATCGCGGTTATCGACTTGTTGGTCTGCAGCTAAAGAGAAAAGTTCATACGGCTATCAAGTCTGTTGCTCCCAGCTACAAAAACCTAATACGACTATATATTCTGTGGCGCACAGCCACAAAAGACGAATTAACGCGGTTATTGACTCTTTGCCTCGCAGTTACAGAGAACATTTCATACGGCTATCAAATCTGTTGCTCCCAGCTACAAAAACCTAATACGACAATTTATTCTGTGGCGCACAGCCACAAAGACGAATTAACGCGGTTATTGACATTTTGACTTGCAGCTACAAAAAAAATCATACGGCTATCAAGTCTGTTGCTCCCAACTACAAAAACATAATACGACTTTATATTCTGTGGCGCACAGCCACAAAATACAAATTAACGCGGTTATTGACTCTTTGCCTTGCAGTTACAGAGAACATTTCATACGGCTATCAAATCTGTTGCTCCCAGCTACAAAAACCTAATACGACAAACTATTCTGTGGCGCACAGCCACAAAATACGAATTAACGCGGTTATCGACTCTTTGCCTAGCAGCTACAGAAAAAAGTTTATACGGCTATCAAATCTGTTGCTCCCAGCTACAAAAACCTAATACGACAATCTATTCTGTGGCGCACAGCCACAAAATACGAATTAACGTGGTTATCGACTCTTTGCCTTGCAGCTACAGAAAAAAAGTTTATACGGCTCTCAAGTCTGTTGCTCATGGCTACAAAAACCTAATACGACTTTATATCCTGTGGCGCACAGCCACAAAAGACAAATTAACGCGGTTATTACCTCTTTGCCTTGCAGCTACAGAAAAAAGTTCATACGGCTATCAAGTCTGTTGCTCCCAGCTACAAAAACCTGATACGACAATCTAAGGCGCACAGCCACAAAAGACAAATTAACGCGGTTATTACCTCTTTGCCTTGCAGCTACAGAAAGAAGTTCATACGGCTATCAAGTCTGTTGCTCCCAGCTACAAAAACCTAATACGACAATCTATTCTGTGGCGCACAGCCACAAAATACGAATTTACGCGGTTATCGACTCTTTGCCTTGCAGCTACAGAAAAAAGTTTATACGGCTATCAAGTCTGTTGCTCATGGCTACAAAAACCTAATACGACTTTATATCCTGTGGCGCACAGCCACAAAATACAAATTAACGCGGTTATTGACTCTTTGCCGTGCAGCTACAGGGAAAAGGTTATACGGCTATCAAGTATGTTGCTCCCAGCTACAAAAACCTGATACGACAATCTATTCTGTGGCGCACAGCCACAAAAGACAAATTAACGCGGTTATTACCTCTTTGCCTTGCAGCTACAGAAAAAAGTTCATACGGCTATCAAGTCTGTTGCTCCCAGCTACGAAAACCTAATTCGACTTTATATTCTGTGGCGCACAGCCACAAAAGACAAATTAACGCGCTTATTGACTCTTTGCCGTGCAGCTACAGGAAAAAGGTTATACGGCTATCAAGTATGTTGCTCCCAGCTACAAAAACCTAATACTATTCTGTGGCGCACAGCCACAAAATACGAATTAACGCGGTTATCGACTCTTTGCCTTGCAGCTACAGAGAACAGTTTATACGGCTATCAAATCTGTTGCTCCCAGCTACAAAAACCTAATACGACCATCTTTTCTGTGGCGCACAGCCACAAAATACGAATTATCGCGGTTATCGACTTGTTGGCTTGCAGCTACAGAGAAAAGTTCATACGGCTATCAAGTCTGTTGCTCCCAGCTACAAAAACCTGATACGACAATCTATTCTGTGGCGCACAGCCACAAAAGACAAATTAACGCGGTTATTACCTCTTTGCCTTGCAGCTACAGAAAAAAGTTCATACGGCTATCAAGTCTGTTGCTCCCAGCTACGAAAACCTAATACGACTTTATATTCTGTGGCGCACAGCCACAAAAGACAAACTAACGCGGTTGTTGACTCTTTGCCGTGCAGCTACAGGAAAAAGGTTATACGGCTATCAAGTATGTTGCTCCCAGCTACAAAAACCTAATACTATTCTGTGGCGCACAACCACAAAATACGAATTAACGCGGGTATCGACTCTTTGCCTTGCAGCTACAGAGAACAGTTCATACGGCTATCTAATATGTTGCTCCCAGCTACAAAAACCTAATACGACAATCTATTCTGTGGCGCACAGCCACAAAATACGAATTATCGCGGTTATCGACTTGTTGGTCTGCAGCTAAAGAGAAAAGTTCATACGGCTATCAAGTCTGTTGCTCCCAGCTACAAAAACCTAATACGACTATATATTCTGTGGCGCACAGCCACAAAAGACGAATTAACGCGGTTATTGACTCTTTGCCTCGCAGTTACAGAGAACATTTCATACGGCTATCAAATCTGTTGCTCCCAGCTACAAAAACCTAATACGACAATCTATTCTGTGACGCACAGCCACAAAGACGAATTAACGCGGTTATTGACATTTTGACTTGCAGCTACAAAAAAAATCATACGGCTATCAAGTCTGTTGCTTCCAACTACAAAAACAAAATACGACAATCTATTCTGTGGCGCACAGCCACGAAATACGAATTAACGCGGTTATCGACTCATTGGCTTGCAGCTACGGAAAAAAGTTTATACGGCTATCAAGTATGTTGCTCCCAGCTAGAAAAACCCAATACAACTATCTATTCTGTGGCACACAGCCACAAAATACGAATTAACGCGGTTATCGACTCTTTGCCTTGCAGCTACAGAAAAAAGTTTATACGGCTATCAAGTCTGTTGCTCATGGCTACAAAAACCTAATACGACTTTATATTCTGTGGCGCACAGCCACAAAAGACAAATTAACGCGGTTATTACCTCTTTGCCTTGCAGCTACAGAAAAAAGTTTATACGGCTATTAAGTCTGTTGCTCCCAGCTACAAAAACCTAATACGACTTTATATTCTGTGGCGCACAGCCACAAAAGACAAATTAACGCGGTTATTGACTCTTTGCAGCTACAGAAAAAAGTTTATACGGCTATCAAGTATGTTGCTCCCAGCTACAAAAACCTAATACGACTATCTATTCTGTGGCGCACAGCCACAAAATACGAATTATCGCGGTTATCGACTTGTTGGCTTGCAGCTACAGAGAAAAGTTTATACGGCTATCAAGTCTGTTGCTCCCAGCTACAAAAACCTGATACGACAATCTATTCTATGGCGCACATCTACAAAAGACAAATTAACGCGGTTATTACCTCTTTGCTTTGCAGCTACAGAAAAAAGTTCATACGGCTATCAAGTCTGTTGCTCCCAGCTACGAAAACCTAATTCGACTTTATATTCTGTGGCGCACAGCCACAAAAGACAAATTAACGCGGTTATTGACTCTTTGCCGTGCAGCTACAGGAAAAAGGTTATACGGCTATCAAGTATGTTGCTCCCAGCTACAAAAACCTAATACTATTCTGTGGCGCACAGCCACAAAATACGAATTAACGCGGTTATCGACTCTTTGCCTTGCAGCTACAGAGAACAGTTTATACGGCTATCAAATCTGTTGCTCCCAGCTACAAAAACCTAATACGACAATCTTTTCTGTGGCGCACAGCCACAAAATACGAATTATCGCGGTTATCGACTTGTTGGCTTGCAGCTACAGAGAAAAGTTCATACGGCTATCAAGTCTGTTGCTCCCAGCTACAAAAACCTGATACGACAATCTATTCTGTGGCGCACAGCCACAAAAGACAAATTAACGCGGTTATTACCTCTTTGCCTTGCAGCTACAGAAAACAGTTCATACGGCTATCAAGTCTGTTGCTCCCAGCTACGAAAACCTAATACGACTTTATATTCTGTGGCGCACAGCCACAAAAGACAAATTAACGCGGTTATTGACTCTTTGCCGTGCAGCTACAGGAAAAAGGTTATACGGCTATCAAGTATGTTGCTCTCAGCTACAAAAACCTAATACTATTCTGTGGCGCACAGCCACAAAATACGAATTAACGCGGTTATCGACTCTTTGCCTTGCAGCTACAGAGAACAGTTCATACGGCTATCAAATCTGTTGCTCCCAGCTACAAAAACCTAATACGACAATCTTTTCTGTGGCGCACAGCCACAAAATACGAATTATCGCGGTTATCGACTTGTTGGCTTGCAGCTACAGAGAAAAGTTCATACGGCTATCAAGTCTGTTGCTCCCAGCTACAAAAACCTGATACGACAATCTATTCTGTGGCGCACAGCCACAAAAGACAAATTAACGCGGTTATTACCTCTTTGCCTTGCAGCTACAGAAAAAAGTTCATACGGCTATCAAGTCTGTTGCTCCCAGCTACGAAAACCTAATTCGACTTTATATTCTGTGGCGCACAGCCACAAAAGACAAGTTAACGCGGTTATTGACATTTTGACTTGCAGCTACAAAAAAAATCATACGGCTATCAAGTCTGTTGCTCCCAGCTACAAAAACCTAATACGACTATATATTCTGTGGCGCACAGCCACAAAAGACGAATTAACGCGGTTATTGACTCTTTGCCTCGCAGTTACAGAGAACATTTCATACGGCTATCAAATCTGTTGCTCCCAGCTACAAAAACCTAATACGACAATCTATTCTGTGGCGCACAGCCACAAAGACGAATTAACGCGGTTATTGACATTTTGACTTGCAGCTACAAAAAAAATCATACGGCTATCAAGTCTGTTGCTTCCAACTACAAAAACATAATACGACTTTATATTCTGTGGCGCACAGCCACAAAATACAAATTAACGCGGTTATTGACTCTTTGCCTTGCAGTTACAGAGAACATTTCATACGGCTATCAAATCTGTTGCTCCCAGCTACAAAAACCTAATACGACTTTATATTCTGTGGCGCACAGCCACAAAAGACAAATTAACGCGGTTATTACCTCTTTGCCTTGCAGCTACAGAAAAAAAGTTTATACGGCTATCAAGTCTGTTGCTCCCAGCTACAAAAACCTAATACGACAATCTATTCTGTGGCGCACAGCCACAAAGACGAATTAACGCGGTTATTGACATTTTGACTTGCAGCTACAAAAAAAATCATACGGCTATCAAGTCTGTTGCTTCCAACTACAAAAACAAAATACGACAATCTATTCTGTGGCGCACAGCCACGAAATACGAATTAACGCGGTTATCGACTCATTGGCTTGCAGCTACGGAAAAAAGTTTATACGGCTATCAAGTATGTTGCTCCCAGCTAGAAAAACCCAATACAACTATCTATTCTGTGGCACACAGCCACAAAATACGAATTAACGCGGTTATCGACTCTTTGCCTTGCAGCTACAGAAAAAAGTTTATACGGCTATCAAGTCTGTTGCTCATGGCTACAAAAACCTAATACGACTTTATATTCTGTGGCGCACAGCCACAAAAGACAAATTAACGCGGTTATTACCTCTTTGCCTTGCAGCTACAGAAAAAAGTTCATACGGCTATTAAGTCTGTTGCTCCCAGCTACAAAAACCTAATACGACTTTATATTCTGTGGCGCACAGCCACAAAAGACAAATTAACGCGGTTATTGACTCTTTGCAGCTACAGAAAAAAGTTTATACGGCTATCAAGTATGTTGCTCCCAGCTACAAAAACCTAATACGACTATCTATTCTGTGGCGCACAGCCACAAAATACGAATTATCGCGGTTATCGACTTGTTGGCTTGCAGCTACAGAGAAAAGTTTATACGGCTATCAAGTCTGTTGCTCCCAGCTACAAAAACCTGATACGACAATCTATTCTGTGGCGCACAGCTACAAAAGACAAATTAACGCGGTTATTACCTCTTTGCTTTGCAGCTACAGAAAAAAGTTCATACGGCTATCAAGTCTGTTGCTCCCAGCTACGAAAACCTAATTCGACTTTATATTCTGTGGCGCACAGCCACAAAAGACAAATTAACGCGGTTATTACCTCTTTGCCTTGCAGCTACAGAAAAAAGTTCATACGGCTATCAAGTCTGTTGCTCCCAGCTACGAAAACCTAATACGACTTTATATTCTGTGGCGCACAGCCACAAAAGACAAATTAACGCGGTTGTTGACTCTTTGCCGTGCAGCTACAGGAAAAAGGTTATACGGCTATCAAGTATGTTGCTCCCAGCTACAAAAACCTAATACTATTCTGTGGCGCACAGCCACAAAATACGAATTAACGCGGGTATCGACTCTTTGCCTTGCAGCTACAGAGAACAGTTCATACGGCTATCAAATCTGTTGCTCCCAGCTACAAAAACCTAATACGACAATCTATTCTGTGGCGCACAGCCACAAAATACGAATTATCGCGGTTATCGACTTGTTGGTCTGCAGCTAAAGAGAAAAGTTCATACGGCTATCAAGTCTGTTGCTCCCAGCTACAAAAACCTAATACGACAATCTTTTCTGTGGCGCACAGCCACAAAATACGAATTATCGCGGTTATCGACTTGTTGGCTTGCAGCTACAGAGAAAAGTTCATACGGCTATCAAGTCTGTTGCTCCCAGCTACAAAAACCTGATACGACAATCTATTCTGTGGCGCACAGCCACAAAAGACAAATTAACGCGGTTATTACCTCTTTGCCTTGCAGCTACAGAAAACAGTTCATACGGCTATCAAGTCTGTTGCTCCCAGCTACGAAAACCTAATACGACTTTATATTCTGTGGCGCACAGCCACAAAAGACAAATTAACGCGGTTATTGACTCTTTGCCGTGCAGCTACAGGAAAAAGGTTATACGGCTATCAAGTATGTTGCTCTCAGCTACAAAAACCTAATACTATTCTGTGGCGCACAGCCACAAAATACGAATTAACGCGGTTATCGACTCTTTGCCTTGCAGCTACAGAGAACAGTTCATACGGCTATCAAATCTGTTGCTCCCAGCTACAAAAACCTAATACGACAATCTTTTCTGTGGCGCACAGCCACAAAATACGAATTATCGCGGTTATCGACTTGTTGGCTTGCAGCTACAGAGAAAAGTTCATACGGCTATCAAGTCTGTTGCTCCCAGCTACAAAAACCTAATACGACTATATATTCTGTGGCGCACAGCCACAAAAGACGAATTAACGCGGTTATTGACTCTTTGCCTCGCAGTTACAGAGAACATTTCATACGGCTATCAAATCTGTTGCTCCCAGCTACAAAAACCTAATACGACAATCTATTCTGTGGCGCACAGCCACAAAGACGAATTAACGCGGTTATTGACATTTTGACTTGCAGCTACAAAAAAAATCATACGGCTATCAAGTCTGTTGCTTCCAACTACAAAAACAAAATACGACAATCTATTCTGTGGCGCACAGCCACGAAATACGAATTAACGCGGTTATTGACTCATTGGCTTGCAGCTACGGAAAAAAGTTTATACGGCTATCAAGTATGTTGCTCCCAGCTAGAAAAACCCAATACAACTATCTATTCTGTGGCACACAGCCACAAAATACGAATTAACGCGGTTATCGACTCTTTGCCTTGCAGCTACAGAAAAAAGTTTATACGGCTATCAAGTCTGTTGCTCATGGCTACAAAAACCTAATACGACTTTATATTCTGTGGCGCACAGCCACAAAAGACAAATTAACGCGGTTATTACCTCTTTGCCTTGCAGCTACAGAAAAAAGTTTATACGGCTATTAAGTCTGTTGCTCCCAGCTACAAAAACCTAAAACGACTTTATATTCTGTGGTGCACAGCCACAAAAGACAAATTAACGCGGTTATTGACTCTTTGCAGCTACAGAAAAAAGTTTATACGGCTATCAAGTCTGTTGCTCCCAGCTACAAAAACCTGATACGACAATCTATTCTGTGGCGCACATCTACAAAAGACAAATTAACGCGGTTATTACCTCTTTGCTTTGCAGCTACAGAAAAAAGTTCATACGGCTATCAAGTCTGTTGCTCCCAGCTAGCTACGAAAACCTAATTCGACTTTATATTCTGTGGCGCACAGCCACAAAAGACGAATTAACGCGGTTATTGACTCTTTGCCTCGCAGTTACAGAGAACATTTCATACGGCTATCAAATATGTTGCTCCCAGCTACAAAAACCTAATACGACAATCTATTCTGTGGCGCACAGCCACAAAAACGAATTAACGCGGTTATTGACATTTTGACTTGCAGCTACAAAAAAAATCATACGGCTATCAAGTCTGTTGCTTCCAACTACAAAAACAAAATACGACAATCTATTCTGTGGCGCACAGCCACGAAATACGAATTAACGCGGTTATTACCTCTTTGCCTTGCAGCTACAGAAAAAAGTTTATACGGCTATTAAGTCTGTTGCTCCCAGCTACAAAAACCTAATACGACTTTATATTCTGTGGCGCACAGCCACAAAAGACAAATTAACGCGGTTATTACCTCTTTGCCTTGCAGCTACAGAAAAAAGTTTATACGGCTATTAAGTCTGTTGCTCCCAGCTACAAAAACCTAATACGACTTTATATTCTGTGGCGCACAGCCACAAAAGACAAATTAACGCGGTTATTGACTCTTTGCAGCTACAGAAAAAAGTTTATACGGCTATCAAGTCTGTTGCTCCCAGCTACAAAAACCTGATACGACAATCTATTCTGTGGCGCACATCTACAAAAGACAAATTAACGCGGTTATTACCTCTTTGCTTTGCAGCTACAGAAAAAAGTTCATACGGCTATCAAGTCTGTTGCTCCCAGCTACGAAAACCTAATTCGACTTTATATTCTGTGGCGCACAGCCACAAAAGACAAATTAACGCGGTTATTGACTCTTTGCCGTGCAGCTACAGGAAAAAGGTTATACGGCTATCAAGTATGTTGCTCCCAGCTACAAAAACCTAATACTATTCTGTGGCGCACAGCCACAAAATACGAATTATCGCGGTTATCGACTCTTTGCCTTGCAGCTACAGAGAACAGTTCATACGGCTATCAAATCTGTTGCTCCCAGCTACAAAAACCTGATACGACAATCTATTCTGTGGCGCACATCTACAAAAGACAAATTAACGCGGTTATTACCTCTTTGCTTTGCAGCTACAGAAAAAAGTTCATACGGCTATCAAGTCTGTTGCTCCCAGCTACAAAGACCTAACACGACTATATATTTTGTGGCGCACAGCCACAAAAGACAAATTAACGCGGTTATTGACTCTTTGCCTTGCAGCTACAGAAAAAAAACATACGGCTATCAAATCTGTTGCTCCCAGCTACAAAAACCTAATACGACAATCTATTCTGTGGCGCACAGCCACAAAATACGAATTATCGCGGTTATCGACTTGTTGGCTTGCAGCTACAGAGAAAAATTCATACGGCTATCAAGTCTGTTGCTCCCAGCTACAAAAACCTGATACGACAATCTATTCTGTGGCGCACAGCCACAAAAGACAAATTAACGCGGTTATTACCTCTTTGCCTTGCAGCTACAAAAAAAAGTTTATACGGCTATCAAGTCTGTTGCTCATGGCTACAAAAACCTAATACGACTTTATATTCTGTGGCGCACAGCCACAAAAGACAAATTAACGCGGTTATTGACTCTTTGCCGTGCAGCTACAGAAAAAAGTTTATACGGCTATCAAGTATGTTGCTCCCAGCTACAAAGACCTAATACGACTATCTATTCTGTGGCGCACAGCCACAAAATACGAATTAACGCGGTTATCGACTGTTTGCTTTGCAGCTACAGAAAAAAGTTAATACGGCTATCAAGTCTGTTGCTCCCAGCTACAAAAACCTAATACGACAATCTATTCTGTGGCGCACAGCCACAAAAACGAGTTAACGCGGTTATTGACATTTTGACTTGCAGCTACAAAAAAAATCATACGGCTATCAAGTATGTTGCTCCCAACTACAAAAACATAATACGACTTTATATTCTGTGGCGCACAGCCACAAAATACAAATTAACGCGGTTATTGACTCTTTGCCTTGCAGTTACAGAGAACATTTCATACGGCTATCAAATATGTTGCTCCCAGCTTCAAAAACCTAATACGACAATCTATTCTGTGGCGCACAGCCACAAAATACGAATTAACGCGGTTATCGACTCTTTTCCTAGCAGCTACAGAAAAAAGTTTATACGGCTATCAAATCTGTTGCTCCCAGCTACAAAAACCTAATACGACAATCTATTCTGTGGCGCACAGCCACAAAATACGAATTAACGTGGTTATCGACTCTTTGCCTTGCAGCTACAGAAAAAAAGTTTATACGGCTCTCAAGTCTGTTGCTCATGGCTACAAAAACCTAATACGACTTCATATCCTGTGGCGCACAGCCACAAAAGACAAATTAACGCGGTTATTACCTCTTACCCTTGCAGCTACAGAAAAAAGTTCATACGGCTATCAAGTCTGTTGCTCCCAGCTACAAAAACCTGATACGACAATCTATTCTAAGGCGCACAGCCACAAAAGACAAATTAACGCGGTTATTACCTCTTTGCCTTGCAGCTACAGAAAGAAGTTCATACGGCTATCACGTCTGTTGCTCCCAGCTACAAAAACCTAATACGACTTTGTATTCTGTGGCGCACAGCCACAAAAGACAAATTAACGCGGTTATTGACTCTTTGCCGTGCAGCTACAGGGAAAAGGTTATACGGCTATCAAGTATGTTGCTCCCAGCTACAAAAACCTAATACGACTATCTATTCTGTGGCGCACAGCCACAAAATACGAATTATCGCGGTTATCGACTTGTTGGCTTGCAGCTACAGAGAAAAGTTCATACGGCTATCAAGTCTGTTGCTCCCAGCTACAAAAACCTGATACGACAATCTATTCTGTGGCGCACAGCCACAAAAGACAAATTAACGCGGTTATTACCTCTTTGCCTTGCAGCTACAGAAAAAAGTTCATACGGCTATCAAGTCTGTTGCTCCCAGCTACGAAAACCTAATTCGACTTTATATTCTGTGGCGCACAGCCACAAAAGACAAATTAACGCGGTTATTGACTCTTTGCCGTGCAGCTACAGTTCTGTGGCGCACAGCCACAAAATACGAATTAACGCGGTTATCGACTCTTTGCCTTGCAGCTACAGAGAACAGTTCATACGGCTATCAAATCTGTTGCTCCCAGCTACAAAAACCTGATACGACAATCTATTCTGTGGCGCACATCTACAAAAGACAAATTAACGCGGTTATTACCTCTTTGCTTTGCAGCTACAGAAAAAAGTTCATACGGCTATCAAGTCTGTTGCTCCCAGCTACAAAGACCTAACACGACTATATATTTTGTGGCGCACAGCCACAAAAGACAAATTAACGCGGTTATTGACTCTTTGCCTTGCAGCTACAGAAAAAAAACATACGGCTATCAAATCTGTTGCTCCCAGCTACAAAAACCTAATACGACAATCTATTCTGTGGCGCACAGCCACAAAATACGAATTATCGCGGTTATCGACTTGTTGGCTTGCAGCTACAGAGAAAAATTCATACGGCTATCAAGTCTGTTGCTCCCAGCTACAAAAACCTGATACGACAATCTATTCTGTGGCGCACAGCCACAAAAGACAAATTAACGCGGTTATTACCTCTTTGCCTTGCAGCTACAAAAAAAAGTTTATACGGCTATCAAGTCTGTTGCTCATGGCTACAAAAACCTAATACGACTTTATATTCTGTGGCGCACAGCCACAAAAGACAAATTAACGCGGTTATTGACTCTTTGCCGTGCAGCTACAGAAAAAAGTTTATACGGCTATCAAGTATGTTGCTCCCAGCTACAAAGACCTAATACGACTATCTATTCTGTGGCGCACAGCCACAAAATACGAATTAACGCGGTTATCGACTGTTTGCTTTGCAGCTACAGAAAAAAGTTAATACGGCTATCAAGTCTGTTGCTCCCAGCTACAAAAACCTAATACGACAATCTATTCTGTGGCGCACAGCCACAAAAACGAGTTAACGCGGTTATTGACATTTTGACTTGCAGCTACAAAAAAAATCATACGGCTATCAAGTATGTTGCTCCCAACTACAAAAACATAATACGACTTTATATTCTGTGGCGCACAGCCACAAAATACAAATTAACGCGGTTATTGACTCTTTGCCTTGCAGTTACAGAGAACATTTCATACGGCTATCAAATATGTTGCTCCCAGCTTCAAAAACCTAATACGACAATCTATTCTGTGGCGCACAGCCACAAAATACGAATTAACGCGGTTATCGACTCTTTTCCTAGCAGCTACAGAAAAAAGTTTATACGGCTATCAAATCTGTTGCTCCCAGCTACAAAAACCTAATACGACAATCTATTCTGTGGCGCACAGCCACAAAATACGAATTAACGTGGTTATCGACTCTTTGCCTTGCAGCTACAGAAAAAAAGTTTATACGGCTCTCAAGTCTGTTGCTCATGGCTACAAAAACCTAATACGACTTCATATCCTGTGGCGCACAGCCACAAAAGACAAATTAACGCGGTTATTACCTCTTACCCTTGCAGCTACAGAAAAAAGTTCATACGGCTATCAAGTCTGTTGCTCCCAGCTACAAAAACCTGATACGACAATCTATTCTAAGGCGCACAGCCACAAAAGACAAATTAACGCGGTTATTACCTCTTTGCCTTGCAGCTACAGAAAGAAGTTCATACGGCTATCACGTCTGTTGCTCCCAGCTACAAAAACCTAATACGACTTTGTATTCTGTGGCGCACAGCCACAAAAGACAAATTAACGCGGTTATTGACTCTTTGCCGTGCAGCTACAGGGAAAAGGTTATACGGCTATCAAGTATGTTGCTCCCAGCTACAAAAACCTAATACGACTATCTATTCTGTGGCGCACAGCCACAAAATACGAATTATCGCGGTTATCGACTTGTTGGCTTGCAGCTACAGAGAAAAGTTCATACGGCTATCAAGTCTGTTGCTCCCAGCTACAAAAACCTGATACGACAATCTATTCTGTGGCGCACAGCCACAAAAGACAAATTAACGCGGTTATTACCTCTTTGCCTTGCAGCTACAGAAAAAAGTTCATACGGCTATCAAGTCTGTTGCTCCCAGCTACGAAAACCTAATTCGACTTTATATTCTGTGGCGCACAGCCACAAAAGACAAATTAACGCGGTTATTGACTCTTTGCCGTGCAGCTACAGTTCTGTGGCGCACAGCCACAAAATACGAATTAACGCGGTTATCGACTCTTTGCCTTGCAGCTACAGAGAACAGTCCATACGGCTATCAAATCTGTTGCTCCCAGCTACAAAAACCTAATACGACAATCTATTCTGTGGCGCACAGCCACAAAATACGAATTATCGCGGTTATCGACTTGTTGGCTTGCAGCTACAGAGAAAAGTTCATACGGCTATCAAGTCTGTTGCTCCCAGCTACAAAAACCTGATACGACAATCTATTCTGTGGCGCACAGCCACAAAAGACAAATTAACGCGGTTATTACCTCTTTGCCTTGCAGCTACAAAAAAAAGTTTATACGGCTATCAAGTCTGTTGCTCCCAGCTACAAAAACCTGATACGACAATCTATTCTGTGGCGCACATCTACAAAAGACAAATTAACGCGGTTATTACCTCTTTGCTTTGCAGCTACAGAAAAAAGTTCATACGGCTATCAAGTCTGTTGCTCCCAGCTACGAAAACCTAATTCGACTTTATATTCTGTGGCGCACAGCCACAAAAGACAAATTAACGCGGTTATTGACTCTTTGCCGTGCAGCTACAGGAAAAAGGTTATACGGCTATCAAGTATGTTGCTCCCAGCTACAAAAACCTAATACTATTCTGTGGCGCACAGCCACAAAATACGAATTATCGCGGTTATCGACTCTTTGCCTTGCAGCTACAGAGAACAGTTCATACGGCTATCAAATCTGTTGCTCCCAGCTACAAAAACCTGATACGACAATCTATTCTGTGGCGCACATCTACAAAAGACAAATTAACGCGGTTATTACCTCTTTGCTTTGCAGCTACAGAAAAAAGTTCATACGGCTATCAAGTCTGTTGCTCCCAGCTACAAAGACCTAACACGACTATATATTTTGTGGCGCACAGCCACAAAAGACAAATTAACGCGGTTATTGACTCTTTGCCTTGCAGCTACAGAAAAAAAACATACGGCTATCAAATCTGTTGCTCCCAGCTACAAAAACCTAATACGACAATCTATTCTGTGGCGCACAGCCACAAAATACGAATTATCGCGGTTATCGACTTGTTGGCTTGCAGCTACAGAGAAAAATTCATACGGCTATCAAGTCTGTTGCTCCCAGCTACAAAAACCTGATACGACAATCTATTCTGTGGCGCACAGCCACAAAAGACAAATTAACGCGGTTATTACCTCTTTGCCTTGCAGCTACAAAAAAAAGTTTATACGGCTATCAAGTCTGTTGCTCATGGCTACAAAAACCTAATACGACTTTATATTCTGTGGCGCACAGCCACAAAAGACAAATTAACGCGGTTATTGACTCTTTGCCGTGCAGCTACAGAAAAAAGTTTATACGGCTATCAAGTATGTTGCTCCCAGCTACAAAGACCTAATACGACTATCTATTCTGTGGCGCACAGCCACAAAATACGAATTAACGCGGTTATCGACTGTTTGCTTTGCAGCTACAGAAAAAAGTTAATACGGCTATCAAGTCTGTTGCTCCCAGCTACAAAAACCTAATACGACAATCTATTCTGTGGCGCACAGCCACAAAAACGAGTTAACGCGGTTATTGACATTTTGACTTGCAGCTACAAAAAAAATCATACGGCTATCAAGTATGTTGCTCCCAACTACAAAAACATAATACGACTTTATATTCTGTGGCGCACAGCCACAAAATACAAATTAACGCGGTTATTGACTCTTTGCCTTGCAGTTACAGAGAACATTTCATACGGCTATCAAATATGTTGCTCCCAGCTTCAAAAACCTAATACGACAATCTATTCTGTGGCGCACAGCCACAAAATACGAATTAACGCGGTTATCGACTCTTTTCCTAGCAGCTACAGAAAAAAGTTTATACGGCTATCAAATCTGTTGCTCCCAGCTACAAAAACCTAATACGACAATCTATTCTGTGGCGCACAGCCACAAAATACGAATTAACGTGGTTATCGACTCTTTGCCTTGCAGCTACAGAAAAAAAGTTTATACGGCTCTCAAGTCTGTTGCTCATGGCTACAAAAACCTAATACGACTTCATATCCTGTGGCGCACAGCCACAAAAGACAAATTAACGCGGTTATTACCTCTTACCCTTGCAGCTACAGAAAAAAGTTCATACGGCTATCAAGTCTGTTGCTCCCAGCTACAAAAACCTGATACGACAATCTATTCTAAGGCGCACAGCCACAAAAGACAAATTAACGCGGTTATTACCTCTTTGCCTTGCAGCTACAGAAAGAAGTTCATACGGCTATCACGTCTGTTGCTCCCAGCTACAAAAACCTAATACGACTTTGTATTCTGTGGCGCACAGCCACAAAAGACAAATTAACGCGGTTATTGACTCTTTGCCGTGCAGCTACAGGGAAAAGGTTATACGGCTATCAAGTATGTTGCTCCCAGCTACAAAAACCTAATACGACTATCTATTCTGTGGCGCACAGCCACAAAATACGAATTATCGCGGTTATCGACTTGTTGGCTTGCAGCTACAGAGAAAAGTTCATACGGCTATCAAGTCTGTTGCTCCCAGCTACAAAAACCTGATACGACAATCTATTCTGTGGCGCACAGCCACAAAAGACAAATTAACGCGGTTATTACCTCTTTGCCTTGCAGCTACAGAAAAAAGTTCATACGGCTATCAAGTCTGTTGCTCCCAGCTACGAAAACCTAATTCGACTTTATATTCTGTGGCGCACAGCCACAAAAGACAAATTAACGCGGTTATTGACTCTTTGCCGTGCAGCTACAGTTCTGTGGCGCACAGCCACAAAATACGAATTAACGCGGTTATCGACTCTTTGCCTTGCAGCTACAGAGAACAGTCCATACGGCTATCAAATCTGTTGCTCCCAGCTACAAAAACCTAATACGACAATCTATTCTGTGGCGCACAGCCACAAAATACGAATTATCGCGGTTATCGACTTGTTGGCTTGCAGCTACAGAGAAAAGTTCATACGGCTATCAAGTCTGTTGCTCCCAGCTACAAAAACCTGATACGACAATCTATTCTGTGGCGCACAGCCACAAAAGACAAATTAACGCGGTTATTACCTCTTTGCCTTGCAGCTACAAAAAAAAGTGTATACGGCTATCAAGTCTGTTGCTCATGGCTACAAAAACCTAATACGACTTTATATTCTGTGGCGCACAGCCACAAAAGACAAATTAACGCGGTTATTGACTCTTTGCCGTGCAGCTACAGAAAAAAGTTTATACGGCTATCAAGTATGTTGCTCCCAGCTACAAAAACCTAATACGACTATCTATTCTGTGGCGCACAGCCACAAAATACGAATTAACGCGGTTATCGACTGTTTGCTTTGCAGCTACAGAAAAAAGTTAATACGGCTATCAAGTCTGTTGCTCCCAGCTACAAAAACCTAATACGACAATCTATTCTGTGGCGCACAGCCACAAAAACGAATTAACGCGGTTATTGACATTTTGACTTGCAGCTACAAAAAAAATCATACGGCTATCAAGTCTGTTGCTCCCAACTACAAAAACATAATACGACTTTATATTCTGTGGCGCACAGCCACAAAATACAAATTAACGCGGTTATTGACTCTTTGCCTTGCAGTTACAGAGAACATTTCATACGGCTATCAAATCTGTTGCTCCCAGCTACAAAAACCTAATACGACAATCTATTCTGTGGCGCACAGCCACAAAATACGAATTAACGCGGTTATCGACTCTTTGCCTAGCAGCTACAGAAAAAAGTTTATACGGCTATCAAATCTGTTGCTCCCAGCTACAAAAACCTAATACGACAATCTATTCTGTGGCGCACAGCCACAAAATACGAATTAACGTGGTTATCGACTCTTTGCCTTGCAGCTACAGAAAAAAAGTTTATACGGCTCTCAAGTCTGTTGCTCATGGCTACAAAAACCTAATACGACTTTATATCCTGTGGCGCACAGCCACAAAAGACAAATTAACGCGGTTATTACCTCTTTGCCTTGCAGCTACAGAAAAAAGTTCATACGGCTATCAAGTCTGTTGCTCCCAGCTACAAAAACCTGATACGACAATCTATTCTAAGGCGCACAGCCACAAAAGACAAATTAACGCGGTTATTACCTCTTTGCCTTGCAGCTACAGAAAGAAGTTCATACGGCTATCACGTCTGTTGCTCCCAGCTACAAAAACCTAATACGACTTTGTATTCTGTGGCGCACAGCCACAAAAGACAAATTAACGCGGTTATTGACTCTTTGCCGTGCAGCTACAGGGAAAAGGTTATACGGCTATCAAGTATGTTGCTCCCAGCTACAAAAACCTAATACGACTATCTATTCTGTGGCGCACAGCCACAAAATACGAATTAACGCGGTTATCGACTCTTTGCCTTGCAGCTACAGAGAACAGTTCATACGGCTATCGAATCTGTTGCTCCCAGCTACAAAAACCCAATACGACAATCTATTCTGTGGCGCACAGCCACAAAATACGAATTATCGCGGTTATCGACTTGTTGGCTTGCAGCTACAGAGAAAAGTTCATACGGCTATCAAGTCTGTTGCTCATGGCTACAAAAACCTAATACGACTTTATATCCTGTGGCGCACAGCCACAAAAGACAAATTAACGCGGTTATTACCTCTTTGCCTTGCAGCTACAGAAAAAAGTTCATACGGCTATCAAGTCTGTTGCTCCCAGCTACAAAAACCTGATACGACAATATATTCTAAGGCGCACAGCCACAAAAGACAAATTAACGCGGTTATTACCTCTTTGCCTTGCAGCTACAGAAAGAAGTTCATACGGCTATCACGTCTGTTGCTCCCAGCTACAAAAACCTAATACGACTTTGTATTCTGTGGCGCACAGCCACAAAAGACAAATTAACGCGGTTATTGACTCTTTGCCGTGCAGCTACAGAAAAAAAGTTTATACGGCTCTCAAGTCTGTTGCTCATGACTACAAAAACCTAATACGACTTTATATCCTGTGGCGCACAGCCACAAAAGACAAATTAACGCGGTTATTACCTCTTTGCCTTGCAGCTACAGAAAGAAGTTCATACGGCTATCACGTCTGTTGCTCCCAGCTACAAAAACCTAATACGACTTTGTATTCTGTGGCGCACAGCCACAAAAGACAAATTAACGCGGTTATTGACTCTTTGCCGTGCAGCTACAGGGAAAAGGTTATACGGCTATCAAGTATGTTGCTCCCAGCTACAAAAACCTAATACGACTATCTATTCTGTGGCGCACAGCCACAAAATACGAATTAACGCGGTTATCGACTCTTTGCCTTGCAGCTACAGAGAACAGTTCATACGGCTATCGAATCTGTTGCTCCCAGCTACAAAAACCCAATACGACAATCTATTCTGTGGCGCACAGCCACAAAATACGAATTATCGCGGTTATCGACTTGTTGGCTTGCAGCTACAGAAAAAAAGTTTATACGGCTCTCAAGTCTGTTGCTCATGGCTACAAAAACCTAATACGACTTTATATCCTGTGGCGCACAGCCACAAAAGACAAATTAACGTGGTTATCGACTCTTTGCCTTGCAGCTACAGAAAAAAAGTTTATACGGCTCTCAAGTCTGTTGCTCATGGCTACAAAAACCTAATACGACTTTATATCCTGTGGCGCACAGCCACAAAAGACAAATTAACGCGGTTATTACCTCTTTGCCTTGCAGCTACAGAAAAAAGTTCATACGGCTATCAAGTCTGTTGCTCCCAGCTACAAAAACCTGATACGACAATCTATTCTAAGGCGCACAGCCACAAAAGACAAATTAACGCGGTTATTACCTCTTTGCCTTGCAGCTACAGAAAGAAGTTCATACGGCTATCACGTCTGTTGCTCCCAGCTACAAAAACCTAATACGACTTTGTATTCTGTGGCGCACAGCCACAAAAGACAAATTAACGCGGTTATTGAATCTTTGCCGTGCAGCTACAGGGAAAAGGTTATACGGCTATCAAGTATGTTGCTCCCAGCTACAAAAACCTAATACGACTATCTATTCTGTGGCGCACAGCCACAAAATACGAATTAACGCGGTTATCGACTCTTTGCCTTGCAGCTACAGAGAACAGTTCATACGGCTATCGAATCTGTTGCTCCCAGCTACAAAAACCCAATACGACAATCTATTCTGTGGCGCACAGCCACAAAATACGAATTATCGCGGTTATCGACTTGTTGGCTTGCAGCTACAGAGAAAAGTTCATACGGCTATCAAGTCTGTTGCTCCCAGCTACAAAAACCTGATACGACAATCTATTCTGTGGCGCACAGCCACAAAAGACAAATTAACGCGGTTATTACCTCTTTGCCTTGCAGCTACAGCAAAAAGTGCATACGGCTATCAAGTCTGTTGCTCCCAGCTACGAAAACCTAATTCGACTTTATATTCTGTGGCGCACAGCCACAAAAGACAAATTAACGCGGTTATTGACTCTTTGCCGTGCAGCTACAGGAAAAAGGTTATACGGCTATCAAGTATGTTGCTCCCAGCTACAAAAACCTAATACTATTCTGTGGCGCACAGCCACAAAATACGAATTAACGCGGTTATCGACTCTTTGCCTTGCAGCTACAGAGAACAGTTCATACGGCTATCAAATCTGTTGCTCCCAGCTACAAAAACCTAATACGACAATCTATTCTGTGGCGCACAGCCACAAAAGACAAATTAACGCGGTTATTACCTCTTTGCCTTGCAGCTACAGAAAAAAGTTCATACGGCTATCAAGTCTGTTGCTCCCAGCTATGAAAACCTAATACGACTTTATATTCTGTGGCGCACAGCCACAAAAGACAAATTAACGCGGTTGTTGACTCTTTGCCGTGCAGCTACAGGAAAAAGGTTATACGGCTATCAAGTATGTTGCTCCCAGCTACAAAAACCTAATACTATTCTGTGGCGCACAGCCACAAAATACGAATTAACGCGGGTATCGACTCTTTGCCTTGCAGCTACAGAGAACAGTTCATACGGCTATCAAATCTGTTGCTCCCAGCTACAAAAACCTAATACGACAATCTATTCTGTGGCGCACAGCCACAAAATACGAATTATCGCGGTTATCGACTTGTTGGTCTGCAGCTAAAGAGAAAAGTTCATACGGCTATCAAGTCTGTTGCTCCCAGCTACAAAAACCTAATACGACTATATATTCTGTGGCGCACAGCCACAAAAGACGAATTAACGCGGTTATTGACTCTTTGCCTCGCAGTTACAGAGAACATTTCATACGGCTATCAAATCTGTTGCTCCCAGCTACAAAAACCTAATACGACAATCTATTCTGTGGCGCACAGCCACAAAGACGAATTAACGCGGTTATTGACATTTTGACTTGCAGCTACAAAAACAAATCATACGGCTATCAAGTCTGTTGCTTCCAACTACAAAAACAAAATACGACAATCTATTCTGTGGCGCACAGCCACAAAATACGAATTAACGCGGTTATCGACTCATTGGCTTGCAGCTACGGAAAAAAGTTTATACGGCTATCAAGTCTGTTGCTCATGGCTACAAAAACCTAATACGACTTTATATTCTGTGGCGCACAGCCACAAAAGACAAATTAACGCGGTTATTACCTCTTTGCCTTGCAGCTACAGAAAAAAGTTTATACGGCTATTAAGTCTGTTGCTCCCAGCTACAAAAACCTAATACGACTTTATATTCTGTGGCGCACAGCCACAAAAGACAAATTAACGCGGTTATTGACTCTTTGCAGCTACAGAAAAAAGTTTATACGGCTATCAAGTATGTTGCTCCCAGCTACAAAAACCTAATACGACTATCTATTCTGTGGCGCACAGCCACAAAATACGAATTAACGCGGTTATCGACTATTTGCTTTGCAGCTACAGAAAAAAGTTAATACGGCTATCAAGTCTGTTGTTCCCAGCTACAAAAACCTGATACGACAATCTATTCTGTGGCGCACAGCCACAAAATACGAATTAACGCGGTTATCGACTCTTTGCCTTGCAGCTACAGAGAACAGTTCATACGGCTATCAAATATGTTGCTCCCAGCTACAAAAACCTAATACGACAATCTATTCTGTGGCGCACAGCCACAACATACGAATTAACGCGGTTATCGACTTTTTGCCCTGCAGCTACAGAGAACAGTTCATACGGCTATCAAGTTGCTCATGGCTACAAAAACCTAATACGACTTTATATTCTGTGGCGCACAGCCACAAAAGACAAATTTCTGCGGTTATTGACTCTTTGCCTAGCAGCTACAGAAAAAAGTTTATACGGCTATCAAGTATGTTGCTCCCAGCTAGAAAAACCCAATACAACTATCTATTCTGTGGCACACAGCCACAAAATACGAATTAACGCGGTTATCGACTCTTTGCCTTGCAGCTACAGAAAAAAGTTTATACGGCTATCAAGTCTGTTGCTCATGGCTACAAAAACCTAATACGACTTTATATTCTGTGGCGCACAGCCACAAAAGACAAATTAACGCGGTTATTACCTCTTTGCCTTGCAGCTACAGAAAAAAAAGTTTATACGGCTATCAAATCTGTTGCTCGCAGCTACAAAAACCTAATACGACAATCTATTATGTGGCGCACAGCCACAAAATACGAATTAACGCTGTTATCGACTCTTTGGCTTGCAGCTACAGAGAAAAGCTTATACGGCTACCAAGTGTGTTGCTCACAGCTACAAGAACCTAATACGACTATATATTCTGTGGCGCACAGCCACAAAATACGAATTAACGCTGTTATCGACTCTTTGGCTTGCAGCTACAGAAAAAAGCTTATACGGCTATCAAGTCTGTTGCTCCCAGCTACAAAAACCTAATACGACTTTATATTCTGTGGCGCACAGCCACAAAAGACAAATTAACGCGGTTATTGACTCTTTGCCTTGCAGCTACAGGAAAAAGTTCATACGGCTATCAAGTCTGTTGCTCCCAGCTACAAGAACCTGATACGACTATCTATTCTGTGGCGCACAGCCACGAAATACAAATTAACGCGGTTATTGACTTTTCGGCTTGCAGTTACAGAAAAAAAAAAATCACACGGCTATCAAGTCTGTTGCTCACAACTACAAAAACCTAATACGACTGTATACCCTGTGGCGCACAGCCACAAAAGACAGTTTAACGCGGTTATTGACTCTTTGCCTTGCAGCTACAGAAAAAAATTTATACGGCCATCAAGTCTGTTGCTACCAGCTACAAAAACTTAATACGACTATCTTTTCTGTGGTGCACAACCACAAAACACGAATTAACGCGGTTATTGACTCTTTGCCTTGCAGCTACAGAAAAAAGTTTATACGGCTATCAAGTATGTTGCTCCCAGCTACAAAAACCTAATACGACAATCTTTTCTGTGGTGCACAAGCAGAAAATACGAATTAACGCGGTTTTTGACTCTTTGCCTTGCAGCTACAGAAAAAAGTTTATACGGCTATCAAGTCTGTTGCTCATGGCTACAAAAACCTAATACGACTTTATATTCTGTGGCGCACAGCCACAAAAGACAAATTAACGCGGTTATTACCTCTTTGCCTTGCAGCTACAGAAAAAAAAGTTTATACGGCTATCAAATCTGTTGCTCGCAGCTACAAAAACCTAATACGACAATCTATTATGTGGCGCACAGCCACAAAATACGAATTAACGCTGTTATCGACTCTTTGGCTTGCAGCTACAGAGAAAAGCTTATACGGCTACCAAGTGTGTTGCTCACAGCTACAAGAACCTAATACGACTATATATTCTGTGGCGCACAGCCACAAAATACGAATTAACGCTGTTATCGACTCTTTGGCTTGCAGCTACAGAAAAAAGCTTATACGGCTATCAAGTCTGTTGCTCCCAGCTACAAAAACCTAATACGACTTTATATTCTGTGGCGCACAGCCACAAAAGACAAATTAACGCGGTTATTGACTCTTTGCCTTGCAGCTACAGGAAAAAGTTCATACGGCTATCAAGTCTGTTGCTCCCAGCTACAAGAACCTGATACGACTATCTATTCTGTGGCGCACAGCCACGAAATACAAATTAACGCGGTTATTGACTTTTCGGCTTGCAGTTACAGAAAAAAAAAAATCACACGGCTATCAAGTCTGTTGCTCACAACTACAAAAACCTAATACGACTGTATACCCTGTGGCGCACAGCCACAAAAGACAGTTTAACGCGGTTATTGACTCTTTGCCTTGCAGCTACAGAAAAAAATTTATACGGCCATCAAGTCTGTTGCTACCAGCTACAAAAACTTAATACGACTATCTTTTCTGTGGTGCACAACCACAAAACACGAATTAACGCGGTTATTGACTCTTTGCCTTGCAGCTACAGAAAAAAGTTTATACGGCTATCAAGTATGTTGCTCCCAGCTACAAAAACCTAATACGACAATCTTTTCTGTGGTGCACAAGCAGAAAATACGAATTAACGCGGTTTTTGACTCTGTGGCTTGCATTTACAGAGAACAGTTCATACGGCTATCACGTCTGTTGCTCCCAGCTACAAAAACCTAATACGACTTTATATTCTGTGGCGCACAGCCACAAAAGACAAATTAACGCGGTTATCGACTCTTTGGCTTGCAGCTACAGAAAAAAGCTTATACGGCTATCAAGTCTGTTGCTCCCAGCTATAAAAACCTAATACGACTTTATATTCTGTGGCGCACAGCCACAAAAGACAAATTAACGCGGTTATTGACTCTTTGCCTTGCAGCTACAGGAAAAAGTTCATACGGCTATCAAGTCTGTTGCTCCCAGCTACAAGAACCTGATACGACTATCTTTTCTGTGGCGCACAGCCACGAAATACAAATTAACGCGGTTATCGACTTTTCGGCTTGCAGTTACAGAAAAAAAAAATCACACGGCTATCAAGTCTGTTGCTCACAACTACAAAAACCTAATACGACTGTACATCCTGTGGCGCACAGCCACAAAATACGAATTATCGCGGTTATCGACTTGTTGGCTTGCAGCTACAGAGAAAAGTTCATACGGCTATCAAGTCTGTTGCTCCCAGCTACAAAAACCTGATACGACAATCTATTCTGTGGCGCACAGCCACAAAAGACAAATTAACGCGGTTATTACCTCTTTGCCTTGCAGCTACAGAAAAAAGTTCATACGGCTATCAAGTCGGTTGCTCCCAGCTACGAAAACCTAATACGACTTTATATTCTGTGGCGCACAGCCACAAAAGACAAATTAACGCGGTTGTTGACTCTTTGCCGTGCAGCTACAGGAAAAAGGTTATACGGCTATCAAGTATGTTGCTCCCAGCTACAAAAACCTAATACTATTCTGTGGCGCACAGCCACAAAATACGAATTAACGCGGTTATCGACTCTTTGCCTAGCAGCTACAGAAAAAAGTTTATACGGCTATCAAATCTGTTGCTCCCAGCTACAAAAACCTAATACGACAATCTATTCTGTGGCGCACAGCCACAAAATACGAATTAACGTGGTTATCGACTCTTTGCCTTGCAGCTACAGAAAAAAAGTTTATACGGCTATCAAATATGTTGCTCCCAGCTACAAAAACCTAATACGACAATCTATTCTGTGGCGCACAGCCACAACATACGAATTAACGCGGTTATCGACTTTTTGCCCTGCAGCTACAGAGAACAGTTCATACGGCTATCAAGTTGCTCATGGCTACAAAAACCTAATACGACTTTATATTCTGTGGCGCACAGCCACAAAAGACAAATTTACGCGGTTATTGACTCTTTGCCTAGCAGCTACAGAAAAAAGTTTATACGGCTATCAAGTATGTTGCTCCCAGCTAGAAAAACCCAATACAACTATCTATTCTGTGGCACACAGCTACAAAATACGAATTAACGCGGTTATCGACTCTTTGCCTTGCAGCTACAGAAAAAAGTTTATACGGCTATCAAGTATGTTGCTCATGGCTACAAAAACCTAATACGACTTTATATTCTGTGGCGCACAGCCACAAAAGACAAATTAACGCGGTTATTACCTCTTTGCCTTGCAGCTACAGAAAAAAAGTTTATACGGCTATCAAATCTGTTGCTCGCAGCTACAAAAACCTAATACGACTGTATACCCTGTGGCGCACAGCCACAAAAGACAGTTTAACGCGGTTATTGACTCTTTGCCTTGCAGCTACAGAAAAAAATTTATACGGCCATCAAGTCTGTTGCTACCAGCTACAAAAACTTAATACGACTATCTTTTCTGTGGTGCACAACCACAAAACACGAATTAACGCGGTTATTGACTCTTTGCCTTGCAGCTACAGAAAAAAGTTTATACGGCTATCAAGTCTGTTGCTCCCAGCTACAAAAACCTAATACGACAATCTTTTCTGTGGTGCACAAGCAGAAAATACGAATTAACGCGGTTTTTGACTCTGTGGCTTGCATTTACAGAGAACAGTTCATACGGCTATCACGTCTGTTGCTCCCAGCTACAAGAACCTGATACGACTATCTTTTCTGTGGCGCACAGCCACGAAATACAAATTAACGCGGTTATCGACTTTTCGGCTTGCAGTTACAGAAAAAAAAATCACACGGCTATCAAGTCTGTTGCTCACAACTACAAAAACCTAATACGACTGTACATCCTGTGGCGCACAGCCACAAAATACGAATTATCGCGGTTATCGACTTGTTGGCTTGCAGCTACAGAGAAAAGTTCATACGGCTATCAAGTCTGTTGCTCCCAGCTACAAAAACCTGATACGACAATCTATTCTGTGGCGCACAGCCACAAAAGACAAATTAACGCGGTTATTACCTCTTTGCCTTGCAGCTACAGAAAAAAGTTCATACGGCTATCAAGTCGGTTGCTCCCAGCTACGAAAACCTAATACGACTTTATATTCTGTGGCGCACAGCCACAAAAGACAAATTAACGCGGTTGTTGACTCTTTGCCGTGCAGCTACAGGAAAAAGGTTATACGGCTATCAAGTATGTTGCTCCCAGCTACAAAAACCTAATACTATTCTGTGGCGCACAGCCACAAAATACGAATTAACGCGGTTATCGACTCTTTGCCTAGCAGCTACAGAAAAAAGTTTATACGGCTATCAAATCTGTTTCTCCCAGCTACAAAACCTAATACGACAATCTATTCTGTGGCGCACAGCCACAAAATACGAATTAACGTGGTTATCGACTCTTTGCCTTGCAGCTACAGAAAAAAGTTCATACGGCTATCAAGTCTGTTGCTCCCAGCTACAAAAACCTGATACGACAATCTATTCTAAGGCGCACAGCCACAAAAGACAAATTAACGCGGTTATTACCTCTTTGCCTTGCAGCTACAGAAAGAAGTTCATACGGCTATCACGTCTGTTGCTCCCAGCCAGCCACAAAGACGAATTAACGCGGTTATTGACATTTTGACTTGCAGCTACAAAAAAAAATCATACGGCTATCAAGTCTGTTGCTTCCAACTACAAAAACATAATACGACAATTTATTCTGTGGCGCACAGCCACAAAACACGAAATATCGCGGTTATCGACTTGTTGGCTTGCAGCTACAGAGAAAAGTTCATACGGCTATCACGTCTGTTGCTCCCAGCTACAAAAACCTAATACGACTTTATATTCTGTGGCGCACAGCCACAAAAGACAAATTAACGCGGTTATCGACTCTTTGGCTTGCAGCTACAGAAAAAAGCTTATACGGCTATCAAGTCTGTTGCTCCCAGCTATAAAAACCTAATACGACTTTATATTCTGTGGCGCACAGCCACAAAAGACAAATTAACGCGGTTATTGACTCTTTGCCTTGCAGCTACAGGAAAAAGTTCATACGGCTATCAAGTCTGTTGCTCCCAGCTCTAAGAACCTGATACGACTATCTTTTCTGTGGCGCACAGCCACGAAATACAAATTAACGCGGTTATCGACTTTTCGGCTTGCAGTTACAGAAAAAAAAAATCACACGGCTATCAAGTCTGTTGCTCACAACTACAAAAACCTAATACGACTGTACATCCTGTGGCGCACAGCCACAAAATACGAATTATCGCGGTTATCGACTTGTTGGCTTGCAGCTACAGAGAAAAGTTCATACGGCTATCAAGTCTGTTGCTCCCAGCTACAAAAACCTGATACGACAATCTATTCTGTGGCGCACAGCCACAAAAGACAAATTAACGCGGTTATTACCTCTTTGCCTTGCAGCTACAGAAAAAAGTTCATACGGCTATCAAGTCTGTTGCTCCCAGCTACAAAAACCTGATACGACAATCTATTCTGTGGCGCACAGCCACAAAAGACAAATTAACGCGGTTATTACCTCTTTGCCTTGCAGCTACAGAAAAAAGTTCATACGGCTATCAAGTCGGTTGCTCCCAGCTACGAAAACCTAATACGACTTTATATTCTGTGGCGCACAGCCACAAAAGACAAATTAACGCGGTTGTTGACTCTTTGCCGTGCAGCTACAGGAAAAAGGTTATACGGCTATCAAGTATGTTGCTCCCAGCTACAAAAACCTAATACTATTCTGTGGCGCACAGCCACAAAATACGAATTAACGCGGTTATCGACTCTTTGCCTAGCAGCTACAGAAAAAAGTTTATACGGCTATCAAATCTGTTTCTCCCAGCTACAAAAACCTAATACGACAATCTATTCTGTGGCGCACAGCCACAAAATACGAATTAACGTGGTTATCGACTCTTTGCCTTGCAGCTACAGAAAAAAGTTCATACGGCTATCAAGTCTGTTGCTCCCAGCTACAAAAACCTGATACGACAATCTATTCTAAGGCGCACAGCCACAAAAGACAAATTAACGCGGTTATTACCTCTTTGCCTTGCAGCTACAGAAAGAAGTTCATACGGCTATCACGTCTGTTGCTCCCAGCCAGCCACAAAGACGAATTAACGCGGTTATTGACATTTTGACTTGCAGCTACAAAAAAAAAATCATACGGCTATCAAGTCTGTTGCTTCCAACTACAAAAACATAATACGACAATTTATTCTGTGGCGCACAGCCACAAAACACGAAATATCGCGGTTATCGACTTGTTGGCTTGCAGCTACAGAGAAAAGTTCATACGGCTATCAAGTCTGTTGCTCCCAGCTACAAAAACCTGATACGACAATCTATTCTGTGGCGCACAGCCACAAAGACGAATTAACGCGGTTATTGACATTTTGACTTGCAGCTACAAAAAAAAATCATACGGCTATCAAGTCTGTTGCTTCCAACTACAAAAACATAATACGACAATCTATTCTGTGGCGCACAGCCACAAAATACGAATTAACGCGGTTATCGACTGTTTGCTTTGCAGCTACAGAAAAAAGTTGATACGGCTATCAAGTATGTTGTTCCCAGCTACAAAAACCTGATACGACAATCTATTCTGTGGCGCACAGCCACAAAATTCAAATTAACGCGGTTATCGACTCTTTGCCTTGCAGCTACAGAAAAAAAGTTCATACGGCTATCAAGTCTGTTGCTCCCAGCTACAAAAACCTGATACGACAATCTATTCTGTGGCGCACAGCTACAAAAGACAAATTAACGCGGTTATTACCTCTTTGCCTTGCAGCTACAGAAAAAAGTTCATACGGCTATCAAATCTGTTGCTCCCAGCTACAAAAACCTAATACGACAATCTATTCTGTGGCGCACAGCCACAAAATACGAATTAACGCGGTTATCGACTCTTTGCCTTGCAGCTACAGAGAACAGTTCATACGGCTATCAAATCTGTTGCTCCCAGCTACAAAAACCTAATACGACAATCTATTCTGTGGCGCACAGCCACAAAATACGAATTATCGCGGTTATCGACTTGTTGGCTTGCAGCTACAGAGAAAAGTTCATACGGCTATCAAGTCTGTTGCTCCCAGCTACAAAAACCTGATACGACAATCTATTCTGTGGCGCACAGCCACAAAAGACAAATTAACGCGGTTATTACCTCTTTGCCTTGCAGCTACAGAAAAAAAATTCATACGGCTATCAAGTCTGTTGCTCCCAGCTACGAAAACCTAATACGACTTTATATTCTGTGGCGCACAGCCACAAAAGACAAATTAACGCGGTTATTGACTCTTTGCCGTGCAGCTACAGGAAAAAGGTTATACGGCTATCAAGTATGTTGCTCCCAGCTAAAAAAACCTAATACGACTATCTATTCTGTGGCGCACAGCCACAAAATACGAATTAACGCGGTTATTACCTCTTTGCCTTGCAGCTACAGAAAGAAGTTCATACGGCTATCACGTCTGTTGCTCCCAGCCAGCCACAAAGACGAATTAACGCGGTTATTGACATTTTGACTTGCAGCTACAAAAAAAAATCATACGGCTATCAAGTCTGTTGCTTCCAACTACAAAAACATAATACGACAATTTATTCTGTGGCGCACAGCCACAAAACACGAAATATCGCGGTTATCGACTTGTTGGCTTGCAGCTACAGAGAAAAGTTCATACGGCTATCAAGTCTGTTGCTCCCAGCTACAAAAACCTGATACGACAATCTATTCTGTGGCGCACAGCCACAAAAGACAAATTAACGCGGTTATTACCTCTTTGCCTTGCAGCTACAGAAAAAAATTCATACGGCTATCAAGTCTGTTGCTCCCAGCTACGAAAACCTAATACGACTTTATATTCTGTGGCGCACAGCCACAAAAGACAAATTAACGCGGTTATTACCTCTTTGCCTTGCAGCTACAGAAAGAAGTTCATACGGCTATCACGTCTGTTGCTCCCAGCCAGCCACAAAGACGAATTAACGCGGTTATTGACATTTTGACTTGCAGCTACAAAAAAAAATCATACGGCTATCAAGTCTGTTGCTTCCAACTACAAAAACATAATACGACAATTTATTCTGTGGCGCACAGCCACAAAACACGAAATATCGCGGTTATCGACTTGTTGGCTTGCAGCTACAGAGAAAAGTTCATACGGCTATCAAGTCTGTTGCTCCCAGCTACAAAAACCTGATACGACAATCTATTCTGTGGCGCACAGCCACAAAGACGAATTAACGCGGTTATTGACATTTTGACTTGCAGCTACAAAAAAAAATCATACGGCTATCAAGTCTGTTGCTTCCAACTACAAAAACATAATA
The DNA here is from genome assembly GCA_964036275.1 of Litoditis marina. Taxonomy (NCBI): domain Eukaryota; kingdom Metazoa; phylum Nematoda; class Chromadorea; order Rhabditida; family Rhabditidae; genus Litoditis; species Litoditis marina. The sequence continues at coordinate 61,448 of CAXIWQ010000508.1, forward strand.
CGACAATCTATTCTGTGGCGCACAGCCACAAAATACGAATTAACGCGGTTATCGACTGTTTGCTTTGCAGCTACAGAAAAAAGTTGATACGGCTATCAAGTATGTTGTTCCCAGCTACAAAAACCTGATACGACAATCTATTCTGTGGCGCACAGCCACAAAATTCAAATTAACGCGGTTATCGACTCTTTGCCTTGCAGCTACAGAAAAAAGTTCATACGGCTATCAAGTCTGTTGCTCCCAGCTACAAAAACCTGATACGACAATCTATTCTGTGGCGCACAGCTACAAAAGACAAATTAACGCGGTTATTACCTCTTTGCCTTGCAGCTACAGAAAAAAGTTCATACGGCTATCAAATCTGTTGCTCCCAGCTACAAAAACCTAATACGACAATCTATTCTGTGGCGCACAGCCACAAAATACGAATTAACGCGGTTATCGACTCTTTGCCTTGCAGCTACAGAGAACAGTTCATACGGCTATCAAATCTGTTGCTCCCAGCTACAAAAACCTAATACGACAATCTATTCTGTGGCGCACAGCCACAAAATACGAATTATCGCGGTTATCGACTTGTTGGCTTGCAGCTACAGAGAAAAGTTCATACGGCTATCAAGTCTGTTGCTCCCAGCTACAAAAACCTGATACGACAATCTATTCTGTGGCGCACAGCCACAAAAGACAAATTAACGCGGTTATTACCTCTTTGCCTTGCAGCTACAGAAAAAAATTCATACGGCTATCAAGTCTGTTGCTCCCAGCTACGAAAACCTAATACGACTTTATATTCTGTGGCGCACAGCCACAAAAGACAAATTAACGCGGTTATTGACTCTTTGCCGTGCAGCTACAGGAAAAAGGTTATACGGCTATCAAGTATGTTGCTCCCAGCTAAAAAAACCTAATACGACTATCTATTCTGTGGCGCACAGCCACAAAATACGAATTAACGCGGTTATCGACTCTTTGCCTTGCAGCTACAGAGAACAGTTCATACGGCTATCAAGTCTGTTGCTCCCAGCTACAAAAACCTAATACGACTATATATTCTGTGGCGCACAGCCACAAAAACGAATTAACGCGGTTATTGACTCTTTGCCTCGCAGTTACAGATAACATTTCATACGGCTATCAAATCTGTTGCTCCCAGCTACAAAAACCTGATACGACAATCTATTCTGTGGCGCACAGCCACAAAGACGAATTAACGCGGTTATTGACATTTTGACTTGCAGCTACAAAAAAAAATCATACGGCTATCAAGTCTGTTGCTTCCAACTACAGAAACATAATACGACAATCTATTCTGTGGCGCACAGCCACAAAACACGAAATATCGCGGTTATCGACTTGTTGGCTTGCAGCTACAGAGAAAAGTTCATACGGCTATCAAGCCTGTTGCTCCCAGCTACAAAAACCTGATACGACAATCTATTCTGTGGCGCACAGCCACAAAAGACAAATTAACGCGGTTATTACCTCTTTGCCTTGCAGCTACAGATAAAGTTCATACGGCTATCAAATCTGTTGCTCCCAGCTACAAAAACCTAATACGACAATCTATTCTGTGGTGCACAGCCACAAAATACAAATTATCGCGGTTATCGACTTGTTGGCTTGCAGCTACCGAGAAAAGTTCATACGGCTATCAAGTCTGTTGCTCCCAGCTACAAAAACCTAATACGACTATATATTCTGTGGCGCACAGCCACAAAAGACGAATTAACGCGGTTATTGACTCTTTGCCTCGCAGTTACAGAGAACATTTCATACGGCTATCAAATCTGTTGCTCCCAGCTACAAAAACCTAATACGACAATCTATTCTGTGGCGCACAGCCACAAAGACGAATTAACGCGGTTATTGACATTTTGACTTGCAGCTACAAAAAAAAATCATACGGCTATCAAGTCTGTTGCTTCCAACTACAAAAACATAATACGACTTTATATTCTGTGGCGCACAGCCACAAAATACAAATTAACGCGGTTATTGACTCTTTGCCTTGCAGTTACAGAGAACATTTCATACGGCTATCAAATCTGTTGCTCCCAGCTACGAAAACCTAATACGACTTTATATTCTGTGGCGCACAGCCACAAAAGACAAATTAACGCGGTTATTGACTCTTTGCCGTGCAGCTACAGGAAAAAGGTTATACGGCTATCAAGTATGTTGCTCCCAGCTAAAAAAACCTAATACGACTATCTATTCTGTGGCGCACAGCCACAAAATACGAATTAACGCGGTTATCGACTTGTTGGCTTGCAGCTACAGAGAAAAGTTCATACGGCTATCAAGTCTGTTGCTCCCAGCTACAAAAACCTAATACGACTTTATATTCTGTGGCGCACAGCCACAAAAAACGAATTAACGCGGTTATTGACATTTTGACTTGCAGCTACAAAAAAAAAATCATACGGCTATCAAGTCTGTTGCTTCCAACTACAGAAACATAATACGACAATCTATTCTGTGGCGCACAGCCACAAAACACGAAATATCGCGGTTATCGACTTGTTGGCTTGCAGCTACAGAGAAAAGTTCATACGGCTATCAAGCCTGTTGCTCCCAGCTACAAAAACCTGATACGACAATCTATTCTGTGGCGCACAGCCACAAAAGACAAATTAACGCGGTTATTACCTCTTTGCCTTGCAGCTACAGATAAAGTTCATACGGCTATCAAATCTGTTGCTCCCAGCTACAAAAACCTAATACGACAATCTATTCTGTGGTGCACAGCCACAAAATACAAATTATCGCGGTTATCGACTTGTTGGCTTGCAGCTACCGAGAAAAGTTCATACGGCTATCAAGTCTGTTGCTCCCAGCTACAAAAACCTAATACGACTATATATTCTGTGGCGCACAGCCACAAAATACAAATTATCGCGGTTATCGACTTGTTGGCTTGCAGCTACAGAGAAAGTTCATACGGCTATCAAGTTTGTTGCTCCCAGCTACAAAAACCTAATACGACTATATATTCTGTGGCGCACAGCCACAAAAGACGAATTAACGCGGTTATTGACTCTTTGCCTCGCAGTTACAGAGAACATTTCATACGGCTATCAAATCTGTTGCTCCCAGCTACAAAAACCTAATACGACAATCTATTCTGTGGCGCACATCCACAAAGACGAATTAACGCGGTTATTGACATTTTGACTTGCAGCTACAAAAAAAAATCATACGGCTATCAAGTCTGTTGCTTCCAACTACAAAAACATAATACGACTTTATATTCTGTGGCGCACAGCCACAAAATACAAATTAACGCGGTTATTGACTCTTTGCCTTGCAGTTACAGAGAACATTTCATACGGCTATCAAATCTGTTGCTCCCAGCTACGAAACCTAATACGACTTTATATTCTGTGGCGCACAGCCACAAAAGACAAATTAACGCGGTTATTGACTCTTTGCCGTGCAGCTACAGAAAAAAGTTTATATGGCTATCAAGTATGTTGTTCCCAGCTAAAAAAACCCAATACAACTATCTATTCTGTGGCACACAGCCACAAAATACGATATAACGCGGTTATCGACTCTTTGCCTTGCAGCTACAGAAAAAAGTTTATACGGCTATCAAGTCTGTTGCTCATGGCTACAAAAACCTAATACGACTTTATATCCTGTGGCGCACAGCCACAAAAGACAAATTAACGCGGTTATTACCTCTTTGCCTTGCAGCTACAGAAAAAAGTTCATACGGCTATCAAGTCTGTTGCTCCCAGCTAGAAAAACCCAATACAACTATCTATTCTGTGGCACACAGCCACAAAATACGATATAACGCGGTTATCGACTCTTTGCCTTGCAGCTACAGAAAAAAGTTCATACGGCTATCAAGTCTGTTGCTCCCAGCTACAAAAACCTAATACGACTTTATATTCTGTGGCGCACAGCCACAAAAGACAAATAACGCGGTTATTACCTCTTTGCCTTGCAGCTACAGAAAAAAGTTTATACGGCTATCAAGTCTGTTGCTCCCAGCTACAAAAACCTAATACGACTTTATATTCTGTGGCGCACAGCCACAAAAGACAAATTAACGCGGTTATTGACTCTTTGCCGTGCAGCTACAGAAAAAAGTTTATATGGCTATCAAGTATGTTGTTCCCAGCTAAAAAAACCCAATACAACTATCTATTCTGTGGCACACAGCCACAAAATACGATATAACGCGGTTATCGACTCTTTGCCTTGCAGCTACAGAAAAAAGTTTTATACGGCTATCAAGTCTGTTGCTCATGGCTACAAAAACCTAATACGACTTTATATCCTGTGGCGCACAGCCACAAAAGACAAATTAACGCGGTTATTACCTCTTTGCCTTGCAGCTACAGAAAAAAGTTTATACGGCTATCAAGTCTGTTGCTCCAGCTACAAAAACCTGATACGACAATCTATTCTGTGGCGCACAGCCACAAAGACGAATTAACGCGGTTATTGACATTTTGACTTGCAGCTACAAAAAAAAATCATACGGCTATCAAGTCTGTTGCTTCCAACTACAAAAACATAATACGACTTTATATTCTGTGGCGCACAGCCACAAAATACAAATTAACGCGGTTATTGACTCTTTGCCTTGCAGTTACAGAGAACATTTCATACGGCTATCAAATCTGTTGCTCCCAGCTACAAAAACCTAATACGACTTTATATTCTGTGGCGCACAGCCACAAAAGACAAATTAACGCGGTTATTACCTCTTTGCCTTGCAGCTACAGAAAAAAAGTTTATACGGCTATCAAGTCTGTTGCTCCCAGCTACAAAAACCTAATACGACTTTATATTCTGTGGCGCACAGCCACAAAAGACAAATTAACGCGGTTATTGACTCTTTGCCGTGCAGCTACAGAAAAAAGTTTATATGGCTATCAAGTATGTTGCTCCCAGCTAGAAAAACCCAATACAACTATCTATTCTGTGGCACACAGCCACAAAATACGATATAACGCGGTTATCGACTCTTTGCCTTGCAGCTACAGAAAAAAGTTTATACGGCTATCAAGTCTGTTGCTCATGGCCACAAAAACCTAATACGACTTTATATCCTGTGGCGCACAGCCACAAAATACGAATTAACGCGGTTATTACCTCTTTGCCTTGCAGCTACAGAAAAAAGTTCATACGGCTATCAAGTCTGTTGCTCCCAGCTACAAAAACCTGATACGACAATCTATTCTGTGGCGCACAGCCACAAAAGACAAATTAACGCGGTTATTGACTCTTTGCCGTGCAGCTACAGGAAAAAGGTTATACGGCTATCAAGTATGTTGCTCCCAGCTACAAAAACCTGATACGACTATCTATTCTGTGGCGCACAGCCACAAAATACGAATTAACGCGGTTATCGACTCTTTGCCTTGCAGCTACAGAGAACAGTTCATACGGCTATCAAATCTGTTGCTCCCAGCTACAAAAACCTAATACGACAATCTATTCTGTGGCGCACAGCCACAAAACACGAAATATCGCGGTTATCGACTTGTTGGCTTGCAGCTACAGAGAAAAGTTCATACGGCTATCAAGTCTGTTGCTCCCAGCTACAAAAACCTGATACGACAATCTATTCTGTGGCGCACAGCCACAAAAGACAAATTAACGCGGTTATTACTTCTTTGCCATGCAGCTACAGAAAAAAGTTCATACGGCCATCAAGTCTGTTGCTCCAAGCTACAAAAACCTAATACGACTTTATATTCTGTGGCGCACAGCCACAAAAGACAAATTAACGCGGTTATTGACTCTTTGCCGTGCAGCTACAGGAAAAAGGTTATACGGCTACCAAGTATGTTGCTCCCAGCTACAAAAACCTAATACGACTATCTATTCTGTGGCGCACAGCCACAAAATACGAATTGACGCGGTTATCGACTCTTTGCCTTGCAGCTACAGAGAACAGTTCATACGGCTATCAAATCTGTTGCTCCCAGCTACAAAAACCTAATACGACAATCTATTCTGTGGCGCACAGCCACAAAAGACAAATTAACGCGGTTATTGACTCTTTGCCGTGCAGCTACAGAAAAAAGTTTATATGGCTATCAAGTATGTTGTTCCCAGCTAGAAAAACCCAATACAACTATCTATTCTGTGGCACACAGCCACAAAATACGATATAACGCGGTTATCGACTCTTTGCCTTGCAGCTACAGAAAAAAGTTTATACGGCTATCAAGTCTGTTGCTCATGGCTACAAAAACCTAATACGACTTTATATCCTGTGGCGCACAGCCACAAAAGACAAATTAACGCGGTTATTACCTCTTTGCCTTGCAGCTTTAGAAAAAAGTTCATACGGCTATCAAGTCTGTTGCTCCCAGCTACAAAAACCTGATACGACAATCTATTCTGGGGCGCACAGCCACAAAGACGAATTAACGCGGTTATTGACCTTTTGACTTGCAGCTACAAAAAAAAATCATACGGCTATCAAGTCTGTTGCTTCCAACTACAAAAACATAATACGACTTTATATTCTGTGGCGCACAGCCACAAAATACAAATTAACGCGGCTATTGACTCTTTGCCTTGTAGTTACAGAGAACATTTCATACGGCTATCAAATCTGTTGCTCCCAGCTACAAAAACCTAATACGACTTTATATTCTGTGGCGCACAGCCACAAAAGACAAATTAACGCGGTTATTACCTCTTTGCCTTGCAGCTACAAAAAAAAATTTTATACGGCTATCAAGTCTGTTGCTCCCAGCTACAAAAACCTAATACGACTTTATATTCTGTGGCGCACAGCCACAAAAGACAAATTAACGCGGTTATTGACTCTTTGCCGTGCAGCTACAGAAAAAAGTTCATATGGCTATCAAGTATGTTGCTCCCAGCTAGAAAAACCCAATACAACTATCTATTCTGTGGCACACAGCCACAAAATACGATATAACGCGGTTATCGACTCTTTGCCTTGCAGCTACAGAAAAAAGTTTATACGGCTATCAAGTCTGTTGCTCATGGCTACAAAAACCTAATACGACTTTATATCCTGTGGCGCACAGCCACAAAATACGAATTAACGCGGTTATTACCTCTTTGCCTTGCAGCTACAGAAAAAAGTTCATACGGCTATCAAGTCTGTTGCTCCCAGCTACAAAAACCTGATACGACTATCTATTCTGTGGCGCACAGCCACAAAAGACAAATTAACGCGGTTATTACCTCTTTGCCTTGCAGCTACAGAAAAAAGTTCATACGGCTATCAAGTCTGTTGCTCCCAGCTACAAAAACCTAATACGACTTTATATTCTGTGGCGCACAGCCACAAAAGACAAATTAACGCGGTTATTGACTCTTTGCCGTGCAGCTACAGGAAAAAGGTTATACGGCTATCAAGTAGGTTGCTCCCAGCTACAAAAACCTGATACGACTATCTATTCTGTGGCGCACAGCCACAAAATACGAATTAACGCGGTTATCGACTCTTTGCCTTGCAGCTACAAAGAACAGTTCATACGGCTATCAAATCTGTTGCTCCCAGCTACAAAAACCTAATACGACAATCTATTCTGTGGCGCACAGCCACAAAACACGAAATATCGCGGTTATCGACTTGTTGGCTTGCAGCTACAGAGAAAAGTTCATACGGCTATCAAGTCTGTTGCTCCCAGCTACAAAAACCTGATACGACAATCTATTCTGTGGCGCACAGCCACAAAAGACAAATTAACGCGGTTATTACTTCTTTGCCTTGCAGCTACAGAAAAAAGTTCATACGGCCATCAAGTCTGTTGCTCTCAGCTACAAAAACCTAATACGACTTTATATTCTGTGGCGCACAGCCACAAAAGACAAATTAACGCGGTTATTGACTCTTTGCCGTGCAGCTACAGGAAAAAGGTTATACGGCTACCAAGTATGTTGCTCCCAGCTACAAAAACCTAATACGACTATCTATTCTGTGGCGCACAGCCACAAAATACGAATTGACGCGGTTATCGACTCTTTGCCTTGCAGCTACAGAGAACAGTTCATACGGCTATCAAATCTGTTGCTCCCAGCTACAAAAACCTAATACGACAATCTATTCTGTGGCGCACAGCCACAAAATACAAATTATCGCGGTTATCGACTTGTTGGCTTGCAGCTACAGAGAAAAGTTCATACGGCTATCAAGTCTGTTGCTCCCAGCTACAAAAACCTAATACGACTATATATTCTGTGGCGCACAGCCACAAAAGACGAATTAACGCGGTTATTGACTCTTTGCCTCGCAGTTACAGAGAACATTTCATACGGCTATCAAATCTGTTGCTCCCAGCTACAAAAACCTAATACGACAATCTATTCTGTGGCGCACAGCCACAAAAGACAAATTAACGCGGTTATTACCTCTTTGCCTTGCAGCTACAGAAAAAAGTTCATACGGCTATCAAGTCTGTTGCTCCCAGCTACAAAAACCTAATACGACTTTATATTCTGTGGCGCACAGCCACAAAAGACAAATTAACGCGGTTATTGACTCTTTGCCGTGCAGCTACAGGAAAAAGGTTATACGGCTATCAAGTAGGTTGCTCCCAGCTACAAAAACCTGATACGACTATCTATTCTGTGGCGCACAGCCACAAAATACGAATTAACGCGGTTATCGACTCTTTGCCTTGCAGCTACAAAGAACAGTTCATACGGCTATCAAATCTGTTGCTCCCAGCTACAAAAACCTAATACGACAATCTATTCTGTGGCGCACAGCCACAAAACACGAAATATCGCGGTTATCGACTTGTTGGCTTGCAGCTACAGAGAAAAGTTCATACGGCTATCAAGTCTGTTGCTCCCAGCTACAAAAACCTGATACGACAATCTATTCTGTGGCGCACAGCCACAAAAGACAAATTAACGCGGTTATTACTTCTTTGCCTTGCAGCTACAGAAAAAAGTTCATACGGCCATCAAGTCTGTTGCTCTCAGCTACAAAAACCTAATACGACTTTATATTCTGTGGCGCACAGCCACAAAAGACAAATTAACGCGGTTATTGACTCTTTGCCGTGCAGCTACAGGAAAAAGGTTATACGGCTACCAAGTATGTTGCTCCCAGCTACAAAAACCTAATACGACTATCTATTCTGTGGCGCACAGCCACAAAATACGAATTGACGCGGTTATCGACTCTTTGCCTTGCAGCTACAGAGAACAGTTCATACGGCTATCAAATCTGTTGCTCCCAGCTACAAAAACCTAATACGACAATCTATTCTGTGGCGCACAGCCACAAAATACAAATTATCGCGGTTATCGACTTGTTGGCTTGCAGCTACAGAGAAAAGTTCATACGGCTATCAAGTCTGTTGCTCCCAGCTACAAAAACCTAATACGACTATATATTCTGTGGCGCACAGCCACAAAAGACGAATTAACGCGGTTATTGACTCTTTGCCTCGCAGTTACAGAGAACATTTCATACGGCTATCAAATCTGTTGCTCCCAGCTACAAAAACCTAATACGACAATCTATTCTGTGGCGCACAGCCACAAAGACGAATTAACGCGGTTATTGACATTTTGACTTGCAGCTACAAAAAAAAATCATACGGCTATCAAGTCTGTTGCTTCCAACTACAAAAACATAATACGACTTTATATTCTGTGGCGCACAGCCACAAAATACAAATTAACGCGGTTATTGACTCTTTGCCTTGCAGTTACAGAGAACATTTCATACGGCTATCAAATCTGTTGCTCCCAGCTACAAAAACCTAATACGACTTTATATTCTGTGGCGCACAGCCACAAAAGACAAATTAACGCGGTTATTACCTCTTTGCCTTGCAGCTACAGAAAAAAAGTTTATACGGCTATCAAGTCGGTTGCTCATGGCTACAAAAACCTAATACGACTTTATATCCTGTGGCGCACAGCCACAAAAGACAAATTAACGCGGTTATTACCTTTTTGCCTTGCAGCTACAGAAAAAAGTTCATACGGCTATCAAGTCTGTTGCTCCCAGCTACAAAAACCTAATACGACTTTATATTCTGTGGCGCACAGCCACAAAAGACAAATTAACGCGGTTATTGACTCTTTGCCGTGCAGTTACAGGAAAAAGGTTATACGGCTATCAAGTATGTTGCTCCCAGCTACAAAAACCTGATACGACTATCTATTCTGTGGCGCACTGCCACAAAATACGAATTAACGCGGTTATCGACTCTTTGCCTTGCAGCTACAGAGAACAGTTCATACGGCTATCAAATCTGTCGCTCCCAGCTACAAAAACCTAATACGACAATCTATTCTGTGGCGCACAGCCACAAAACACGAAATATCGCGGTTATCGACTTGTTGGCTTGCAGCTACAGAGAAAAGTTCATACGGCTATCAAGTCTGTTGCTCCCAGCTACAAAAACCTAATACGACTTTATATTCTGTGGCGCACAGCCACAAAAGACAAATTAACGCGGTTATTGACTCTTTGCCTCGCAGTTACAGAGAACATTTCATACGGCTATCAAATCTGTTGCTCCCAGCTACAAAAACCTAATACGACAATCTATTCTGTGGCGCACAGCCACAAAGACGAATTAACGCGGTTATTGACATTTTGACTTGCAGCTACAAAAAAAAATCATACGGCTATCAAGTCTGTTGCTTCCAACTACAAAAACATAATACGACTTTATATTCTGTGGCGCACAGCCACAAAATACAAATTAACGCGGTTATTGACTCTTTGCCTTGCAGTTACAGAGAACATTTCATACGGCTATCAAATCTGTTGCTCCCAGCTACAAAAACCTAATACGACTTTATATTCTGTGGCGCACAGCCACAAAAGACAAATTAACGCGGTTATTACCTCTTTGCCTTGCAGCTACAGAAAAAAAGTTTATACGGCTATCAAGTCTGTTGCTCATGGCTACAAAAACCTAATACGACTTTATATCCTGTGGCGCACAGCCACAAAAGACAAATTAACGCGGTTATTACCTCTTTGCCTTGCAGCTACAGAAAAAAGTTCATACGGCTATCAAGTCTGTTGCTCCCAGCTACAAAAACCTGATACGACAATATATTCTGTGGCGCACAGCCACAAAAGACAAATTAACGCGGTTATTACTTCTTTGCCTTGCAGCTACAGAAAAAAGTTCATACGGCCATCAAGTCTGTTGCTCCCAGCTACAAAAACCTAATACGACTTTATATTCTGTGGCGCACAGCCACAAAAGACAAATTAACGCGGTTATTATCTCTTTGCCTTGCAGCTACAGAAAAAAAAGTTTATACGGCTATCAAGTCTGTTGCTCCCAGCTACAAAAACCTAATACGACTTTATATTCTGTGGCGCACAGCCACAAAAGACAAATTAACGCGGTTATTGACTCTTTGCCGTGCAGCTACAGAAAAAAGTTTATATGGCTATCAAGTATGTTGCTCCCAGCTAGAAAAACCCAATACAACTATCTATTCTGTGGCACACAGCCACAAAATACGATATAACGCGGTTATCGACTCTTTGCCTTGCAGCTACAGAAAAAAGTTTATACGGCTATCAAGTCTGTTGCTCATGGCTACAAAAACCTAATACGACTTTATATCCTATGGCGCACAGCCACAAAAGACAAATTAACGCGGTTATTACCTCTTTGCCTTGCAGCTACAGAAAAAAGTTCATACGGCTATCAAGTCTGTTGCTCCCAGCTACAAAAACCTGATACGACAATCTATTCTGTGGCGCACAGCCACAAAAGACAAATTAACGCGGTTATTACCTCTTTGCCTTGCAGCTACAGAAAAAAGTTCATACGGCTATCAAGTCTGTTGCTCCCAGCTACAAAAACCTAATACGACTTTATATTCTGTGGCGCACAGCCACAAAAGACAAATTAACGCGGTTATTGACTCTTTGCCGTGCAGCTACACGAAAAAGGTTATACGGCTATCAAATATGTTGCTCCCAGCTACAAAAACCTAATACGACTATCTATTCTGTGGCGCACAGCCACAAAATACGAATTAACGCGGTTATCGACTCTTTGCCTTGCAGCTACAGAGAACAGTTCATACGGCTATCAAATCTGTTGCTCCCAGCTACAAAAACCTAATACGACAATCTATTCTGTGGCGCACAGCCACAAAATACGAATTATCGCGGTTATCGACTTGTTGGCTTGCAGCTACAGAGAAAAGTTCATACGGCTATCAAGTCTGTTGCTCCCAGCTACAAAAACCTGATACGACAATCTATTCTGTGGCGCACAGCCACAAAAGACAAATTAACGCGGTTATTACCTCTTTGCCTTGCAGCTACAGAAAAAAATTCATACGGCTATCAAGTCTGTTGCTCCCAGCTACGAAAACCTAATACGACTCTATATTCTGTGGCGCACAGCCACAAAAGACAAATTAACGCGGTTATTGACTCTTTGCCGTGCAGCTACAGGAAAAAGGTTATACGGCTATCAAGTATGTTGCTCCCAGCTAAAAAAACCTAATACGACTATCTATTCTGTGGCGCACAGCCACAAAATACGAATTAACGCGGTTATCGACTCTTTGCCTTGCAGCTACAGAGAACAGTTCATACGGCTATCAAGTCTGTTGCTCCCAGCTACAAAAACCTAATACGACTATATATTCTGTGGCGCACAGCCACAAAAGACGAATTAACGCGGTTATTGACTCTTTGCCTCGCAGTTACAGAGAATATTTCATACGGCTATCAAATCTGTTGCTCCCAGCTACAAAAACCTAATACGACAATCTATTCTGTGGCGCACAGCCACAAAAGACAAATTAACGCGGTTATTGACTCTTTGCCGTGCAGCTACAGGAAAAAGGTTATACGGCTACCAAGTATGTTGCTCTCAGCTACAAAAACCTAATACGACTATCTATTCTGTGGCGCACAGCCACAAAAGACAAATTGACGCGGTTATCGATTCTTTGCCTTGCAGCTACAGAGAACAGTTCATACGGCTATCAAATCTGTTGCTCCCAGCTACAAAAACCTAATACGACAATCTATTCTGTGGCGCACAGCCACAAAATACAAATTATCGCGGTTATCGACTTGTTGGCTTGCAGCTACAGAGAAAAGTTTATACGGCTATCAAGTCTGTTGCTCATGGCTACAAAAACCTAATACGACTTTATATCCTATGGCGCACAGCCACAAAAGACAAATTAACGCGGTTATTACCTCTTTGCCTTGCAGCTACAGAAAAAAGTTCATACGGCTATCAAGTCTGTTGCTCCCAGCTACAAAAACCTGATACGACAATCTATTCTGTGGCGCACAGCCACAAAAGACAAATTAACGCGGTTATTACCTCTTTGCCTTGCAGCTACAGAAAAAAGTTCATACGGCTATCAAGTCTGTTGCTCCCAGCTACAAAAACCTAATACGACTTTATATTCTGTGGCGCACAGCCACAAAAGACAAATTAACGCGGTTATTGACTCTTTGCCGTGCAGCTACACGAAAAAGGTTATACGGCTATCAAATATGTTGCTCCCAGCTACAAAAACCTAATACGACTATCTATTCTGTGGCGCACAGCCACAAAATACGAATTAACGCGGTTATCGACTCTTTGCCTTGCAGCTACAGAGAACAGTTCATACGGCTATCAAATCTGTTGCTCCCAGCTACAAAAACCTAATACGACAATCTATTCTGTGGCGCACAGCCACAAAATACGAATTATCGCGGTTATCGACTTGTTGGCTTGCAGCTACAGAGAAAAGTTCATACGGCTATCAAGTCTGTTGCTCCCAGCTACAAAAACCTGATACGACAATCTATTCTGTGGCGCACAGCCACAAAAGACAAATTAACGCGGTTATTACCTCTTTGCCTTGCAGCTACAGAAAAAAATTCATACGGCTATCAAGTCTGTTGCTCCCAGCTACGAAAACCTAATACGACTCTATATTCTATGGCGCACAGCCACAAAAGACAAATTAACGCGGTTATTGACTCTTTGCCGTGCAGCTACAGGAAAAAGGTTATACGGCTATCAAGTATGTTGCTCCCAGCTAAAAAAACCTAATACGACTATCTATTCTGTGGCGCACAGCCACAAAATACGAATTAACGCGGTTATCGACTCTTTGCCTTGCAGCTACAGAGAACAGTTCATACGGCTATCAAGTCTGTTGCTCCCAGCTACAAAAACCTAATACGACTATATATTCTGTGGCGCACAGCCACAAAAGACGAATTAACGCGGTTATTGACTCTTTGCCTCGCAGTTACAGAGAATATTTCATACGGCTATCAAATCTGTTGCTCCCAGCTACAAAAACCTAATACGACAATCTATTCTGTGGCGCACAGCCACAAAAGACAAATTAACGCGGTTATTGACTCTTTGCCGTGCAGCTACAGGAAAAAGGTTATACGGCTACCAAGTATGTTGCTCCCAGCTACAAAAACCTAATACGACTATCTATTCTGTGGCGCACAGCCACAAAAGACAAATTGACGCGGTTATCGATTCTTTGCCTTGCAGCTACAGAGAACAGTTCATACGGCTATCAAATCTGTTGCTCCCAGCTACAAAAACCTAATACGACGATCTATTCTGTGGCGCACAGCCACAAAATACAAATTATCGCGGTTATCGACTTGTTGGCTTGCAGCTACAGAGAAAAGTTTATACGGCTATCAAGTCTGTTGCTCATGGCTACAAAAACCTAATACGACTTTATATCCTATGGCGCACAGCCACAAAAGACAAATTAACGCGGTTATTACCTCTTTGCCTTGCAGCTACAGAAAAAAGTTCATACGGCTATCAAGTCTGTTGCTCCCAGCTACAAAAACCTGATACGACAATCTATTCTGTGGCGCACAGCCACAAAAGACAAATTAACGCGGTTATTACCTCTTTGCCTTGCAGCTACAGAAAAAAGTTCATACGGCTATCAAGTCTGTTGCTCCCAGCTACAAAAACCTAATACGACTTTATATTCTGTGGCGCACAGCCACAAAAGACAAATTAACGCGGTTATTGACTCTTTGCCGTGCAGCTACACGAAAAAGGTTATACGGCTATCAAATATGTTGCTCCCAGCTACAAAAACCTAATACGACTATCTATTCTGTGGCGCACAGCCACAAAATACGAATTAACGCGGTTATCGACTCTTTGCCTTGCAGCTACAGAGAACAGTTCATACGGCTATCAAATCTGTTGCTCCCAGCTACAAAAACCTAATACGACAATCTATTCTGTGGCGCACAGCCACAAAATACGAATTATCGCGGTTATCGACTTGTTGGCTTGCAGCTACAGAGAAAAGTTCATACGGCTATCAAGTCTGTTGCTCCCAGCTACAAAAACCTGATACGACAATCTATTCTGTGGCGCACAGCCACAAAAGACAAATTAACGCGGTTATTACCTCTTTGCCTTGCAGCTACAGAAAAAAATTCATACGGCTATCAAGTCTGTTGCTCCCAGCTACGAAAACCTAATACGACTCTATATTCTGTGGCGCACAGCCACAAAAGACAAATTAACGCGGTTATTGACTCTTTGCCGTGCAGCTACAGGAAAAAGGTTATACGGCTATCAAGTATGTTGCTCCCAGCTAAAAAAACCTAATACGACTATCTATTCTGTGGCGCACAGCCACAAAATACGAATTAACGCGGTTATCGACTCTTTGCCTTGCAGCTACAGAGAACAGTTCATACGGCTATCAAGTCTGTTGCTCCCAGCTACAAAAACCTAATACGACTATATATTCTGTGGCGCACAGCCACAAAAGACGAATTAACGCGGTTATTGACTCTTTGCCTCGCAGTTACAGAGAATATTTCATACGGCTATCAAATCTGTTGCTCCCAGCTACAAAAACCTAATACGACAATCTATTCTGTGGCGCACAGCCACAAAAGACAAATTAACGCGGTTATTGACTCTTTGCCGTGCAGCTACAGGAAAAAGGTTATACGGCTACCAAGTATGTTGCTCCCAGCTACAAAAACCTAATACGACTATCTATTCTGTGGCGCACAGCCACAAAATACGAATTGACGCGGTTATCGATTCTTTGCCTTGCAGCTACAGAGAACAGTTCATACGGCTATCAAATCTGTTGCTCCCAGCTACAAAAACCTAATACGACAATCTATTCTGTGGCGCACAGCCACAAAATACAAATTATCGCGGTTATCGACTTGTTGGCTTGCAGCTACAGAGAAAAGTTCATACGGCTATCAAGTCTGTTGCTCCCAGCTACAAAAACCTAATACGACTATATATTCTGTGGCGCACAGCCACAAAAGACGAATTAACGCGGTTATTGACTCTTTGCCTCGCAGTTACAGAGAACATTTCATACGGCTATCAAATCTGTTGCTCCCAGCTACAAAAACCTAATACGACAATCTATTCTGTGGCGCACAGCCACAAAGACGAATTAACGCGGTTATTGACATTTTGACTTGCAGCTACAAAAAAAAATCATACGGATATCAAGTCTGTTGCTTCCAACTACAAAAACATAATACGACTTTATATTCTGTGGCGCACAGCCACAAAATACAAATTAACGCGGTTATTGACTCTTTGCCTTGCAGTTACAGAGAACATTTCATACGGCTATCAAATCTGTTGCTCCCAGCTACAAAAACCTAATACGACTTTATATTCTGTGGCGCACAGCCACAAAAGACAAATTAACGCGGTTATTACCTCTTTGCCTTGCAGCTACAGAAAAAAAGTTTATACGGCTATCAAGTCTGTTGCTCCCAGCTACAAAAACCTAATACGACTTTATATTCTGTGGCGCACAGCCACAAAAGACAAATTAACGCGGTTATTGACTCTTTGCCGTGCAGCTACAGAAAAAAGTTTATATGGCTATCAAGTATGTTGCTCCCAGCTAGAAAAACCCAATACAACTATCTATTCTGTGGCACACAGCCACAAAACACGATATAACGCGGTTATCGACTCTTTGCCTTGCAGCTACAGAAAAAAGTTTATACGGCTATCAAGTCTGTTGCTCATGGCTACAAAAACCTAATACGACTTTATATCCTATGGCGCACAGCCACAAAAGACAAATTAACGCGGTTATTACCTCTTTGTCTTGCAGCTACAGAAAAAAGTTCATACGGCTATCAAGTCTGTTGCTCCCAGCTACAAAAACCTGATACGACAATCTATTCTGTGGCGCACAGCCACAAAAGACAAATTAACGCGGTTATTACCTCTTTGCCTTGCAGCTACAGAAAAAAGTTCATACGGCTATCAAGTCTGTTGCTCCCAGCTACAAAAACCTAATACGACTTTATATTCTGTGGCGCACAGCCACAAAAGATAAATTAACGCGGTTATTGACTCTTTGCCGTGCAGCTACAGGAAAAAGGTTATACGGCTATCAAATATGTTGCTCCCAGCTACAAAAACCTAATACGACTATCTATTCTGTGGCGCACAGCCACAAAATACGAATTAACGCGGTTATCGACTCTTTGCCTTGCAGCTACAAAGAACAGTTCATACGGCTATCAAATCTGTTGCTTCCAGCTACAAAAACCTAATACGACAATCTATTCTGTGGCGCACAGCCACAAAATACGAATTATCGCGGTTATCGACTTGTTGGCTTGCAGCTACAGAGAAAAGTTCATACGGCTATCAAGTCTGTTGCTCCCAGCTACAAAAACCTGATACGACAATCTATTCTGTGGCGCACAGCCACAAAAGACAAATTAACGCGGTTATTACCTCTTTGCCTTGCAGCTACAGAAAAAAAGTTTATACGGCTATCAAGTCTGTTGCTCCCAGCTACAAAAACCTAATACGACTTTATATTCTGTGGCGCACAGCCACAAAATACAAATTAACGCGGTTATTGACTCTTTGCCGTGCAGCTACAGAAAAAAGTTTATATGGCTATCAAGTATGTTGCTCCCAGCTACAAAAACCTGATACGACAATCTATTCTGTGGCGCACAGCCACAAAAGACAAATTAACGCGGTTATTACCTCTTTGCCTTGCAGGTACAGAAAAAAGTTCATACGGCTATCAAGTCTGTTGCTCCCAGCTACAAAAACCTAATACGACTTTATATTCTGTGGCGCACAGCCACAAAAGACAAATTAACGCGGTTATTGACTCTTTGCCGTGCAGCTACAGGAAACAGGTTATACGGCTATCAAATATGTTGCTCCCAGCTACAAAAACCTAATACGACTATCTATTCTGTGGCGCACAGCCACAAAATACGAATTAACGCGGTTATCGACTCTTTGCCTTGCAGCTACAAAGAACAGTTCATACGGCTATCAAATCTGTTGCTCCCAGCTACAAAAACCTAATACGACAATCTATTCTGTGGCGCACAGCCACAAAATACGAATTATCGCGGTTATCGACTTGTTGGCTTGCAGCTACAGAGAAAAGTTCATACGGCTATCAAGTCTGTTGCTCCCAGCTACAAAAACCTGATACGACAATCTATTCTGTGGCGCACAGCCACAAAAGACAAATTAACGCGGTTATTACCTCTTTGCCTTGCGGCTACAGAAAAAAATTCATACGGCTATCAAGTCTGTTGCTCCCAGATACGAAAACCTAATACGACTTTATATTCTGTGGCGCACAGCCACAAAAGACAAATTTACGCGGTTATTGACTCTTTGCCGTGCAGCTACAGAAAAAAGGTTATACGGCTATCAAGTATGTTGCTCCCAGCTAAAAAAACCTAATACGACTATCTATTCTGTGGCGCACAGCCACAAAATACGAATTAACGCGGTTATCGACTCTTTGCCTTGCAGCTACAGAGAACAGTTCATACGGCTCTCAAGTCTGTTGCTCCCAGCTACAAAAACCTAATACGACTATATATTCTGTGGCGCACAGCCACAAAAGACGAATTAACGCGGTTATTGACTCTTTGCCTCGCAGTTACAGAGAATATTTCATACGGCTATCAAGTCTGTTGCTCCCAGCTACAAAAACCTGATACGACAATCTATTCTGTGGCGCACAGCCACAAAAGACAAATCAACGCGGTTATTACCTCTTTGCCTTGCAGCTACAGAAAAAAAGTTTATACGGCTATCAAGTCTGTTGCTCCCAGCTACAAAAACCTAATACGACTTTATATTCTGTGGCGCACAGCCACAAAATACAAATTAACGCGGTTATTGACTCTTTGCCGTGCAGCTACAGAAAAAAGTTTATATGGCTATCAAGTATGTTGCTCCCAGCTAGAAAAACCCAATACAACTATCTATTCTGTGGCACACAGCCACAAAATACGATATAACGCGGTTATCGACTCTTTGCGTTGCAGCTACAGAAAAAAGTTTATACGGCTATCAAGTCTGTTGCTCATGGCTACAAAAACCTAATACGACTTTATATCCTATGGCGCACAGCCACAAATGACAAATTAACGCGGTTATTACCTCTTTGCCTTGCAGCTACAGAAAAAAGTTCATACGGCTATCAAGTCTGTTGCTCCCAGCTACAAAAACCTGATACGACAATCTATTCTGTGGCGCACAGCCACAAAAGACAAATTAACGCGGTTATTACCTCTTTGCCTTGCAGGTACAGAAAAAAGTTCATACGGCTATCAAGTCTGTTGCTCCCAGCTACAAAAACCTAATACGACTTTATATTCTGTGGCGCACAGCCACAAAAGACAAATTAACGCGGTTATTGACTCTTTGCCGTGCAGCTACAGGAAACAGGTTATACGGCTATCAAATATGTTGCTCCCAGCTACAAAAACCTAATACGACTATCTATTCTGTGGCGCACAGCCACAAAATACGAATTAACGCGGTTATCGACTCTTTGCCTTGCAGCTACAAAGAACAGTTCATACGGCTATCAAATCTGTTGCTCCCAGCTACAAAAACCTTATACGACAATCTATTCTGTGGCGCACAGCCACAAAATACGAATTATCGCGGTTATCGACTTGTTGGCTTGCAGCTACAGAGAAAAGTTCATACGGCTATCAAGTCTGTTGCTCCCAGCTACAAAAACCTGATACGACAATCTATTCTGTGGCGCACAGCCACAAAAGACAAATTAACGCGGTTATTACCTCTTTGCCTTGCGGCTACAGAAAAAAATTCATACGGCTATCAAGTCTGTTGCTCCCAGCTACGAAAACCTAATACGACTTTATATTCTGTGGCGCACAGCCACAAAAGACAAATTTACGCGGTTATTGACTCTTTGCCGTGCAGCTACAGAAAAAAGGTTATACGGCTATCAAGTATGTTGCTCCCAGCTAAAAAAACCTAATACGACTATCTATTCTGTGGCGCACAGCCACAAAATACGAATTAACGCGGTTATCGACTCTTTGCCTTGCAGCTACAGAGAACAGTTCATACGGCTTTCAAGTCTGTTGCTCCCAGCTACAAAAACCTAATACGACTATATATTCTGTGGCGCACAGCCACAAAAGACGAATTAACGCGGTTATTGACTCTTTGCCTCGCAGTTACAGAGAATATTTCATACGGCTATCAAATCTGTTGCTCCCAGCTACAAAAACCTAATACGACAATCTATTCTGTGGCGCACAGCCACAAAAGACAAATTAACGCGGTTACTGACTCTTTGCCTTGCAGCTACAGAAAAAAAATCATACGGCTATCAAGTCTGTTGCTCCCAGCTACGAAAACCTAATACGACTTTATATTCTGTGGCGCACAGCCACAAAACACGAAATATCGCGGTTATCGACTTGTTGGCTTGCAGCTACAGAGAAAAGTTCATACGGCTATCAAGTCTGTTGCTCCCAGCTACAAAAACCTGATACGACAATCTATTCTGTGGCGCACAGCCACAAAAGACAAATTAACGCGGTTATTGACTCTTTGCCTTGCAGCTACAGAAAAAAAATTATACGGCTATCAAGTCTGTTGCTCCCAGCTACGAAAACCTAATACGACTTTATATTCTGTGGCGCACAGCCACAAAAGACAAATTAACGCGGTTATTGACTCTTTGCCTTGCAGCTACAGAACAAAAATCATACGGCTATCAAGTCTGTTGCTCCCAGCTACGAAAACCTAATACGACTTTATATTCTGTGGCGCACAGCCACAAAACACAAAATATCGCGGTTATCGACTTGTTGGCTTGCAGCTACAGAGAAAAGTTCATACGGCTATCAAGTCTGTTGCTCTCAGCTACAAAAACCTGATACGACAATCTATTCTGTGGCGCACAGCCACAAAAGACAAATTACCGCGGTTATTACCTCTTTGCCTTGCAGCTACAGAAAAAAGTTCATACGGCTATCAAGTCTGTTGCTCCCAGCTACGAAAACCTAATATGACTTTATATTCTGTGGCGCACAGCCACAAAAGACAAATTAACGCGGTTATTGACTCTTTGCCGTGCAGCTACAGGAAAAAGGTTATACGGCTATCAAGTATGTTGCTCCCAGCTACAAAAACCTAATACGACTATCTATTCTGTGGCGCACAGCCACAAAATACGAATTGACGCGGTTATCGACTCTTTGCCTTGCAGCTACAGAGAATATTTCATACGGCTATCAAATCTGTTGCTCCCAGCTACAAAAACCTAATACGACAATCTATTCTGTGGCGCACAGCCACAAAAACAAATTATCGCGGTTATCGACTTGTTGGCTTGCAGCTACAGAGAAAAGTTCATACGGCTATCAAGTCTGTTGCTCCCAGCTACAAAAACCTAATACGACTATATATTCTGTGGCGCACAGCCACAAAAGACGAATTAACGCGGTTATTGACTCTTTGCCTCGCAGTTACAGAGAACATTTCATACGGCTATCAAATCTGTTGCTCCCAGCTACAAAAACCTAATACGACAATCTATTCTGTGGCGCACAGCCACAAAGACAAATTAACGCGGTTATTGACTCTTTGCCGTGCAGCTACAGGAAAAAGGTTATACGGCTATCAAATATGTTGCTCCCAGCTACAAAAACCTAATACGACTATCTATTCTGTGGCGCACAGCCACAAAATACGAATTAACGCGGTTATCGACTCTTTGCCTTGCAGCTACAAAGAACAGTTCATACGGCTATCAAATCTGTTGCTCCCAGCTACAAAAACCTAATACGACAATCTATTCTGTGGCGCACAGCCACAAAATACGAATTATCGCGGTTATCGACTTGTTGGCTTGCAGCTACAGAGAAAAGTTCATACGGCTATCAAGTCTGTTGCTCCCAGCTACAAAAACCTGATACGACAATCTATTCTGTGGCGCACAGCCACAAAAGACAAATTAACGCGGTTATTGACTCTTTGCCTTGCAGCTACAGAAAAAAAAATATACGGCTATCAAGTCTGTTGCTCCCAGCTACGAAAACCTAATACGACTTTATATTCTGTGGCGCACAGCCACAAAAGACAAATTAACGCGGTTATTGACTCTTTGCCTTGCAGCTACAGAAAAAAAATCATACGGCTATCAAGTCTGTTGCTCCCAGCTACGAAAACCTAATATGACTTTATATTCTGTGGCGCACAGCCACAAAAGACAAATTAACGCGGTTATTGACTCTTTGCCGTGCAGCTACAGGAAAAAGGTTATACGGCTATCAAGTATGTTGCTCCCAGCTACAAAAACCTAATACGACTATCTATTCTGTGGCGCACAGCCACAAAATACGAATTGACGCGGTTATCGACTCTTTGCCTTGCAGCTACAGAGAATATTTCATACGGCTATCAAATCTGTTGCTCCCAGCTACAAAAACCTAATACGACAATCTATTCTGTGGCGCACAGCCACAAAAACAAATTATCGCGGTTATCGACTTGTTGGCTTGCAGCTACAGAGAAAAGTTCATACGGCTATCAAGTCTGTTGCTCCCAGCTACAAAAACCTAATACGACTATATATTCTGTGGCGCACAGCCACAAAAAACGAATTAACGCGGTTATTGACTCTTTGCCGTGCAGCTACAGGAAAAAGGTTATACGGCTATCAAATATGTTGCTCCCAGCTACAAAAACCTAATACGACTATCTATTATGTGGCGCACAGCCACAAAATACGAATTAACGCGGTTATCGACTCTTTGCCTTGCAGCTACAAAGAACAGTTCATACGGCTATCAAATCTGTTGCTCCCAGCTACAAAAACCTAATACGACAATCTATTCTGTGGCGCACAGCCACAAAATACGAATTATCGCGGTTATCGACTTGTTGGCTTGCAGCTACAGAGAAAAGTTCATACGGCTATCAAGTCTGTTGCTCCCAGCTACAAAAACCTGATACGACAATCTATTCTGTGGCGCACAGCCACAAAAGACAAATTAACGCGGTTATTACCTCTTTGCCTTGCGGCTACAGAAAAAAATTCATACGGCTATCAAGTCTGTTGCTCCCAGCTACGAAAACCTAATACGACTTTATATTCTGTGGCGCACAGCCACAAAAGACAAATTTACGCGGTTATTGACTCTTTGCCGTGCAGCTACAGGAAAAAGGTTATACGGCTATCAAGTATGTTGCTCCCAGCTAAAAAAACCTAATACGACTATCTATTCTGTGGCGCACAGCCACAAAATACGAATTAACGCGGTTATCGACTCTTTGCCTTGCAGCTACAGAGAACAGTTCATACGGCTATCAAGTATGTTGCTCCCAGCTACAAAAACCTAATACGACTATATATTCTGTGGCGCACAGCCACAAAAGACGAATTAACGCGGTTATTGACTCTTTGCCTCGCAGTTACAGATAACATTTCATACGGCTATCAAATCTGTTGCTCCCAGCTACAAAAACCTGATACGACAATCTATTCTGTGGCGCACAGCCACAAAACACGAAATATCGCGGTTATCGACTTATTGGCTTGCAGCTACAGAGAAAAGTTCATACGGCTATCAAGTCTGTTGCTCCCAGCTACAAAAACCTGATACGACAATCTATTCTGTGGCGCACAGCCACAAAAGACAAATTAACGCGGTCATTACCTCTTTGCCTTGTAGCTACAGAAAAAAGTTCATACGGCTATCAAATCTGTTGGTCCCAGCTACAAAAACCTAATACGACAATCTATTCTGTGGCGCACAGCCACAAAATACAAATTATCGCGGTTATCGACTTGTTGGCTTGCAGCTACCGAGAAAAGTTCATACGGCTATCAAGTCTGTTGCTCCCAGCTACAAAAACCTAATACGACTATATATTCTGTGGCGCACAGCCACAAAAGACGAATTAACGCGGTTATTGACTCTTTGCCTCGCAGTTACAGAGAACATTTCATACGGCTATCAAATCTATTGCTCCCAGCTACAAAAACCTAATACGACAATCTATTCTGTGGCGCACAGCCACAAAGACGAATTAACGCGGTTATTGACATTTTGACTTGCAGCTACAAAAAAAAATCATACGGCTATCAAGTCTGTTGCTTCCAACTACAAAAACATAATACGACTTTATATTATGTGGCGCACAGCCACAAAATACAAATTAACGCGGTTATTGACTCTTCGCCTTGCAGTTACAGAGAACATTTCATACGGCTATCAAATCTGTTGCTCCCAGCTACAAAAACCTAATACGACTTTATATTCTGTGGCGCACAGCCACAAAGGACAAATTAACGCGGTTATTACCTCTTTGCCTTGCAGCTACAGAAAAAAGTTCATACGGCTATCAAATCTGTTGCTCCCAGCTACAAAAACCTAATACGACAATCTATTCTGTGGCGCACAGCCACAAAATACGAATTAACGCGGTTATCGACTCTTTGCCTTGCAGCTACAGAGAACAGTTCACACGGCTATCAAATCTGTTGCTCCCAGCTACAAAAACCTAATACGACAATCTATTCTGTGGCGCACAGCCACAAAATACGAATTATCGCGGTTATCGACTTGTTGGCTTGCAGCTACAGAGAAAAGTTCATACGGCTATCAAGTCTGTTGCTCCCAGCTACAAAAACCTGATACGACCATCTATTCTGTGGCGCACAGCCACAAAAGACAAATTAACGCGGTTATTACCTCTTTGCCTTGCAGCTACAGAAAAAAATTCATACGGCTATCAAGTCTGTTGCTCCCAGCTACGAAAACCTAATACGACTTTATATTCTGTGACGCACAGCCACAAAAGACAAATTAACGCGGTTATTGACTCTTTGCCGTGCAGCTACAGGAAAAAGGTTATACGGCTATCAAGTATGTTGCTCCCAGCTAAAAAAAACCTAATACGACTATCTATTCTGTGGCGCACAGCCACAAAATACGAATTAACGCGGTTATTGACTCTTTGCCTTGCAGCTACAGAGAACAGTTCATACGGCTATCAAGTCTGTTGCTCCCAGCTACAAAAACCTAATACGACTATATATTCTGTGGCGCACAGCCACAAAAGACGAATTAACGCGGTTATTGACTCTTTGCCTCGCAGTTACAGATAACATTTCATACGGCTATCAAATCTGTTGCTCCCAGCTACAAAAACCTGATACGACAATCTGTTCTGTGGCGCACAGCCACAAAACACGAAATATCGCGGTTATCGACTTGTTGGCTTGCAGCTACAGAGAAAAGTTCATACGGCTATCAAGTCTGTTGCTCCCAGCTACAAAAACCTGATACGACAATCTATTCTGTGGCGCACAGCCACAAAAGACAAATTAACGCGGTCATTACCTCTTTGCCTTGTAGCTACAGAAAAAAGTTCATACGGCTATCAAATCTGTTGGTCCCAGCTACAAAAACCTAATACGACAATCTATTCTGTGGCGCACAGCCACAAAATACAAATTATCGCGGTTATCGACTTGTTGGCTTGCAGCTACCGATAAAAGTTCATACGGCTATCAAGTCTGTTGCTCCCAGCTACAAAAACCTAATACGACTATATATTCTGTGGCGCACAGCCACAAAAGACGAATTAACGCGGTTATTGACTCTTTGCCTCGCAGTTACAGAGAACATTTCATACGGCTATCAAATCTATTGCTCCCAGCTACAAAAACCTAATACGACAATCTATTCTGTGGCGCACAGCCACAAAGACGAATTAACGCGGTTATTACCTCTTTGCCTTGCAGCTACAGAAAAAAGTTTATACGGCTATCAAGTCTGTTGCTTCCAACTACAAAAACATAATACGACTTTATATTATGTGGCGCACAGCCACAAAATACAAATTAACGCGGTTATTGACTCTTTGCCTTGCAGTTACAGAGAACATTTCATACGGCTATCAAATCTGTTGCTCCCAGCTACAAAAACCTAATACGACTTTATATTCTGTGGCGCACAGCCACAAAAGACAAATTAACGCGGTTATTACCTCTTTGCCTTGCAGCTACAGAAAAAAGTTTATACGGCTATCAAGTCTGTTGCTCCCAGCTACAAAAACCTAATACGACTTTATATTCTGTGGCGCACAGCCACAAAAAACAAATTAACGCGGTTATTGACTCTTTGCCGTGCAGCTACAGAAAAAAGTTTATATGGCTATCAAGTATGTTGTTCCCAGCTAGAAAAACCCAATACAACTATCTATTCTGTGGCACACAGCCACAAAATACGATATAACGCGGTTATCAACTCTTTGCCTTGCAGCTACAGAAAAAAGTTTATACGGCTATCAAGTCTGTTGCTCATGGCTACAAAAACCTAATACGACTTTATATCCTGTGGCGCACAGCCACAAAAGACAAATTAACGCGGTTATTACCTCTTTGCCTTGCAGCTACAGAAAAAAGTTCATACGGCTATCAAGTCTGTTGCTCCCAGCTACAAAAACCTGATACGACAATCTATTCTGTGGCGCACAGCCACAAAGACGAATTAACGCGGTTATTGACATTTTGACTTGCAGCTACAAAAAAAAATCATACGGCTATCAAGTCTGTTGCTCCCAGCTAGAAAAACCCAATACAACTATCTATTCTGTGGCACACAGCCACAAAATACGATATAACGCGGTTATCGACTCTTTGCCTTGCAGCTACAGAAAAAAGTTCATACGGCTATCAAGTCTGTTGCTCCCAGCTACAAAAACCTAATACGACTTTATATTCTGTGGCGCACAGCCACAAAAGACAAATTAACGCGGTTATTACCTCTTTGCCTTGCAGCTACAGAAAAAAAGTTTATACGGCTATCAAGTCTGTTGCTCCCAGCTACAAAAACCTAATACGACTTTATATTCTGTGGCGCACAGCCACAAAAGACAAATTAACGCGGTTATTGACTCTTTGCCGTGCAGCTACAGAAAAAAGTTTATATGGCTATCAAGTATGTTGTTCCCAGCTAGAAAAACCCAATACAACTATCTATTCTGTGGCACACAGCCACAAAATACGATATAACGCGGTTATCGACTCTTTGCCTTGCAGCTACAGAAAAAAGTTCATACGGCTATCAAGTCTGTTGCTTCCAACTACAAAAACATAATACGACTTTATATTCTGTGGCGCACAGCCACAAAATACAAATTAACGCGGTTATTGACTCTTTGCCTTGCAGTTACAGAGAACATTTCATACGGCTATCAAATCTGTTGCTCCCAGCTACAAAAACCTAATACGACTTTATATTCTGTGGCGCACAGCCACAAAAGACAAATTAACGCGGTTATTGACTCTTTGCCGTGCAGCTACAGAAAAAAGTTTATATGGCTATCAAGTATGTTGTTCCCAGCTAGAAAAACCCAATACAACTATCTATTCTGTGGCACACAGCCACAAAATACTATATAACGCGGTTATCGACTCTTTGCCTTGCAGCTACAGAAAAAAGTTTATACGGCTATCAAGTCTGTTGCTCATGGCTACAAAAACCTAATACGACTTTATATCCTGTGGCGCACAGCCACAAAAGACAAATTAACGCGGTTATTACCTCTTTGCCTTGCAGCTACAGAAAAAAGTTCATACGGCTATCAAGTCTGTTGCTCCCAGCTACAAAAACCTGATACGACAATCTATTCTGTGGCGCACAGCCACAAAGACGAATTAACGCGGTTATTGACATTTTGACTTGCAGCTACAAAAAAAAATCATACGGCTATCAAGTCTGTTGCTTCCAACTACAAAAACATAATACGACTTTATATTCTGTGGCGCACAGCCACAAAATACAAATTAACGCGGTTATTGACTCTTTGCCTTGCAGTTACAGAGAACATTTCATACGGCTATCAAATCTGTTGCTCCCAGCTACAAAAACCTAATACGACTTTATATCCTGTGGAGCACAGCCACAAAAGACAAATTAACGCGGTTATTACCTCTTTGCCTTGCAGCTACAGAAAAAAGTTCATACGGCTATCAAGTCTGTTGCTCCCAGCTACAAAAACCTGATACGACAATCTATTCTGTGGCGCACAGCCACAAAAGACAAATTAACGCGGTTATTGACTCTTTGCCGTGCAGCTACAGAAAAAAGTTTATATGGCTATCAAGTATGTTGCTCCCAGCTAGAAAAACCCAATACAACTATCTATTCTGTGGCACACAGCCACAAAATACGATATAACGCGGTTATCGACTCTTTGCCTTGCAGCTACCGAGAAAAGTTCATACGGCTATCAAGTCTGTTGCTCCCAGCTACAAAAACCTAATACGACTATATATTCTGTGGCGCACAGCCACAAAAGACGAATTAACGCGGTTATTGACTCTTTACCTCGCAGTTACAGAGAACAGTTCATACGGCTATCAAATTTGTTGCTCCCAGCTACAAAAACCTAATACGACAATCTATTCTGTGGCGCACAGCCACAAAGACGAATTAACGCGGTTATTGACATTTTGACTTGCAGCCACAAAAAAAAAATCATACGGCTATCAAGTCTGTTGCTTCCAACTACAAAAACATAATACGACTTTTTATTCTGTGGCGCACAGCCACAAAATACAAATTAACGCGGTTATTGACTCTTTGCCTTGCAGTTACAGAGAACATTTCATACGGCTATCAAATCTGTTGCTCCCAGCTACAAAAACCTAATACGACTTTATATCCTGTGGAGCACAGCCACAAAAGACAAATTAACGCGGTTATTACCTCTTTGCCTTGCAGCTACAGAAAAAAGTTCATACGGCTATCAAGTCTGTTGCTCCCAGCTACAAAAACCTGATACGACAATCTATTCTGTGGCGCACAGCCACAAAAGACAAATTAACGCGGTTATTGACTCTTTGCCGTGCAGCTACAGAAAAAAGTTCATATGGCTATCAAGTATGTTGCTCCCAGCTAGAAAAACCCAATACAACTATCTATTCTGTGACACACAGCCACAAAATACGATATAACGCGGTTATCGACTCTTTGCCTTGCAGCTACAGAAAAAAGTTCATACGGCTATCAAGTCTGTTGCTCCCAGCTACAAAAACCTAATACGACTTTATATTCTGTGGCGCACAGCCACAAAAGACAAATTAACGCGGTTATTACCTCTTTGCCTTGCAGCTACAGAAAAAAAGTTTATACGGCTATCAAGTCTGTTGCTCCCAGCTACAAAAACCTAATACGACTTTATATTCTGTGGCGCACAGCCACAAAAGACAAATTAACGCGGTTATTGACTCTTTGCCGTGCAGCTACAGAAAAAAAGTTTATATGGCTATCAAGTATGTTGTTCCCAGCTAGAAAAACCCAATACAACTATCTATTCTGTGGCACACAGCCACAAAATACGATATAACGCGGTTATCGACTCTTTGCCTTGCAGCTACAGAAAAAAAGTTTATACGGCTATCAAGTCTGTTGCTCATGGCTACAAAAACCTAATACGACTTTATATCCTGTGGCGCACAGCCACAAAAGACAAATTAACGCGGTTATTACCTCTTTGCCTTGCAGCTACAGAAAAAAGTTAATACGGCTATCAAGTCTGTTGCTCCCAGCTACAAAAACCTGATACGACAATCTATTCGGTGGCGCACAGCCACAAAGACGAATTAACGCGGTTATTGACATTTTGACTTGCAGCTACAGAAAAAAAATCATACGGCTATCAAGTCTGTTGCTTCCAACTACAAAAACATAATACGACTTTATATTCTGTGGCGCACAGCCACAAAATACAAATTAACGCGGTTATTGACTCTTTGCCTTGCAGTTACAGAGAACATTTCATACGGCTATCAAATCTGTTGCTCCCAGCTACAAAAACCTAATACGACTTTATATTCTGTGGCGCACAGCCACAAAAGACAAATTAACGCGGTTATTACCTCTTTGCCTTGCAGCTACAGAAAAAAAGTTTATACGGCTATCAAGTCTGTTGCTCCCAGCTACAAAAACCTAATACGACTTTATATTCTGTGGCGCACAGCCACAAAAGACAAATTAACGCGGTTATTGACTCTTTGCCGTGCAGCTACAGAAAAACGTTTATATGGCTATCAAGTATGTTGCTCCCAGCTAGAAAAACCCAATACAACTATCTATTCTGTGGCACACAGCCACAAAATACGATATAACGCGGTTATCGACTCTTTGCCTTGCAGCTACAGAAAAAAGTTTATACGGCTATCAAGTCTGTTGCTCATGGCTACAAAAACCTAATACGACTTTATATCCTGTGGCGCACAGCCACAAAAGACAAATTAACGCGGTTATTACCTCTTTGCCTTGCAGCTACAGAAAAAAGTTCATACGGCTATCAAGTCTGTTGCTCCCAGCTACAAAAACCTAATACGACTTTATATTCTGTGGCGCACAGCCACAAAAGACAAATTAACGCGGTTATTGACTCTTTGCCGTGCAGCTACAGGAAAAAGGTTATACGGCTATCAAGTATGTTGCTCCCAGCTACAAAAACCTGATACGACTATCTATTCTGTGGCGCACAGCCACAAAATACGAATTAACGCGGTTATCGACTCTTTGCCTTGCAGCTACAGAGAACAGTTCATACGGCTATCAAATCTGTTGCTCCCAGCTACAAAAACCTAATACGACAATCTATTCTGTGGCGCACAGCCACAAAACACGAAATATCGCGGTTATCGACTTGTTGGCTTGCAGCTACAGAGAAAAGTTCATACGGCTATCAAGTCTGTTGCTCCCAGCTACAAAAACCTGATACGACAATCTATTCTGTGGCGCACAGCCACAAAAGACAAATTAACGCGGTTATTACTTCTTTGCCTTGCAGCTACAGAAAAAAGTTCATACGGCCATCAAGTCTGTTGCTCCCAGCTACAAAAACCTAATACGACTTTATATTCTGTGGCGCACAGCCACAAAAGACAAATTAACGCGGTTATTGACTCTTTGCCGTGCAGCTACAGGAAAAAGGTTATACGGCTACCAAGTATGTTGCTCCCAGCTACAAAAACCTAATACGACAATCTATTCTGTGGCGCACAGCCACAAAATACAAATTATCGCGGTTATCGACTTGTTGGCTTGCAGCTACAGAAAAAAGTTCATACGGCTATCAAGTCTGTTGCTCCCAGCTACAAAAACCTAATACGACTATATATTCTGTGGCGCACAGCCACAAAAGACGAATTAACGCGGTTATTGACTCTT
Source organism: Litoditis marina (assembly GCA_964036275.1). NCBI lineage: Eukaryota > Metazoa > Nematoda > Chromadorea > Rhabditida > Rhabditidae > Litoditis > Litoditis marina. Next base: position 92,949 of record CAXIWQ010000508.1, read on the forward strand.
TGCCTCGCAGTTACAGAGAACATTTCATACGGCTATCAAATCTGTTGCTCCCAGCTACAAAAACCTAATACGACAATATATTCTGTGGCGCACAGCCACAAAGACGAATTAACGCGGTTATTGACATTTTGACTTGCAGCTACAAAAAAAAATCATACGGCTATCAAGTCTGTTGCTTCCAACTACAAAAACATAATACGACTTTATATTCTGTGGCGCACAGCCACAAAATACAAATTAACGCGGTTATTGACTCTTTGCCTTGCAGTTACAGAGAACATTTCATACGGCTATCAAATCTGTTGCTCCCAGCTACAAAAACCTAATACGACTTTATATTCTGTGGCGCACAGCCACAAAAGACAAATTAACGCGGTTATTACCTCTTTGCCTTGCAGCTACAGAAAAAAAGTTTATACGGCTATCAAGTCTGTTGCTCCCAGCTACAAAAACCTAATACGACTTTATATTCTGTGGCGCACAGCCACAAAAGACAAATTAACGCGGTTATTGACTCTTTGCCGTGCAGCTACAGAAAAAAGTTTATATGGCTATCAAGTATGTTGCTCCCAGCTAGAAAAACCTAATACGACAATCTATTCTGTGGCGCACAGCCACAAAATACAAATTATCGCGGTTATCGACTTGTTGGCTTGCAGCTACAGAGAAAAGTTCATACGGCTATCAAGTCTGTTGCTCCCAGCTACAAAAACCTGATACGACTATCTATTCTGTGGCGCACAGCCACAAAATACGAATTGACGCGGTTATCGACTCTTTGCCTTGCAGCTACAGAGAACAGTTCATACGGCTATCAAATCTGTTGCTCCCAGCTACAAAAACCTAATACGACAATCTATTCTGTGGCGCACAGCCACAAAATACAAATTATCGCGGTTATCGACTTGTTGGCTTGCAGCTACAGAGAAAAGTTCATACGGCTATCAAGTCTGTTGCTCCCAGCTACAAAAACCTAATACGACTATATATTCTGTGGCGCACAGCCACAAAAGACGAATTAACGCGGTTATTGACTCTTTGCCTCGCAGTTACAGAGAACATTTCATACGGCTATCAAATCTGTTGCTCCCAGCTACAAAAACCTAATACGACAATATATTCTGTGGCGCACAGCCACAAAAGACAAATTAACGCGGTTATTACCTCTTTGCCTTGCAGCTACAGAAAAAAAGTTTATACGGCTATCAAGTCTGTTGCTCCCAGCTACAAAAACCTAATACGACTTTATATTCTGTGGCGCACAGCCACAAAAGACAAATTAACGCGGTTATTGACTCTTTGCCGTGCAGCTACAGAAAAAAGTTTATATGGCTATCAAGTATGTTGCTCCCAGCTAAAAAAACCTAATACGACAATCTATTCTGTGGCGCACAGCCACAAAATACAAATTATCGCGGTTATCGACTTGTTGGCTTGCAGCTACAGAGAAAAGTTCATACGGCTATCAAGTCTGTTGCTCCCAGCTACAAAAACCTGATACGACAATCTATTCTGTGGCGCACAGCCACAAAGACGAATTAACGCGGTTATTGACATTTTGACTTGCAGCTACAAAAAAAAATCATACGGCTATCAAGTCTGTTGCTTCCAACTACAGAAACATAATACGACAATCTATTCTGTGGCGCACAGCCACAAAACACGAAATATCGCGGTTATCGACTTGTTGGCTTGCAGCTACAGAGAAAAGTTTATACGGCTATCAAGTCTGTTGCTCCCAGCTACAAAAACCTGATACGACAATCTATTCTGTGGCGCACAGCCACAAAAGACAAATTAACGCGGTTATTACCTCTTTGCCTTGCAGCTACAGAAAAAAGTTCATACGGCTATCAAATCTGTTGCTCCCAGCTACAAAAACCTAATACGACAATCTATTCTGTGGCGCACAGCCACAAAAAACAAATTATCGCGGTTATCGACTTGTTGGCTTGCAGCTACCGAGAAAAGTTCATACGGCTATCAAGTCTGTTGCTCCCAGCTACAAAAACCTGATACGACAATCTATTCTGTGGCGCACAGCCACAAAAGACAAATTAACGCGGTTATTGACTCTTTGCCGTGCAGCTACAGAAAAAAGTTTATATGGCTATCAAGTATGTTGCTCCCAGCTAGAAAAACCCAATACAACTATCTATTCTGTGGCACACAGCCACAAAAGACAAATTAACGCGGTTATTACCTCTTTGCCTTGCAGCTACAGAAAAAAAGTTTATACGGCTATCAAGTCTGTTGCTCCCAGCTACAAAAACCTAATACGACTTTATATTCTGTGGCGCACAGCCACAAAAGACAAATTAACGCGGTTATTGACTCTTTGCCGTGCAGCTACAGAAAAAAGTTTATATGGCTATCAAGTATGTTGTTCCCAGCTAGAAAAACCCAATACAACTATCTATTCTGTGGCACACAGCCACAAAATACGATATAACGCGGTTATCGACTCTTTGCCTTGCAGCTACAGAAAAAAGTTTACACGGTTATCAAGTCTGTTGCTCATGGCTACAAAAACCTAATACGACTTTATATCCTGTGGCGCACAGCCACAAAAGACAAATTAACGCGGTTATTACCTCTTTGCCTTGCAGCTACAGAAAAAAGTTCATACGGCTATCAAGTCTGTTGCTCCCAGCTACAAAAACCTGATACGACAATCTATTCTGTGGCGCACAGCCACAAAGACGAATTAACGCGGTTATTGACATTTTGACTTGCAGCTACAGAAAAAAAATCATACGGCTATCAAGTCTGTTGCTTCCAACTACAAAAACATAATACGACTTTATATTCTGTGGCGCACAGCCACAAAATACAAATTAACGCGGTTATTGACTCTTTGCCTTGCAGTTACAGAGAACATTTCATACGGCTATCAAATCTGTTGCTCCCAGCTACAAAAACCTAATACGACTTTATATTCTGTGGCGCACAGCCACAAAAGACAAATTAACGCGGTTATTACCTCTTTGCCTTGCAGCTACAGAAAAAAAGTTTATACGGCTATCAAGTCTGTTGCTCCCAGCTACAAGAACCTAATACGACTTTATATTCTGTGGCGCACAGCCACAAAAGACAAATTAACGCGGTTATTGACTCTTTGCCGTGCAGCTACAGAAAAAAGTTTATATGGCTATCAAGTATGTTGCTCCCAGCTAGAAAAACCCAATACAACTATCTATTCTGTGGCACACAGCCACAAAATACGATATAACGCGGTTATCGACTCTTTGCCTTGCAGCTACAGAAAAAAGTTTATACGGCTATCAAGTCTGTTGCTCATGGCTACAAAAACCTAATACGACTTTATATCCTGTGGCGCACAGCCACAAAAGACAAATTAACGCGGTTATTACCTCTTTGCCTTGCAGCTACAGAAAAAAGTTCATACGGCTATCAAGTCTGTTGCTCCCAGCTACAAAAACCTGATACGACAATCTATTCTGTGGCGCACAGCCACAAAAGACAAATTAACGCGGTTATTACCTCTTTGCCTTGCAGCTACAGAAAAAAGTTCATACGGCTATCAAGTCTGTTGCTCCCAGCTACAAAAACCTGATACGACAATCTATTCTGTGGCGCACAGCCACAAAGACGAATTAACGCGGTTACTGACATTTTGACTTGCAGCTACAGAAAAAAAATCATACGGCTATCAAGTCTGTTGCTTCCAACTACAGAAACATAATACGACAATCTATTCTGTGGCGCACAGCCACAAAACACGAAATATCGCGGTTATCGACTTGTTGGCTTGCAGCTACAGAGAAAAGTTTATACGGCTATCAAGTCTGTTGCTCCCAGCTACAAAAACCTGATACGACAATCTATTCTGTGGCGCACAGCCACAAAAGACAAATTAACGCGGTTATTACCTCTTTGCCTTGCAGCTACAGAAAAAAGTTCATACGGCTATCAAATCTGTTGCTCCCAGCTACAAAAACCTAATACGACAATCTATTCTGTGGCGCACAGCCACAAACAACAAATTATCGCGGTTATCGACTTGTAGGCTTGCAGCTACCGAGAAAAGTTCATACGGCTATCAAGTCTGTTGCTCCCAGCTACAAAAACCTGATACGACAATCTATTCTGTGGCGCACAGCCACAAAAGACAAATTAACGCGGTTATTGACTCTTTGCCGTGCAGCTACAGAAAAAAGTTTATATGGCTATCAAGTATGTTGCTCCCAGCTAGAAAAACCCAATACAACTATCTATTCTGTGGCACACAGCCACAAAATACGATATAACGCGGTTATCGACTCTTTGCCTTGCAGCTACAGAAAAAAGTTCATACGGCTATCAAGTCTGTTGCTCCCAGCTACAAAAACCTAATACGACTTTATATTCTGTGGCGCACAGCCACAAAAGACAAATTAACGCGGTTATTACCTCTTTGCCTTGCAGCTACAGAAAAAAAGTTTATACGGCTATCAAGTCTGTTGCTCCCAGCTACAAAAACCTAATACGACTTTATATTCTGTGGCGCACAGCCACAAAAGACAAATTAACGCGGTTATTGACTCTTTGCCGTGCAGCTACAGAAAAAAGTTTATATGGCTATCAAGTATGTTGTTCCCAGCTAGAAAAACCCAATACAACTATCTATTCTGTGGCACACAGCCACAAAATACGATATAACGCGGTTATCGACTCTTTGCCTTGCAGCTACAGAAAAAAGTTTATACGGCTATCAAGTCTGTTGCTCATGGCTACAAAAACCTAATACGACTTTATATCCTGTGGCGCACAGCCACAAAAGACAAATTAACGCGGTTATTACCTCTTTGCCTTGCAGCTACAGAAAAAAGTTCATACGGCTATCAAGTCTGTTGCTCCCAGCTACAAAAACCTGATACGACAATCTATTCTGTGGCGCACAGCCACAAAGACGAATTAACGCGGTTATTGACATTTTGACTTGCAGCTACAGAAAAAAAATCATACGGCTATCAAGTCTGTTGCTTCCAACTACAAAAACATAATACGACTTTATATTCTGTGGCGCACAGCCACAAAATACAAATTAACGCGGTTATTGACTCTTTGCCTTGCAGTTACAGAGAACATTTCATACGGCTATCAAATCTGTTGCTCCCAGCTACAAAAACCTAATACGACTTTATATTCTGTGGCGCACAGCCACAAAAGACAAATTAACGCGGTTATTATCTCTTTGCCTTGCAGCTACAGAAAAAAAGTTTATACGGCTATCAAGTCTGTTGCTCCCAGCTACAAAAACCTAATACGACTTTATATTCTGTGGCGCACAGCCACAAAAGACAAATTAACGCGGTTATCGACTCTTTGCCTTGCAGCTACAGAAAAAAGTTTATACGGCTATCAAGTCTGTTGCTCATGGCTACAAAAACCTAATACGACTTTATATCCTGTGGCGCACAGCCACAAAAGACAAATTAACGCGGTTATTACCTCTTTGCCTTGCAGCTACAGACAAAAGTTCATACGGCTATCAAGTCTGTTGCTCCCAGCTACAAAAACCTGATACGACAATCTATTCTGTGGCGCACAGCCACAAAAGACAAATTAACGCGGTTATTACCTCTTTGCCTTGCAGCTACAGAAAAAAGTTCATACGGCTATCAAGTCTGTTGCTCCCAGCTACAAAAACCTAATACGACTTTATATTCTGTGGCGCACAGCCACAAAAGACAAATTAACGCGGTTATTGACTATTTGCCGTGCAGCTACAGGAAAAAGGTTATACGGCTATCAAGTATGTTGCTCCCAGCTACAAAAACCTGATACGACTATCTATTCTGTGGCGCACAGCCACAAAATACGAATTAACGCGGTTATCGACTCTTTGCCTTGCAGCTACAGAGAACAGTTCATACGGCTATCAAATCTGTTGCTCCCAGCTACAAAAACCTAATACGACAATCTATTCTGTGGCGCACAGCCACAAAACACGAAATATCGCGGTTATCGACTTGTTGGCTTGCAGCTACAGAGAAAAGTTCATACGGCTATCAAGTCTGTTGCTCCCAGCTACAAAAACCTGATACGACAATCTATTCTGTGGCGCACAGCCACAAAAGACAAATTAACGTGGTTATTACTTCTTTGCCTTGCAGCTACAGAAAAAAGTTCATACGGCCATCAAGTCTGTTGCTCCCAGCTACAAAAACCTAATACGACTTTATATTCTGTGGCGCACAGCCACAAAAGACAAATTAACGCGGTTATTGACTCTTTGCCGTGCAGATACAGGAAAAAGGTTATACGGCTACCAAGTATGTTGCTCCCAGCTACAAAAACCTGATGCGACTATCTATTCTGTGGCGCACAGCCACAAAATACGAATTGACGCGGTTATCGACTCTTTGCCTTGCAGCTACAGAGAACAGTTCATACGGCTATCAAATCTGTTGCTCCCAGCTACAAAAACCTAATACGACAATCTATTCTGTGGCGCACAGCCACAAAATACAAATTATCGCGGTTATCGACTTGTTGGCTTGCAGCTACAGAAAAAAGTTCATACGGCTATCAAGTCTGTTGCTCCCAGCTACAAAAACCTAATACGACTATATATTCTGTGGCGCACAGCCACAAAAGACGAATTAACGCGGTTATTGACTCTTTGCCTCGCAGTTACAGAGAACATTTCATACGGCTATCAAATCTGTTGCTCCCAGCTACAAAAACCTAATACGACAATATATTCTGTGGCGCACAGCCACAAAGACGAATTAACGCGGTTAGTTGTAATATTATATTAATAATATAACGTGTATAGTATTTCATGCTCCATTGATAATGTTACTGTACGTATTGCATTATGGGTCTCGCCGCGCCTGGCACAGTCCTTTAAAGTTTGCATCATCATTCGGGAATCTCGGATGTTCTTTATGTGTCTTGTAATGTAGAGTAGAGTGTAGCTTGTTTTTCTCTATTTTAGTGTCTGTAACTCGCGCATATATTATTTTATATTAATAAAGTCTAATCAAAGCGTTTTCGTGCATAACATTTAGTGGCTTTCCACTAATTATTTCTATTCTATCATCGATTTTATTATTTACACAAACTTCTGTTTGTAACATGGGGGCCGAACCGCTCGATTGATAGTTAGTTAGTGCGCGAAAATTCTTTTTGATAAAAGGCCTATTAATTTATTATAATTGTGCTATCCTAATTTTTACTGTGTTCTGCTACGTGTGTTTCACACTATCGGAGAAGAAAAAGAAGAGGGATCGTCGAAGTCAGCTGTGTCTTGGGGAGCACCAAGGCCGAACATCGTCATCAGTTGTAGTGTCCTTGGGGTGTACCTCGGACGCTACTCCTGCGCCATCGTCGTCAACATCACCAGTTTAGTGTCCTTGGGGTGTACCTCGGACGCTACTCCTGCGCCATCGTCGTCAACATCACCAGTTTAGTGTCCTTGGGGTGTACCTTGGACGCTAATTCTGCTGCATCGTCATCGTAGTGTTCTTGGGGCGTACCTTGAACACTACCTCCGGACTACAATTTCTATTTTGTGAAATACTAGGTAGAGGCTCTACCCGACGTATTGTCACCGACCCCCGCTGTGTAGCACCCAGTTGAATTGCTGGTGAAGCCTTTTCCTTAGGGGAAGTGCTGCCCAAATTTTCAATTGGTCGTTATCAACGGGTGGTGAGGGGGAAACTGCACAAATTTCAATTTTCTATTGAATGTGTACTGGTTCGGAAAACAGTGACGCAATGATGAGTGAACAGAGACAGGAAAAGAAGGATGAGTTGCAGACAGAAATGAAGAGTATGTACATGGTCGAGCGAAGCGAGAAGAAGTTGATCAAGTTTGCACGACAAGGAACATCAAGGGATATTGCCAGGCGAGGCATTATCAAGGAAGGGAAGAGAGTGGAAGTCTCGATAGACTTTGAATGGTTGATTGAGCGATTCAATCGGAGGAAGGAAAATCGGTCCAGATTGTCAAAGGAAAGCACGGAAAATGGAAATTATTCTGATGGAGTGATGGATGGATCTTCCAAACTGAAAGAATTTTCGCATTTTACTAGTGGCCAATGGGAACACGGATCAGAAGAAGCTTCGGATCTAGAGGATCGAGAGAAGCTGGGAAGGGCAGGTGATGCCAGACAAAGGCAACAGTTTTATACTGATTGTTCTTTGGGTCGGAGACCAAAAGGAGTGAACTGATTCAGGATGGAGTGAACAATCTCTGGGGCATGATCTTTGGTAGACATGCGAGAACAATGCACAGAAGTCGTCGATGATGTTTGGAGTTCTTGATATTTCCGTGATGCCTCCGCGCATATTGCTACCGTGATGCCTTTGGACATACAGTTACCGTGGTGCCCTGGCATATAGTTACCGTGATGCTTTCTAGCATATAGTTTTTCATGTGTTTATATAGTTACCGTGATGCTTTCTAGCATATAGTTTTTCATGTGTTTATATAGTTATCGTGGTGCCGTCAGGCATATAGCTACCTTGTTATAGTGTTTCTGTGATGCCTCCGGGCATATAGTTATCGTGGTGCCTTCGGGCATATACGTTGTTTCATGTTTTTCCATGGTTCATTACTATCTCTTCCGTTTGTTGTATTCTATATTTCTTATGCCTGTGGGACCAGGCATTCGGGCCCCCGGGGAAGTTGTAATATTATATTAATAATATAACGTGTATAGTATTTCATGCTCCATTGATAATGTTACTGTACGTATTGCATTATGGGTCTCGCCGCGCCTGGCACAGTCCTTTAAAGTTTGCATCATCATTCGGGAATCTCGGATGTTCTTTATGTGTCTTGTAATGTAGAGTAGAGTGTAGCTTGTTTTTCTCTATTTTAGTGTCTGTAACTCGCGCATATATTATTTTATATTAATAAAGTCTAATCAAAGCGTTTTCGTGCATAACATTTAGTGGCTTTCCACTAATTATTTCTATTCTATCATCGATTTTATTATTTACACAAACTTCTGTTTGTAACAGGTTATTGACATTTTGACTTGCAGCTACAAAAAAAAATCATACGGCTATCAAGTCTGTTGCTTCCAACTACAAAAACATAATACGACTTTATATTCTGTGGCGCACAGCCACAAAATACAAATTAACGCGGTTATTGACTCTTTGCCTTGCAGTTACAGAGAACATTTCATACGGTTATCAAATCTGTTGCTCCCAGCTACAAAAACCTAATACGACTTTATATTCTGTGGCGCACAGCCACAAAAGACAAATTAACGCGGTTATTACCTCTTTGCCTTGCAGCTACAGAAAAAAAGTTTATACGGCTATCAAGTCTGTTGCTCCCAGCTACAAAAACCTAATACGACTTTATATTCTGTGGCGCACAGCCACAAAAGACAAATTAACGCGGTTATTGACTCTTTGCCGTGCAGCTACAGAAAAAAGTTTATATGGCTATCAAGTATGTTGCTCCCAGCTAGAAAAACCTAATACGACAATCTATTCTGTGGCGCACAGCCACAAAATACAAATTATCGCGGTTATCGACTTGTTGGCTTGCAGCTACAGAGAAAAGTTCATACGGCTATCAAGTCTGTTGCTCCCAGCTACAAAAACCTGATACGACTATCTATTCTGTGGCGCACAGCCACAAAATACGAATTGACGCGGTTATCGACTCTTTGCCTTGCAGCTACAGAGAACAGTTCATACGGCTATCAAATCTGTTGCTCCCAGCTACAAAAACCTAATACGACAATCTATTCTGTGGCGCACAGCCACAAAATACAAATTATCGCGGTTATCGACTTGTTGGCTTGCAGCTACAGAGAAAAGTTCATACGGCTATCAAGTCTGTTGCTCCCAGCTACAAAAACCTAATACGACTATATATTCTGTGGCGCACAGCCACAAAAGACGAATTAACGCGGTTATTGACTCTTTGCCTCGCAGTTACAGAGAACATTTCATACGGCTATCAAATCTGTTGCTCCCAGCTACAAAAACCTAATACGACAATATATTCTGTGGCGCACAGCCACAAAAGACAAATTAACGCGGTTATTACCTCTTTGCCTTGCAGCTACAGAAAAAAAGTTTATACGGCTATCAAGTCTGTTGCTCCCAGCTACAAAAACCTAATACGACTTTATATTCTGTGGCGCACAGCCACAAAAGACAAATTAACGCGGTTATTGACTCTTTGCCGTGCAGCTACAGAAAAAAGTTTATATGGCTATCAAGTATGTTGCTCCCAGCTAAAAAAACCTAATACGACAATCTATTCTGTGGCGCACAGCCACAAAATACAAATTATCGCGGTTATCGACTTGTTGGCTTGCAGCTACAGAGAAAAGTTCATACGGCTATCAAGTCTGTTGCTCCCAGCTACAAAAACCTGATACGACAATCTATTCTGTGGCGCACAGCCACAAAGACGAATTAACGCGGTTATTGACATTTTGACTTGCAGCTACAAAAAAAAATCATACGGCTATCAAGTCTGTTGCTTCCAACTACAGAAACATAATACGACAATCTATTCTGTGGCGCACAGCCACAAAACACGAAATATCGCGGTTATCGACTTGTTGGCTTGCAGCTACAGAGAAAAGTTTATACGGCTATCAAGTCTGTTGCTCCCAGCTACAAAAACCTGATACGACAATCTATTCTGTGGCGCACAGCCACAAAAGACAAATTAACGCGGTTATTACCTCTTTGCCTTGCAGCTACAGAAAAAAGTTCATACGGCTATCAAATCTGTTGCTCCCAGCTACAAAAACCTAATACGACAATCTATTCTGTGGCGCACAGCCACAAAAAACAAATTATCGCGGTTATCGACTTGTTGGCTTGCAGCTACCGAGAAAAGTTCATACGGCTATCAAGTCTGTTGCTCCCAGCTACAAAAACCTGATACGACAATCTATTCTGTGGCGCACAGCCACAAAAGACAAATTAACGCGGTTATTGACTCTTTGCCGTGCAGCTACAGAAAAAAGTTTATATGGCTATCAAGTATGTTGCTCCCAGCTAGAAAAACCCAATACAACTATCTATTCTGTGGCACACAGCCACAAAAGACAAATTAACGCGGTTATTACCTCTTTGCCTTGCAGCTACAGAAAAAAAGTTTATACGGCTATCAAGTCTGTTGCTCCCAGCTACAAAAACCTAATACGACTTTATATTCTGTGGCGCACAGCCACAAAAGACAAATTAACGCGGTTATTGACTCTTTGCCGTGCAGCTACAGAAAAAAGTTTATATGGCTATCAAGTATGTTGTTCCCAGCTAGAAAAACCCAATACAACTATCTATTCTGTGGCACACAGCCACAAAATACGATATAACGCGGTTATCGACTCTTTGCCTTGCAGCTACAGAAAAAAGTTTACACGGTTATCAAGTCTGTTGCTCATGGCTACAAAAACCTAATACGACTTTATATCCTGTGGCGCACAGCCACAAAAGACAAATTAACGCGGTTATTACCTCTTTGCCTTGCAGCTACAGAAAAAAGTTCATACGGCTATCAAGTCTGTTGCTCCCAGCTACAAAAACCTGATACGACAATCTATTCTGTGGCGCACAGCCACAAAGACGAATTAACGCGGTTATTGACATTTTGACTTGCAGCTACAGAAAAAAAATCATACGGCTATCAAGTCTGTTGCTTCCAACTACAAAAACATAATACGACTTTATATTCTGTGGCGCACAGCCACAAAATACAAATTAACGCGGTTATTGACTCTTTGCCTTGCAGTTACAGAGAACATTTCATACGGCTATCAAATCTGTTGCTCCCAGCTACAAAAACCTAATACGACTTTATATTCTGTGGCGCACAGCCACAAAAGACAAATTAACGCGGTTATTACCTCTTTGCCTTGCAGCTACAGAAAAAAAGTTTATACGGCTATCAAGTCTGTTGCTCCCAGCTACAAGAACCTAATACGACTTTATATTCTGTGGCGCACAGCCACAAAAGACAAATTAACGCGGTTATTGACTCTTTGCCGTGCAGCTACAGAAAAAAGTTTATATGGCTATCAAGTATGTTGCTCCCAGCTAGAAAAACCCAATACAACTATCTATTCTGTGGCACACAGCCACAAAATACGATATAACGCGGTTATCGACTCTTTGCCTTGCAGCTACAGAAAAAAGTTTATACGGCTATCAAGTCTGTTGCTCATGGCTACAAAAACCTAATACGACTTTATATCCTGTGGCGCACAGCCACAAAAGACAAATTAACGCGGTTATTACCTCTTTGCCTTGCAGCTACAGAAAAAAGTTCATACGGCTATCAAGTCTGTTGCTCCCAGCTACAAAAACCTGATACGACAATCTATTCTGTGGCGCACAGCCACAAAAGACAAATTAACGCGGTTATTACCTCTTTGCCTTGCAGCTACAGAAAAAAGTTCATACGGCTATCAAGTCTGTTGCTCCCAGCTACAAAAACCTGATACGACAATCTATTCTGTGGCGCACAGCCACAAAGACGAATTAACGCGGTTACTGACATTTTGACTTGCAGCTACAGAAAAAAAATCATACGGCTATCAAGTCTGTTGCTTCCAACTACAGAAACATAATACGACAATCTATTCTGTGGCGCACAGCCACAAAACACGAAATATCGCGGTTATCGACTTGTTGGCTTGCAGCTACAGAGAAAAGTTTATACGGCTATCAAGTCTGTTGCTCCCAGCTACAAAAACCTGATACGACAATCTATTCTGTGGCGCACAGCCACAAAAGACAAATTAACGCGGTTATTACCTCTTTGCCTTGCAGCTACAGAAAAAAGTTCATACGGCTATCAAATCTGTTGCTCCCAGCTACAAAAACCTAATACGACAATCTATTCTGTGGCGCACAGCCACAAACAACAAATTATCGCGGTTATCGACTTGTAGGCTTGCAGCTACCGAGAAAAGTTCATACGGCTATCAAGTCTGTTGCTCCCAGCTACAAAAACCTGATACGACAATCTATTCTGTGGCGCACAGCCACAAAAGACAAATTAACGCGGTTATTGACTCTTTGCCGTGCAGCTACAGAAAAAAGTTTATATGGCTATCAAGTATGTTGCTCCCAGCTAGAAAAACCCAATACAACTATCTATTCTGTGGCACACAGCCACAAAATACGATATAACGCGGTTATCGACTCTTTGCCTTGCAGCTACAGAAAAAAGTTCATACGGCTATCAAGTCTGTTGCTCCCAGCTACAAAAACCTAATACGACTTTATATTCTGTGGCGCACAGCCACAAAAGACAAATTAACGCGGTTATTACCTCTTTGCCTTGCAGCTACAGAAAAAAAGTTTATACGGCTATCAAGTCTGTTGCTCCCAGCTACAAAAACCTAATACGACTTTATATTCTGTGGCGCACAGCCACAAAAGACAAATTAACGCGGTTATTGACTCTTTGCCGTGCAGCTACAGAAAAAAGTTTATATGGCTATCAAGTATGTTGTTCCCAGCTAGAAAAACCCAATACAACTATCTATTCTGTGGCACACAGCCACAAAATACGATATAACGCGGTTATCGACTCTTTGCCTTGCAGCTACAGAAAAAAGTTTATACGGCTATCAAGTCTGTTGCTCATGGCTACAAAAACCTAATACGACTTTATATCCTGTGGCGCACAGCCACAAAAGACAAATTAACGCGGTTATTACCTCTTTGCCTTGCAGCTACAGAAAAAAGTTCATACGGCTATCAAGTCTGTTGCTCCCAGCTACAAAAACCTGATACGACAATCTATTCTGTGGCGCACAGCCACAAAGACGAATTAACGCGGTTATTGACATTTTGACTTGCAGCTACAGAAAAAAAATCATACGGCTATCAAGTCTGTTGCTTCCAACTACAAAAACATAATACGACTTTATATTCTGTGGCGCACAGCCACAAAATACAAATTAACGCGGTTATTGACTCTTTGCCTTGCAGTTACAGAGAACATTTCATACGGCTATCAAATCTGTTGCTCCCAGCTACAAAAACCTAATACGACTTTATATTCTGTGGCGCACAGCCACAAAAGACAAATTAACGCGGTTATTATCTCTTTGCCTTGCAGCTACAGAAAAAAAGTTTATACGGCTATCAAGTCTGTTGCTCCCAGCTACAAAAACCTAATACGACTTTATATTCTGTGGCGCACAGCCACAAAAGACAAATTAACGCGGTTATCGACTCTTTGCCTTGCAGCTACAGAAAAAAGTTTATACGGCTATCAAGTCTGTTGCTCATGGCTACAAAAACCTAATACGACTTTATATCCTGTGGCGCACAGCCACAAAAGACAAATTAACGCGGTTATTACCTCTTTGCCTTGCAGCTACAGACAAAAGTTCATACGGCTATCAAGTCTGTTGCTCCCAGCTACAAAAACCTGATACGACAATCTATTCTGTGGCGCACAGCCACAAAAGACAAATTAACGCGGTTATTACCTCTTTGCCTTGCAGCTACAGAAAAAAGTTCATACGGCTATCAAGTCTGTTGCTCCCAGCTACAAAAACCTAATACGACTTTATATTCTGTGGCGCACAGCCACAAAAGACAAATTAACGCGGTTATTGACTCTTTGCCGTGCAGCTACAGGAAAAAGGTTATACGGCTATCAAGTATGTTGCTCCCAGCTACAAAAACCTGATACGACTATCTATTCTGTGGCGCACAGCCACAAAATACGAATTAACGCGGTTATCGACTCTTTGCCTTGCAGCTACAGAGAACAGTTCATACGGCTATCAAATCTGTTGCTCCCAGCTACAAAAACCTAATACGACAATCTATTCTGTGGCGCACAGCCACAAAACACGAAATATCGCGGTTATCGACTTGTTGGCTTGCAGCTACAGAGAAAAGTTCATACGGCTATCAAGTCTGTTGCTCCCAGCTACAAAAACCTGATACGACAATCTATTCTGTGGCGCACAGCCACAAAAGACAAATTAACGTGGTTATTACTTCTTTGCCTTGCAGCTACAGAAAAAAGTTCATACGGCCATCAAGTCTGTTGCTCCCAGCTACAAAAACCTAATACGACTTTATATTCTGTGGCGCACAGCCACAAAAGACAAATTAACGCGGTTATTGACTCTTTGCCGTGCAGATACAGGAAAAAGGTTATACGGCTACCAAGTATGTTGCTCCCAGCTACAAAAACCTGATGCGACTATCTATTCTGTGGCGCACAGCCACAAAATACGAATTGACGCGGTTATCGACTCTTTGCCTTGCAGCTACAGAGAACAGTTCATACGGCTATCAAATCTGTTGCTCCCAGCTACAAAAACCTAATACGACAATCTATTCTGTGGCGCACAGCCACAAAATACAAATTATCGCGGTTATCGACTTGTTGGCTTGCAGCTACAGAAAAAAGTTCATACGGCTATCAAGTCTGTTGCTCCCAGCTACAAAAACCTAATACGACTATATATTCTGTGGCGCACAGCCACAAAAGACGAATTAACGCGGTTATTGACTCTTTGCCTCGCAGTTACAGAGAACATTTCATACGGCTATCAAATCTGTTGCTCCCAGCTACAAAAACCTAATACGACAATATATTCTGTGGCGCACAGCCACAAAGACGAATTAACGCGGTTATTGACATTTTGACTTGCAGCTACAAAAAAAAATCATACGGCTATCAAGTCTGTTGCTTCCAACTACAAAAACATAATACGACTTTATATTCTGTGGCGCACAGCCACAAAATACAAATTAACGCGGTTATTGACTCTTTGCCTTGCAGTTACAGAGAACATTTCATACGGTTATCAAATCTGTTGCTCCCAGCTACAAAAACCTAATACGACTTTATATTCTGTGGCGCACAGCCACAAAAGACAAATTAACGCGGTTATTACCTCTTTGCCTTGCAGCTACAGAAAAAAAGTTTATACGGCTATCAAGTCTGTTGCTCCCAGCTACAAAAACCTAATACGACTTTATATTCTGTGGCGCACAGCCACAAAAGACAAATTAACGCGGTTATTGACTCTTTGCCGTGCAGCTACAGAAAAAAGTTTATATGGCTATCAAGTATGTTGCTCCCAGCTAGAAAAACCTAATACGACAATCTATTCTGTGGCGCACAGCCACAAAATACAAATTATCGCGGTTATCGACTTGTTGGCTTGCAGCTACAGAGAAAAGTTCATACGGCTATCAAGTCTGTTGCTCCCAGCTACAAAAACCTGATACGACTATCTATTCTGTGGCGCACAGCCACAAAATACGAATTGACGCGGTTATCGACTCTTTGCCTTGCAGCTACAGAGAACAGTTCATACGGCTATCAAATCTGTTGCTCCCAGCTACAAAAACCTAATACGACAATCTATTCTGTGGCGCACAGCCACAAAATACAAATTATCGCGGTTATCGACTTGTTGGCTTGCAGCTACAGAGAAAAGTTCATACGGCTATCAAGTCTGTTGCTCCCAGCTACAAAAACCTAATACGACTATATATTCTGTGGCGCACAGCCACAAAAGACGAATTAACGCGGTTATTGACTCTTTGCCTCGCAGTTACAGAGAACATTTCATACGGCTATCAAATATGTTGCTCCCAGCTACAAAAACCTAATACGACAATATATTCTGTGGCGCACAGCCACAAAGACGAATTAACGCGGTTATTGACATTTTGACTTGCAGCTACAAAAAAAATCATACGGCTATCAAGTCTGTTGCTTCCAGCTACAAAAACCTAATACGACTTTATATTCTGTGGCGCACAGCCACAAAAGACAAATTAACGCGGTTATTACCTCTTTGCCTTGCAGCTACAGAAAAAAAGTTTATACGGCTATCAAGTCTGTTGCTCCCAGCTACAAAAACCTAATACGACTTTATATTCTGTGGCGCACAGCCACAAAAGACAAATTAACGCGGTTATTGACTCTTTGCCTTGCACCTACAGAAAAAAAATCATACGGCTATCAAGTATGTTGCTCCCAGCTAGAAAAACCTAATACGACAATCTATTCTGTGGCGCACAGCCACAAAATACAAATTATCGCGGTTATCGACTTGTTGGCTTGCAGCTACAGAGAAAAGTTCATACGGCTATCAAGTCTGTTGCTCCCAGCTACAAAAACCTGATACGACTATCTATTCTGTGGCGCACAGCCACAAAATACGAATTGACGCGGTTATCGACTCTTTGCCTTGCAGCTACAGAGAACAGTTCATACGGCTATCAAATCTGTTGCTCCCAGCTACAAAAACCTAATACGACAATCTATTCTGTGGCGCACAGCCACAAAATACAAATTATCGCGGTTATCGACTTGTTGGCTTGCAGCTACAGAGAAAAGTTCATACGGCTATCAAGTCTGTTGCTCCCAGCTACAAAAACCTAATACGACTATATATTCTGTGGCGCACAGCCACAAAAGACGAATTAACGCGGTTATTGACTCTTTGCCTCGCAGTTACAGAGAACATTTCATACGGCTATCAAATATGTTGCTCCCAGCTACAAAAACCTAATACGACAATATATTCTGTGGCGCACAGCCACAAAGACGAATTAACGCGGTTATTGACATTTTGACTTGCAGCTACAAAAAAAATCATACGGCTATCAAGTCTGTTGCTTCCAACTACAAAAACATAATACGACTTTATATTCTGTGGCGCACAGCCACAAAATACAAATTAACGCGGTTATTGACTCTTTGCCTTGCAGCTACAGAAAAAAGTTCATACGGCTATCAAGTCTGTTGCTCCCAGCTACAAAAACCTAATACGACAATCTATTCTGTGGCGCACAGCCACAAAAGACAAATTAACGCGGTTATTACCTCTTTGCCTTGCAGCTACAGAAAAAAAGTTTATACGGCTATCAAGTCTGTTGCTCCCAGCTACAAAAACCTAATACGACTTTATATTCTGTGGCGCACAGCCACAAAAGACAAATTAACGCGGTTATTGACTCTTTGCCGTGCAGCTACAGAAAAAAGTTTATATGGCTATCAAGTATGTTGCTCCCAGCTAGAAAAACCTAATACGACAATCTATTCTGTGGCGCACAGCCACAAAATACAAATTATCGCGGTTATCGACTTGTTGGCTTGCAGCTACAGAGAAAAGTTCATACGGCTATCAAGTCTGTTGCTCCCAGCTACAAAAACCTGATACGACTATCTATTCTGTGGCGCACAGCCACAAAATACGAATTGACGCGGTTATCGACTCTTTGCCTTGCAGCTACAGAGAACAGTTCATACGGCTATCAAATCTGTTGCTCCCAGCTACAAAAACCTAATACGACAATCTATTCTGTGGCGCACAGCCACAAAATACAAATTATCGCGGTTATCGACTTGTTGGCTTGCAGCTACAGAGAAAAGTTCATACGGCTATCAAGTCTGTTGCTCCCAGCTACAAAAACCTAATACGACTATATATTCTGTGGCGCACAGCCACAAAAGACGAATTAACGCGGTTATTGACTCTTTGCCTCGCAGTTACAGAGAACATTTCATACGGCTATCAAATATGTTGCTCCCAGCTACAAAAACCTAATACGACAATATATTCTGTGGCGCACAGCCACAAAGACGAATTAACGCGGTTATTGACATTTTGACTTGCAGCTACAAAAAAAATCATACGGCTATCAAGTCTGTTGCTTCCAGCTACAAAAACCTAATACGACTTTATATTCTGTGGCGCACAGCCACAAAAGACAAATTAACGCGGTTATTACCTCTTTGCCTTGCAGCTACAGAAAAAAAGTTTATACGGCTATCAAGTCTGTTGCTCCCAGCTACAAAAACCTAATACGACTTTATATTCTGTGGCGCACAGCCACAAAAGACAAATTAACGCGGTTATTGACTCTTTGCCTTGCACCTACAGAAAAAAAATCATACGGCTATCAAGTATGTTGCTCCCAGCTAGAAAAACCTAATACGACAATCTATTCTGTGGCGCACAGCCACAAAATACAAATTATCGCGGTTATCGACTTGTTGGCTTGCAGCTACAGAGAAAAGTTCATACGGCTATCAAGTCTGTTGCTCCCAGCTACAAAAACCTGATACGACTATCTATTCTGTGGCGCACAGCCACAAAATACGAATTGACGCGGTTATCGACTCTTTGCCTTGCAGCTACAGAGAACAGTTCATACGGCTATCAAATCTGTTGCTCCCAGCTACAAAAACCTAATACGACAATCTATTCTGTGGCGCACAGCCACAAAATACAAATTATCGCGGTTATCGACTTGTTGGCTTGCAGCTACAGAGAAAAGTTCATACGGCTATCAAGTCTGTTGCTCCCAGCTACAAAAACCTAATACGACTATATATTCTGTGGCGCACAGCCACAAAAGACGAATTAACGCGGTTATTGACTCTTTGCCTCGCAGTTACAGAGAACATTTCATACGGCTATCAAATATGTTGCTCCCAGCTACAAAAACCTAATACGACAATATATTCTGTGGCGCACAGCCACAAAGACGAATTAACGCGGTTATTGACATTTTGACTTGCAGCTACAAAAAAAATCATACGGCTATCAAGTCTGTTGCTTCCAACTACAAAAACATAATACGACTTTATATTCTGTGGCGCACAGCCACAAAATACAAATTAACGCGGTTATTGACTCTTTGCCTTGCAGCTACAGAAAAAAGTTCATACGGCTATCAAGTCTGTTGCTCCCAGCTACAAAAACCTAATACGACAATCTATTTTGTGGCGCACATCCACCAAATACAAATTAACGCGGTTATTGACTCTTTGCCTTGCACCTACAGAAAAAAAATCATACGGCTATCAAGTCTGTTGCTCCCAGCTACAAAAACCTAATACGACTTTATATTCTGTGGCGCACAGCCACAAAAGACAAATTAACGCGGTTATTGACTCTTTGCCGTGCAGCTACAGAAAAAAGTTTATATGGCTATCAAGTATGTTGCTCCCAGCTAGAAAAACCTAATACGACAATCTATTCTGTGGCGCACAGCCACAAAATACAAATTATCGCGGTTATCGACTTGTTGGCTTGCAGCTACAGAGAAAAGTTCATACGGCTATCAAGTCTGTTGCTCCCAGCTACAAAAACCTGATACGACAATCTATTCTGTGGCGCACAGCCACAAAGACGAATTAACGCGGTTATTGACATTTTGACTTGCAGCTACAAACAAAATCATACGGCTATCAAGTCTGTTGCTTCCAACTACAGAAACATAATACGACAATCTATTCTGTGGCGCACAGCCACAAAACACGAAATATCGCGGTTATCGACTTGTTGGCTTGCAGCTACAGAGAAAAGTTTATACGGCTATCAAGTCTGTTGCTCCCAGCTACAAAAACCTGATACGACAATCTATTCTGTGGCGCACAGCCACAAAAGACAAATTAACGCGGTTATTACCTCTTTGCCTTGCAGCTACAGAAAAAAGTTCATACGGCTATCAAATCTGTTGCTCCCAGCTACAAAAACCTAATACGACAATCTATTCTGTGGCGCACAGCCACAAAAAACAAATTATCGCGGTTATCGACTTGTTGGCTTGCAGCTACCGAGAAAAGTTCATACGGCTATCAAGTCTGTTGCTCCCAGCTACAAAAACCTAATACGACTATATATTCTGTGGCGCACAGCCACAAAAGACGAATTAACGCGGTTATTGACTCTTTGCCTCGCAGTTACAGAGAACATTTCATACGGCTATCAAATCTGTTGCTCCCAGCTACAAAAACCTAATACGACAATCTATTCTGTGGCGCACAGCCACAAAGACGAATTAACGCGGTTATTGACATTTTGACTTGCAGCTACAAAAAAAAATCATACGGCTATCAAGTCTGTTGCTTCCAACTACAAAAACATAATACGACTTTATATTCTGTGGCGCACAGCCACAAAATACAAATTAACGCGGTTATTGACTCTTTGCCTTGCAGTTACAGAAAAAAAGTTTATACGGCTATCAAGTCTGTTGCTCCCAGCTACAAAAACCTAATACGACTTTATATCCTGTGGCGCACAGCCACAAAAGACAAATTAACGCGGTTATTGACTCTTTGCCTTGCAGTTACAGAAAAAAAGTTTATACGGCTATCAAGTCTGTTGCTCCCAGCTACAAAAACCTAATACGACTTCATATTCTGTGGCGCACAGCCACAAAAGACAAATTAACGCGGTTATTACCTCTTTGCCTTGCAGCTACAGAAAAAAAGTTTATACGGCTATCAAGTCTGTTGCTCCCAGCTACAAAAACCTAATACGACTTTATATCCTGTGGCGCACAGCCACAAAAGACAAATTAACGCGGTTATTACCTCTTTGCCTTGCAGCTACAGAAAAAAGTTCATACGGCTATCAAGTCTGTTGCTCCCAGCTACAAAAACCTGATACGACAATCTATTCTGTGGCGCACAGCCACGAAGACAAATTAACGCGGTTATTGACTCTTTGCCGTGCAGCTACAGAAAAAAGTTTATATGGCTATCAAGTATGTTGCTCCCAGCTAGAAAAACCCAATACAACTATCTATTCTGTGGCACACAGCCACAAAATACGATATAACGCGGTTATCGACTCTTTGCCTTGCAGCTACAGAAAAAAGTTCATACGGCTATCAAGTCTGTTGCTCCCAGCTACAAAAACCTAATACGACTTTATATTCTGTGGCGCACAGCCACAAACGACAAATTAACGCGGTTATTGACTCTTTGCCGTGCAGCTACAGAAAAAAGTTTATATGGCTATCAAGTATGTTGTTCCCAGCTAGAAAAACCCAATACAACTATCTATTCTGTGGCACACATCCACAAAATACGATATAACGCGGTTATCGACTCTTTGCCTTGCAGCTACAGAAAAAAGTTTATACGGCTATCAAGTCTGTTGCTCATGGCTACAAAAACCTAATACGACTTTATATCCTGTGGCGCACAGCCACAAAAGACAAATTAACGCGGTTATTACCTCTTTGCCTTGCAGCTACAGAAAAAAGTTCATACGGCTATCAAGTCTGTTGCTCCCAGCTACAAAAACCTGATAAGACAATCTATTCTGTGGCGCACAGCCACAAAAGACAAATTAACGCGGTTATTACCTCTTTGCCTTGCAGCTACAGAAAAAAGTTCATACGGCTATCAAGTCTGTTGCTCCCAGCTACAAAAACCTAATACGACTTTATATTCTGTGGCGCACAGCCACAAAAGACAAATTAACGCGGTTATTGACTCTTTGCCGTGCAGCTACAGGAAAAAGGTTATACGGCTATCAAGTATGTTGCTCCCAGCTACAAAAACCTGATACGACTATCTATTCTGTGGCGCACAGCCACAAAATACGAATTAACGCGGTTATCGACTCTTTGCCTTGCAGCTACAGAGAACAGTTCATACGGCTATCAAATCTGTTGCTCCCAGCTACAAAAACCTAATACGACAATCTATTCTGTGGCGCACAGCCACAAAACACGAAATATCGCGGTTATCGACTTGTTGGCTTGCAGCTACAGAGAAAAGTTCATACGGCTATCAAGTCTGTTGCTCCCAGCTACAAAAACCTGATACGACAATCTATTCTGTGGCGCACAGCCACAAAAGACAAATTAACAAGGTTATTACTTCTTTGCCTTGCAGCTACAGAAAAAAGTTCATACGGCCATCAAGTCTGTTGCTCCCAGCTACAAAAACCTAATACGACTTTATATTCTGTGGCGCACAGCCACAAAAGACAAATTAACGCGGTTATTGACTCTTTGCCGTGCAGCTACAGGAAAAAGGTTATACGGCTACCAAGTATGTTGCTCCCAGCTACAAAAACCTGATACGACTATCTATTCTGTGGCGCACAGCCACAAAATACGAATTGACGCGGTTATCGACTCTTTGCCTTGCAGCTACAGAGAACAGTTCATACGGCTATCAAATCTGTTGCTCCCAGCTACAAAAACCTAATACGACAATCTATTCTGTGGCGCACAGCCACAAAATACAAATTATCGCGGTTATCGACTTGTTGGCTTGCAGCTACAGAGAAAAGTTCATACGGCTATCAAGTCTGTTGCTCCCAGCTACAAAAACCTAATACGACTATATATTCTGTGGCGCACAGCCACAAAAGACGAATTAACGCGGTTGTTGACTCTTTGCCTCGCAGTTACAGAGAACATTTCATACGGCTATCAAATCTGTTGCTCCCAGCTACAAAAACCTAATACGACAATCTATTCTGTGGCGCACAGCCACAAAGACGAATTAACGCGGTTATTGACATTTTGACTTGCAGCTACAAAAAAAAATCATACGGCTATCAAGTCTGTTGCTTCCAACTACAAAAACATAATACGACTTTATATTCTGTGGCGCACAGCCACAAAATACAAATTAACGCGGTTATTGACTCTTTGCCTTGCAGTTACAGAGAACATTTCATACGGCTATCAAATCTGTTGCTCCCAGCTACAAAAACCTAATACGACAATCTATTTTGTGGCGCACATCCACCAAATACAAATTAACGCGGTTATTGACTCTTTGCCTTGCACCTACAGAAAAAAAATCATACGGCTATCAAGTCTGTTGCTCCCAGCTACAAAAACCTAATACGACTTTATATTCTGTGGCGCACAGCCACAAAAGACAAATTAACGCGGTTATTGACTCTTTGCCGTGCAGCTACAGAAAAAAGTTTATATGGCTATCAAGTATGTTGCTCCCAGCTAGAAAAACCTAATACGACAATCTATTCTGTGGCGCACAGCCACAAAATACAAATTATCGCGGTTATCGACTTGTTGGCTTGCAGCTACAGAGAAAAGTTCATACGGCTATCAAGTCTGTTGCTCCCAGCTACAAAAACCTGATACGACAATCTATTCTGTGGCGCACAGCCACAAAGACGAATTAACGCGGTTATTGACATTTTGACTTGCAGCTACAAACAAAATCATACGGCTATCAAGTCTGTTGCTTCCAACTACAGAAACATAATACGACAATCTATTCTGTGGCGCACAGCCACAAAACACGAAATATCGCGGTTATCGACTTGTTGGCTTGCAGCTACAGAGAAAAGTTTATACGGCTATCAAGTCTGTTGCTCCCAGCTACAAAAACCTGATACGACAATCTATTCTGTGGCGCACAGCCACAAAAGACAAATTAACGCGGTTATTACCTCTTTGCCTTGCAGCTACAGAAAAAAGTTCATACGGCTATCAAATCTGTTGCTCCCAGCTACAAAAACCTAATACGACAATCTATTCTGTGGCGCACAGCCACAAAAAACAAATTATCGCGGTTATCGACTTGTTGGCTTGCAGCTACCGAGAAAAGTTCATACGGCTATCAAGTCTGTTGCTCCCAGCTACAAAAACCTAATACGACTATATATTCTGTGGCGCACAGCCACAAAAGACGAATTAACGCGGTTATTGACTCTTTGCCTCGCAGTTACAGAGAACATTTCATACGGCTATCAAATCTGTTGCTCCCAGCTACAAAAACCTAATACGACAATCTATTCTGTGGCGCACAGCCACAAAGACGAATTAACGCGGTTATTGACATTTTGACTTGCAGCTACAAAAAAAAATCATACGGCTATCAAGTCTGTTGCTTCCAACTACAAAAACATAATACGACTTTATATTCTGTGGCGCACAGCCACAAAATACAAATTAACGCGGTTATTGACTCTTTGCCTTGCAGTTACAGAAAAAAAGTTTATACGGCTATCAAGTCTGTTGCTCCCAGCTACAAAAACCTAATACGACTTTATATCCTGTGGCGCACAGCCACAAAAGACAAATTAACGCGGTTATTGACTCTTTGCCTTGCAGTTACAGAAAAAAAGTTTATACGGCTATCAAGTCTGTTGCTCCCAGCTACAAAAACCTAATACGACTTCATATTCTGTGGCGCACAGCCACAAAAGACAAATTAACGCGGTTATTACCTCTTTGCCTTGCAGCTACAGAAAAAAAGTTTATACGGCTATCAAGTCTGTTGCTCCCAGCTACAAAAACCTAATACGACTTTATATCCTGTGGCGCACAGCCACAAAAGACAAATTAACGCGGTTATTACCTCTTTGCCTTGCAGCTACAGAAAAAAGTTCATACGGCTATCAAGTCTGTTGCTCCCAGCTACAAAAACCTGATACGACAATCTATTCTGTGGCGCACAGCCACGAAGACAAATTAACGCGGTTATTGACTCTTTGCCGTGCAGCTACAGAAAAAAGTTTATATGGCTATCAAGTATGTTGCTCCCAGCTAGAAAAACCCAATACAACTATCTATTCTGTGGCACACAGCCACAAAATACGATATAACGCGGTTATCGACTCTTTGCCTTGCAGCTACAGAAAAAAGTTCATACGGCTATCAAGTCTGTTGCTCCCAGCTACAAAAACCTAATACGACTTTATATTCTGTGGCGCACAGCCACAAACGACAAATTAACGCGGTTATTGACTCTTTGCCGTGCAGCTACAGAAAAAAGTTTATATGGCTATCAAGTATGTTGTTCCCAGCTAGAAAAACCCAATACAACTATCTATTCTGTGGCACACATCCACAAAATACGATATAACGCGGTTATCGACTCTTTGCCTTGCAGCTACAGAAAAAAGTTTATACGGCTATCAAGTCTGTTGCTCATGGCTACAAAAACCTAATACGACTTTATATCCTGTGGCGCACAGCCACAAAAGACAAATTAACGCGGTTATTACCTCTTTGCCTTGCAGCTACAGAAAAAAGTTCATACGGCTATCAAGTCTGTTGCTCCCAGCTACAAAAACCTGATAAGACAATCTATTCTGTGGCGCACAGCCACAAAAGACAAATTAACGCGGTTATTACCTCTTTGCCTTGCAGCTACAGAAAAAAGTTCATACGGCTATCAAGTCTGTTGCTCCCAGCTACAAAAACCTAATACGACTTTATATTCTGTGGCGCACAGCCACAAAAGACAAATTAACGCGGTTATTGACTCTTTGCCGTGCAGCTACAGGAAAAAGGTTATACGGCTATCAAGTATGTTGCTCCCAGCTACAAAAACCTGATACGACTATCTATTCTGTGGCGCACAGCCACAAAATACGAATTAACGCGGTTATCGACTCTTTGCCTTGCAGCTACAGAGAACAGTTCATACGGCTATCAAATCTGTTGCTCCCAGCTACAAAAACCTAATACGACAATCTATTCTGTGGCGCACAGCCACAAAACACGAAATATCGCGGTTATCGACTTGTTGGCTTGCAGCTACAGAGAAAAGTTCATACGGCTATCAAGTCTGTTGCTCCCAGCTACAAAAACCTGATACGACAATCTATTCTGTGGCGCACAGCCACAAAAGACAAATTAACAAGGTTATTACTTCTTTGCCTTGCAGCTACAGAAAAAAGTTCATACGGCCATCAAGTCTGTTGCTCCCAGCTACAAAAACCTAATACGACTTTATATTCTGTGGCGCACAGCCACAAAAGACAAATTAACGCGGTTATTGACTCTTTGCCGTGCAGCTACAGGAAAAAGGTTATACGGCTACCAAGTATGTTGCTCCCAGCTACAAAAACCTGATACGACTATCTATTCTGTGGCGCACAGCCACAAAATACGAATTGACGCGGTTATCGACTCTTTGCCTTGCAGCTACAGAGAACAGTTCATACGGCTATCAAATCTGTTGCTCCCAGCTACAAAAACCTAATACGACAATCTATTCTGTGGCGCACAGCCACAAAATACAAATTATCGCGGTTATCGACTTGTTGGCTTGCAGCTACAGAGAAAAGTTCATACGGCTATCAAGTCTGTTGCTCCCAGCTACAAAAACCTAATACGACTATATATTCTGTGGCGCACAGCCACAAAAGACGAATTAACGCGGTTGTTGACTCTTTGCCTCGCAGTTACAGAGAACATTTCATACGGCTATCAAATCTGTTGCTCCCAGCTACAAAAACCTAATACGACAATCTATTCTGTGGCGCACAGCCACAAAGACGAATTAACGCGGTTATTGACATTTTGACTTGCAGCTACAAAAAAAAATCATACGGCTATCAAGTCTGTTGCTTCCAACTACAAAAACATAATACGACTTTATATTCTGTGGCGCACAGCCACAAAATACAAATTAACGCGGTTATTGACTCTTTGCCTTGCAGTTACAGAGAACATTTCATACGGCTATCAAATCTGTTGCTCCCAGCTACAAAACCTAATACGACTTTATATTCTGTGGCGCACAGCCACAAAAGACAAATTAACGCGGTTATTACCTCTTTGCCTTGCAGCTACAGAAAAAAAGTTTATACGGCTATCAAGTCTGTTGCTCCCAGCTACAAAAACCTGATACGACAATCTATTCTGTGGCGCGCAGCCACAAAAGACAAATTAACGCGGTTATTACCTCTTTGCCTTGCAGCTACAGAAAAAAGTTCATACGGCTATCAAATCTGTTGCTCCCAGCTACAAAAACCTAATACGACAATCTATTCTGTGGCGCACAGCCACAAAAAACAAATTATCGCGGTTATCGACTTGTTGGCTTGCAGCTACCGAGAAAAGTTCATACGGCTATCAAGTCTGTTGCTCCCAGCTACAAAAACCTAATACGACTATATATTCTGTGGCGCACAGCCACAAAAGACGAATTAACGCGGTTATTGACTCTTTGCCTCGCAGTTACAGAGAACATTTCATACGGCTATCAAATCTGTTGCTCCCAGCTACAAAAACCTAATACGACAATCTATTCTGTGGCGCACAGCCACAAAGACGAATTAACGCGGTTATTGACATTTTGACTTGCAGCTACAAAAAAAAATCATACGGCTATCAAGTCTGTTGCTTCCAACTACAAAAACATAATACGACTTTATATTCTGTGGCGCACAGCCACAAAATACAAATTAACGCGGTTATTGACTCTTTGCCTTGCAGTTACAGAGAACATTTCATACGGCTATCAAATCTGTTGCTCCCAGCTACAAAAACCTAATACGACTTTATATTCTGTGGCGCACAGCCACAAAAGACAAATTAACGCGGTTATTACCTCTTTGCCTTGCAGCTACAGAAAAAAAGTTTATACGGCTATCAAGTCTGTTGCTCCCAGCTACAAAAACCTAATACGACTTTATATCCTGTGGCGCACAGCCACAAAAGACAAATTAACGCGGTTATTACCTCTTTGCCTTGCAGCTACAGAAAAAAGTTCATACGGCTATCAAGTCTGTTGCTCCCAGCTACAAAAACCTGATACGACAATCTATTCTGTGGCGCACAGCCACAAAAGACAAATTAACGCGGTTATTGACTCTTTGCCGTGCAGCTACAGAAAAAAGTTTATATGGCTATCAAGTATGTTGCTCCCAGCTAGAAAAACCCAATACAACTATCTATTCTGTGGCACACAGCCACAAAATACGATATAACGCGGTTATCGACTCTTTGCCTTGCAGCTACAGAAAAAAGTTCATACGGCTATCAAGTCTGTTGCTCCCAGCTACAAAAACCTAATACGACTTTATATTCTGTGGCGCACAGCCACAAACGACAAATTAACGCGGTTATTGACTCTTTGCCGTGCAGCTACAGAAAAAAGTTTATATGGCTATCAAGTATGTGATTCCCAGCTAGAAAAACCCAATACAACTATCTATTCTGTGGCACACAGCCACAAAATACGATATAACGCGGTTATCGACTCTTTGCCTTGCAGCTACAGAAAAAAGTTTATACGGCTATCAAGTCTGTTGCTCATGGCTACAAAAACCTAATACGACTTTATATCCTGTGGCGCACAGCCACAAAAGACAAATTAACGCGGTTATTACCTCTTTGCCTTGCAGCTACAGAAAAAAGTTCATACGGCTATCAAGTCTGTTGCTCCCAGCTACAAAAACCTGATACGACAATCTATTCTGTGGCGCACAGCCACAAAAGACAAATTAACGCGGTTATTACCTCTTTGCCTTGCAGCTACAGAAAAAAGTTCATACGGCTATCAAGTCTGTTGCTCCCAGCTACAAAAACCTAATACGACTTTATATTCTGTGGCGCACAGCCACAAAAGACAAATTAACGCGGTTATTGACTCTTTGCCGTGCAGCTACAGGAAAAAGGTTATACGGCTATCAAGTATGTTGCTCCCAGCTACAAAAACCTGATACGACTATCTATTCTGTGGCGCACAGCCACAAAATACGAATTAACGCGGTTATCGACTCTTTGCCTTGCAGCTACAGAGAAACAGTTCATACGGCTATCAAATCTGTTGCTCCCAGCTACAAAAACCTAATACGACAATCTATTCTGTGGCGCACAGCCACAAAACACGAAATATCGCGGTTATCGACTTGTTGGCTTGCAGCTACAGAGAAAAGTTCATACGGCTATCAAGTCTGTTGCTCCCAGCTACAAAAACCTGATACGACAATCTATTCTGTGGCGCACAGCCACAAAAGACAAATTAACAAGGTTATTACTTCTTTGCCTTGCAGCTACAGAAAAAAGTTCATACGGCCATCAAGTCTGTTGCTCCCAGCTACAAAAACCTAATACGACTTTATTTCTGTGGCGCACAGCCACAAAAGACAAATTAACGCGGTTATTGACTCTTTGCCGTGCAGCTACAGGAAAAAGGTTATACGGCTACCAAGTATGTTGCTCCCAGCTACAAAAACCTGATACGACTATCTATTCTGTGGCGCACAGCCACAAAATACGAATTGACGCGGTTATCGACTCTTTGCCTTGCAGCTACAGAGAACAGTTCATACGGCTATCAAATCTGTTGCTCCCAGCTACAAAAACCTAATACGACAATCTATTCTGTGGCGCACAGCCACAAAATACAAATTATCGCGGTTATCGACTTGTTGGCTTGCAGCTACAGAGAAAAGTTCATACGGCTATCAAGTCTGTTGCTCCCAGCTACAAAAACCTAATACGACTATATATTCTGTGGCGCACAGCCACAAAAGACGAATTAACGCGGTTATTGACTCTTTGCCTCGCAGTTACAGAGAACATTTCATACGGCTATCAAATCTGTTGCTCCCAGCTACAAAAACCTAATACGACAATCTATTCTGTGGCGCACAGCCACAAAGACGAATTAACGCGGTTATTGACATTTTGACTTGCAGCTACAAAAAAAATCATACGGCTATCAAGTCTGTTGCTTCCAACTACAAAAACATAATACGACTTTATATTCTGTGGCGCACAGCCACAAAATACAAATTAACGCGGTTATTGACTCTTTGCCTTGCAGTTACAGAGAACATTTCATACGGCTATCAAATCTGTTGCTCCCAGCTACAAAAACCTAATACGACTTTATATTCTGTGGCGCACAGCCACAAAAGACAAATTAACGCGGTTATTACCTCTTTGCCTTGCAGCTACAGAAAAAAAGTTTATACGGCTATCAAGTCTGTTGCTCCCAGCTACAAAAACCTAATACGACTTTATATTCTGTGGCGCACAGCCACAAAAGACAAATTAACGCGGTTATTGACTCTTTGCCGTGCAGCTACAGAAAAAAGTTTATATGGCTATCAAGTATGTTGTTCCCAGCTAGAAAAACCCAATACAACTATCTATTCTGTGGCACACAGCCACAAAATACGATATAACGCGGTTATCGACTCTTTGCCTTGCAGCTACAGAAAAAAGTTTATACGGCTATCAAGTCTGTTGCTCATGGCTACAAAAACCTAATACGACTTCATATCCTGTGGCGCACAGCCACAAAAGACAAATTAACGCGGTTATTACATCTTTGCCTTGCAGCTACAGAAAAAAGTTCATACGGCTATCAAGTATGTTGCTCCCAGCTACAAAAACCTAATACGACTTTATATTCTGTGGCGCACAGCCACAAAAGACAAATTAACGCGGTTATTGACTCTTTGCCGTGCAGCTACAGGAAAAAGGTTATACGGCTACCAAGTATGTTGCTCCCAGCTACAAAAACCTGATACGACTATCTATTCTGTGGCGCACAGCCACAAAATACGAATTGACGCGGTTATCGACTCTTTGCCTTGCAGCTACAGAGAACAGTTCATACGGCTATCAAATCTGTTGCTCCCAGCTACAAAAACCTAATACGACAATCTATTCTGTGGCGCACAGCCACAAAATACAAATTATCGCGGTTATCGACTTGTTGGCTTGCAGCTACAGAGAAAAGTTCATACGGCTATCAAGTCTGTTGCTCCCAGCTACAAAAACCTAATACGACTATATATTCTGTGGCGCACAGCCACAAAAGACGAATTAACGCGGTTATTGACTCTTTGCCTCGCAGTTACAGAGAACATTTCATACGGCTATCAAATCTGTTGCTCCCAGCTACAAAAACCTAATACGACAATCTATTCTGTGGCGCACAGCCACAAAGACGAATTAACGCGGTTATTGACATTTTGACTTGCAGCTACAAAAAAAAATCATACGGCTATCAAGTCTGTTGCTTCCAACTACAAAAACATAATACGACTTTATATTCTGTGGCGCACAGCCACAAAATACAAATTAACGCGGTTATTGACTCTTTGCCTTGCAGTTACAGAGAACATTTCATACGGCTATCAAATCTGTTGCTCCCAGCTACAAAAACCTAATACGACTTTATATTCTGTGGCGCACAGCCACAAAAGACAAATTAACGCGGTTATTACCTCTTTGCCTTGCAGCTACAGAAAAAAAGTTTATACGGCTATCAAGTCTGTTGCTCCCAGCTACAAAAACCTAATACGACTTTATATTCTGTGGCGCACAGCCACAAAAGACAAATTAACGCGGTTATTGACTCTTTGCCGTGCAGCTACAGAAAAAAGTTTATATGGCTATCAAGTATGTTGTTCCCAGCTAGAAAAACCCAATACAACTATCTATTCTGTGGCACACAGCCACAAAATACGATATAACGCGGTTATCGACTCTTTGCCTTGCAGCTACAGAAAAAAGTTTATACGGCTATCAAGTCTGTTGCTCATGGCTACAAAAACCTAATACGACTTCATATCCTGTGGCGCACAGCCACAAAAGACAAATTAACGCGGTTATTACATCTTTGCCTTGCAGCTACAGAAAAAAGTTCATACGGCTATCAAGTATGTTGCTCCCAGCTACAAAAACCTGATACGACAATCTATTCTGTGGCGCACAGCCACAAAGACGAATTAACGCGGTTATTGACATTTTGACTTGCAGCTACAAAAAAAAAAATCATACGGCTATCAAGTCTGTTGCTTCCAACTACAAAAACATAATACGACTTTATATTCTGTGGCGCACAGCCACAAAATACAAATTAACGCGGTTATTGACTCTTTGCCTTGCAGTTACAGAGAACATTTCATACGGCTATCAAATCTGTTGCTCCCAGCTACAAAAACCTAATACGACTTTATATTCTGTGGCGCACAGCCACAAAAGAAAAATTAACGCGGTTATTACCTCTTTGCCTTGCAGCTACAGAAAAAAAGTTTATACGGCTATCAAGTCTGTTGCTCCCAGCTACAAAAACCTAATACGACTTTATATTCTGTGGCGCACAGCCACAAAAGACAAATTAACGCGGTTATTGACTCTTTGCCGTGCAGCTACAGAAAAAAGTTTATATGGCT
Source organism: Litoditis marina (assembly GCA_964036275.1). Taxonomy (NCBI): domain Eukaryota; kingdom Metazoa; phylum Nematoda; class Chromadorea; order Rhabditida; family Rhabditidae; genus Litoditis; species Litoditis marina. The sequence goes on from CAXIWQ010000508.1 coordinate 125,611, forward strand.
ATCAAGTATGTTGCTCCCAGCTAGAAAAACCCAATACAACTATCTATTCTGTGGCACACAGCCACAAAATACGATATAACGCGGTTATCGACTCTTTGCCTTGCAGCTACAGAAAAAAGTTTATACGGCTATCAAGTCTGTTGCTCATGGCTACACAAACCTAATACGACTTTATATCCTGTGGCGCACAGCCACAAAAGACAAATTAACGCGGTTATTACCTCTTTGCCTTGCAGCTACAGAAAAAAGTTCATACGGCTATCAAGTATGTTGCTCCCAGCTAGAAAAACCCAATACAACTATCTATTCTGTGGCACACAGCCACAAAATACGATATAACGCGGTTATCGACTCTTTGCCTTGCAGCTACAGAAAAAAGTTCATACGGCTATCAAGTCTGTTGCTCCCAGCTACAAAAACCTAATACGACTTTATATTCTGTGGCGCACAGCCACAAACGACAAATTAACGCGGTTATTGACTCTTTGCCGTGCAGCTACAGAAAAAAGTTTATATGGCTATCAAGTATGTTGCTCCCAGCTAGAAAAACCCAATACAACTATCTATTCTGTGGCACACAGCCACAAAATACGATATAACGCGGTTATCGACTCTTTGCCTTGCAGCTACAGAAAAAAGTTCATACGGCTATCAAGTCTGTTGCTCCCAGCTACAAAAACCTAATACGACTTTATATTCTGTGGCGCACAGCCACAAACGACAAATTAACGCGGTTATTGACTCTTTGCCGTGCAGCTACAGAAAAAAGTTTATATGGCTATCAAGTATGTTGTTCCCAGCTAGAAAAACCCAATACAACTATCTATTCTGTGGCACACAGCCACAAAATACGATATAACGCGGTTATCGACTCTTTGCCTTGCAGCTACAGAAAAAAGTTTATACGGCTATCAAGTCTGTTGCTCATGGCTACAAAAACCTAATACGACTTTATATCCTGTGGCGCACAGCCACAAAAGACAAATTAACGCGGTTATTACCTCTTTGCCTTGCAGCTACAGAAAAAAGTTCATACGGCTATCAAGTCTGTTGCTCCCAGCTACAAAAACCTGATACGACAATCTATTCTGTGGCGCACAGCCACAAAGACGAATTAACGCGGTTATTGACATTTTGACTTGCAGCTACAAAAAAAAAATCATACGGCTATCAAGTCTGTTGCTTCCAACTACAAAAACATAATACGACTTTATATTCTGTGGCGTACAGCCACAAAATACAAATTAACGCGGTTATTGACTCTTTGCCTTGCAGTTACAGAGAACATTTCATACGGCTATCAAATATGTTGCTCCCAGCTACAAAAACCTAATACGACTTTATATTCTGTGGCGCACAGCCACAAAAGACAAATTAACGCGGTTATTACCTCTTTGCCTTGCAGCTACAGAAAAAAAGTTTATACGGCTATCAAGTCTGTTGCTCCCAGCTACAAAAACCTAATACGACTTTATATCCTGTGGCGCACAGCCACAAAAGACAAATTAACGCGGTTATTACATCTTTGCCTTGCAGTTACAGAGAACATTTCATACGGCTATCAAATATGTTGCTCCCAGCTACAAAAACCTAATACGACTTTATATCCTGTGGCGCACAGCCACAAAATACAAATTAACGCGGTTATTGACTCTTTGCCTTGCAGTTACAGAGAACATTTCATACGGCTATCAAATATGTTGCTCCCAGCTACAAAAACCTAATACGACTTTATATCCTGTGGCGCACAGCCACAAAAGACAAATTAACGCGGTTATTACATCTTTGCCTTGCAGCTACAGAAAAAAGTTCATACGGCTATCAAGTATGTTGCTCCCAGCTACAAAAACCTGATACGACAATCTATTCTGTGGCGCACAGCCACAAAGACGAATTAACGCGGTTATTGACATTTTGACTTGCAGCTACAAAAAAAAAAATCATACGGCTATCAAGTCTGTTGCTTCCAACTACAAAAACATAATACGACTTTATATTCTGTGGCGCACAGCCACAAAATACAAATTAACGCGGTTATTGACTCTTTGCCTTGCAGTTACAGAGAACATTTCATACGGCTATCAAATCTGTTGCTCCCAGCTACAAAAACCTAATACGACTTTATATTCTGTGGCGCACAGCCACAAAAGAAAAATTAACGCGGTTATTACCTCTTTGCCTTGCAGCTACAGAAAAAAAGTTTATACGGCTATCAAGTCTGTTGCTCCCAGCTACAAAAACCTAATACGACTTTATATTCTGTGGCGCACAGCCACAAAAGACAAATTAACGCGGTTATTGACTCTTTGCCGTGCAGCTACAGAAAAAAGTTTATATGGCTATCAAGTATGTTGCTCCCAGCTAGAAAAACCCAATACAACTATCTATTCTGTGGCACACAGCCACAAAATACGATATAACGCGGTTATCGACTCTTTGCCTTGCAGCTACAGAAAAAAGTTTATACGGCTATCAAATCTGTTGCTCATGGCTACACAAACCTAATACGACTTTATATCCTGTGGCGCACAGCCACAAAAGACAAATTAACGCGGTTATTACCTCTTTGCCTTGCAGCTACAGAAAAAAGTTCATACGGCTATCAAGTATGTTGCTCCCAGCTAGAAAAACCCAATACAACTATCTATTCTGTGGCACACAGCCACAAAATACGATATAACGCGGTTATCGACTCTTTGCCTTGCAGCTACAGAAAAAAGTTCATACGGCTATCAAGTCTGTTGCTCCCAGCTACAAAAACCTAATACGACTTTATATTCTGTGGCGCACAGCCACAAACGACAAATTAACGCGGTTATTGACTCTTTGCCGTGCAGCTACAGAAAAAAGTTTATATGGCTATCAAGTATGTTGCTCCCAGCTAGAAAAACCCAATACAACTATCTATTCTGTGGCACACAGCCACAAAATACGATATAACGCGGTTATCGACTCTTTGCCTTGCAGCTACAGAAAAAAGTTCATACGGCTATCAAGTCTGTTGCTCCCAGCTACAAAAACCTAATACGACTTTATATTCTGTGGCGCACAGCCACAAACGACAAATTAACGCGGTTATTGACTCTTTGCCGTGCAGCTACAGAAAAACGTTTATATGGCTATCAAGTATGTTGTTCCCAGCTAGAAAAACCCAATACAACTATCTATTCTGTGGCACACAGCCACAAAATACGATATAACGCGGTTATCGACTCTTTGCCTTGCAGCTACAGAAAAAAGTTTATACGGCTATCAAGTCTGTTGCTCATGGCTACAAAAACCTAATACGACTTTATATCCTGTGGCGCACAGCCACAAAAGACAAATTAACGCGGTTATTACCTCTTTGCCTTGCAGCTACAGAAAAAAGTTCATACGGCTATCAAGTCTGTTGCTCCCAGCTACAAAAACCTAATACGACTTTATATTCTGTGGCGCACAGCCACAAAAGACAAATTAACGCGGTTATTACCTCTTTGCCTTGCAGCTACAGAAAAAAAGTTTATACGGCTATCAAGTCTGTTGCTCCCAGCTACAAAAACCTAATACGACTTTATATTCTGTGGCGCACAGCCACAAAAGACAAATTAACGCGGTTATTGAGTCTTTGCCAGCTACAGAAAAAAGTTTATATGGCTATCAAGTATGTTGCTCCCAGCTAGAAAAACCCAATACAACTATCTATTCTGTGGCACACAGCCACAAAATACGATATAACGCGGTTATCGACTCTTTGCCTTGCAGCTACAGAAAAAAGTTTATACGGCTATCAAGTCTGTTGCTCATGGCTACAAAAACCTAATACGACTTTATATCCTGTGGCGCACTGCCACAAAAGACAAATTAACGCGGTTATTACCTCTTTGCCTTGCAGCTACAGAAAAAAGTTCATACGGCTATCAAGTCTGTTGCTCCCAGCTACAAAAACCTGATACGACAATCTATTCTGTGGCGCACAGCCACAAAAGACAAATTAACGCGGTTATTACCTCTTTGCCTTGCAGCTACAGAAAAAAGTTCATACGGCTATCAAGTCTGTTGCTCCCAGCTACAAAAACCTAATACGACTTTATATTCTGTGGCGCACAGCCACAAAAGACACAAATTAACGCGGTTATTGACTCTTTGCCGTGCAGCTACAGGAAAAAGGTTATACGGCTATCAAGTATGTTGCTCCCAGCTACAAAAACCTGATACGACTATCTATTCTGTGGCGCACAGCCACAAAATACGAATTAACGCGGTTATCGACTCTTTGCCTTGCAGCTACAGAGAACAGTTCATACGGCTATCAAATCTGTTGCTCCCAGCTACAAAAACCTAATACGACAATCTATTCTGTGGCGCACAGCCACAAAACACGAAATATCGCGGTTATCGACTTGTTGGCTTGCAGCTACAGAGAAAAGTTCATACGGCTATCAAGTCTGTTGCTCCCAGCTACAAAAACCTGATACGACAATCTATTCTGTGGCGCACAGCCACAAAAGACAAATTAACGCGGTTATTACTTCTTTGCCTTGCAGCTACAGAAAAAAGTTCATACGGCCATCAAGTCTGTTGCTCCCAGCTACAAAAACCTGATACGACTTTATATTCTGTGGCGCACAGCCACAAAAGACAAATTAACGCGGTTATTGACTCTTTGCCGTGCAGCTACAGGAAAAAGGTTATACGGCTACCAAGTATGTTGCTCCCAGCTACAAAAACCTAATACGACTATCTATTCTGTGGCGCACAGCCACAAAATACGAATTGACGCGGTTATCGACTCTTTGCCTTGCAGCTACAGAGAACAGTTCATACGGCTATCAAATCTGTTGCTCCCAACTACAAAAACCTAATACGACAATCTATTCTGTGGCGCACAGCCACAAAATACAAATTATCGCGGTTATCGACTTGTTGGCTTGCAGCTACAGAGAAAAGTTCATACGGCTATCAAGTCTGTTGCTCCCAGCTACAAAAACCTAATACGACTATATATTCTGTGGCGCACAGCCACAAAAGACGAATTAACGCAGTTATTGACTCTTTGCCTCGCAGTTACAGAAAACATTTCATACGGCTATCAAATCTGTTGCTCCCAGCTACAAAAACCTAATACGACAATATATTCTGTGGCGCACAGCCACAAAGACGAATTAACGCGGTTATTGACATTTTGACTTGCAGCTACAAAAAAAAAATCATACGGCTATCAAGTCTGTTGCTTCCAACTACAAAAACATAATACGACTTTATATTCTGTGGCGCACAGCCACAAAATACAAATTAACGCGGTTATTGACTCTTTGCCTTGCAGTTACAGAGAACATTTCATACGGCTATCAAATCTGTTGCTCCCAGCTACAAAAACCTAATACGACTTTATATTCTGTGGCGCACAGCCACAAAAGACAAATTAACGCGGTTATTACCTCTTTGCCTTGCAGCTACAGAAAAAAAGTTTATACGGCTATCAAGTCTGTTGCTCCCAGCTACAAAAACGTAATACGACTTTATATTCTGTGGCGCACAGCCACAAAATACAAATTAACGCGGTTATTGACTCTTTGCCTTGCAGTTACAGAGAACATTTCATACGGCTATCAAATCTGTTGCTCCCAGCTACAAAAACCTAATACGACTTTATATTCTGTGGCGCACAGCCACAAAAGACAAATTAACGCGGTTATTATCTCTTTGCCTTGCAGCTACAGAAAAAAAGTTTATACGGCTATCAAGTCTGTTGCTCCCAGCTACAAAAACCTAATACGACTTTATATTCTGTGGCGCACAGCCACAAAAGACAAATTAACGCGGTTATTGACTCTTTGCCGTGCAACTACAGAAAAAAGTTTATATGGCTATCAAGTATGTTGCTCCCAGCTAGAAAAACCCAATACAACTATCTATTCTGTGGCACACAGCCACAAAATACGATATAACGCGGTTATCGACTCTTTGCCTTGCAGCTACAAAAAAAAGTTAATACGGCTATCAAGTCTGTTGCTCATGGCTACAAAAACCTAATACGACTTTATATCCTATGGCGCACAGCCACAAAAGACAAATTAACGCGGTTATTACCTCTTTGCCTTGCAGCTACAGAAAAAAGTTCATACGGCTATCAAGTCTGTTGCTCCCAGCTACAAAAACCTGATACGACAATCTATTCTGTGGCGCACAGCCACAAAAGACAAATTAACGCGGTTATTACCTCTTTGCCTTGCAGCTACAGAAAAAAGTTCATACGGCTATCAAGTCTGTTGCTCCCAGCTACAAAAACCTAATACGACTTTATATTCTGTGGCGCACAGCCACAAAAGACAAATTAACGCGGTTATTGACTCTTTGCCGTGCAGCTACAGGAAAAAGGTTATACGGCTACCAAGTATGTTGCTCCCAGCTACAAAAACCTAATACGACTATCTATTCTGTGGCGCACAGCCACAAAATACGAATTGACGCGGTTATCGACTCTTTGCCTTGCAGCTACAGAGAACAGTTCATACGGCTATCAAATCTGTTGCTCCCAGCTACAAAAACCTAATACGACAATCTATTCTGTGGCGCACAGCCACAAAATACAAATTATCGCGGTTATCGACTTGTTGGCTTGCAGCTACAGAGAAAAGTTCATACGGCTATCAAGTCTGTTGCTCCCAGCTACAAAAACCTAATACGACTATATATTCTGTGGCGCACAGCCACAAAAGACGAATTAACGCGGTTATTGACTCTTTGCCTCGCAGTTACAGAGAACATTTCATACGGCTATCAAATCTGTTGCTCCCAGCTACAAAAACCTAATACGACAATCTATTCTGTGGCGCACAGCCACAAAAGACAAATTAACGCGGTTATTAAATCTTTGCCTTGCAGCTACAGAAAAAAAGTTTATACGGCTATCAAGTCTGTTGCTCCCAGCTACAAAAACCTAATACGACTTTATATTCTGTGGCGCACAGCCACAAAAGACAAATTAACGCGGTTATTGACTCTTTGCCGTGCAGCTACAGAAAAAAGTTTATATGGCTATCAAGTATGTTGCTCCCAGCTAGAAAAACCCAATACAACTATCTATTCTGTGGCACACAGCCACAAAATACGATATAACGCGGTTATCGACTCTTTGCCTTGCAGCTACAAAAAAAAGTTAATACGGCTATCAAGTCTGTTGCTCATGGCTACAAAAACCTAATACGACTTTATATCCTATGGCGCACAGCCACAAAAGACAAATTAACGCGGTTATTACCTCTTTGCCTTGCAGCTACAGAAAAAAGTTCATACGGCTATCAAGTCTGTTGCTCCCAGCTACAAAAACCTGATACGACAATCTATTCTGTGGCGCACAGCCACAAAAGACAAATTAACGCGGTTATTACCTCTTTGCCTTGCAGCTACAGAAAAAAGTTCATACGGCTATCAAGTCTGTTGCTCCCAGCTACAAAAACCTAATACGACTTTTTATTCTGTGGCGCACAGCCACAAAATACAAATTAACGCGGTTATTGACTCTTTGCCTTGCAGTTACAGAGAACATTTCATACGGCTATCAAATCTGTTGCTCCCAGCTACAAAAACCTAATACGACTTTATATTCTTTGGCGCACAGCCACAAAAGACGAATTAACGCGGTTATTGACATTTTGACTTGCAGCTACAAAAAAAAATCATACGGCTATCAAGTCTGTTGCTTCCAACTACAAAAACATAATACGACTTTATATTCTGTGGCGCACAGCCACAAAATACAAATTAACGCGGTTATTGACTCTTTGCCTTGCAGTTACAGAGAACATTTCATACGGCTATCAAATCTGTTGCTCCCAGCTACAAAAACCTAATACGACTTTATATTCTGTGGCGCACAGCCACAAAAGACAAATTAACGCGGTTATTATCTCTTTGCCTTGCAGCTACAAAAAAAAGTTTATACGGCTATCAAGTCTGTTGCTCCCAGCTACAAAAACCTAATACGACTTTATATTCTGTGGCGCACAGCCACAAAAGACAAATTAACGCGGTTATTGACTCTTTGCCGTGCAGCTACAGAAAAAAGTTTATATGGCTATCAAGTATGTTGCTCCCAGCTAGAAAAACCCAATACAACTATCTATTCTGTGGCACACAGCCACAAAATACGATATAACGCGGTTATCGACTCTTTGCCTTGCAGCTACAGAAAAAAGTTCATACGGCTATCAAGTCTGTTGCTCCCAGCTACAAAAACCTAATACGACTTTTTATTCTGTGGCGCACAGCCACAAAATACAAATTAACGCGGTTATTGACTCTTTGCCTTGCAGTTACAGAGAACATTTCATACGGCTATCAAATCTGTTGCTCCCAGCTACAAAAACCTAATACGACAATCTATTCTGTGGCGCACAGCCACAAAATACAAATTATCGCGGTTATCGACTTGTTGGCTTGCAGCTACAGAGAAAAGTTCATACGGCTATCAAGTCTGTTGCTCCCAGCTACAAAAACCTAATACGACAATCTATTCTGTGGCGCACAGCCACAAAATACAAATTATCGCGGTTATCGACTTGTTGGCTTGCAGCTACAGAGAACAGTTCATACGGCTATCAAATCTGTTGCTCCCAGCTACAAAAACCTAATACGACAATCTATTCTGTGGCGCACAGCCACAAAATACAAATTATCGCGGTTATCGACTTGTTGGCTTGCAGCTACAGAGAAAAGTTCATACGGCTATCAAGTCTGTTGCTCCCAGCTACAAAAACCTAATACGACTATATATTCTGTGGCGCACAGCCACAAAAGACGAATTAACGCGGTTATTGACTCTTTGCCTCGCAGTTACAGAGAACATTTCATACGGCTATCAAATCTGTTGCTCCCAGCTACAAAAACCTAATACGACAATCTATTCTGTGGCGCACAGCCACAAAAGACAAATTAACGCGGTTATTATATCTTTGCCTTGCAGCTACAGAAAAAAAGTTTATACGGCTATCAAGTCTGTTGCTCCCAGCTACAAAAACCTAATACGACTTTATATTCTGTGGCGCACAGCCACAAAAGACAAATTAACGCGGTTATTGACTCTTTGCCGTGCAGCTACAGAAAAAAGTTTATATGGCTATCAAGTATGTTGCTCCCAGCTAGAAAAACCCAATACAACTATCTATTCTGTGGCACACAGCCACAAAATACGATATAACGCGGTTATCGACTCTTTGCCTTGCAGCTACAAAAAAAAGTTAATACGGCTATCAAGTCTGTTGCTCATGGCTACAAAAACCTAATACGACTTTATATCCTATGGCGCACAGCCACAAAAGACAAATTAACGCGGTTATTACCTCTTTGCCTTGCAGCTACAGAAAAAAGTTCATACGGCTATCAAGTCTGTTGCTCCCAGCTACAAAAACCTGATACGACAATCTATTCTGTGGCGCACAGCCACAAAAGACAAATTAACGCGGTTATTACCTCTTTGCCTTGCAGCTACAGAAAAAAGTTCATACGGCTATCAAGTCTGTTGCTCCCAGCTACAAAAACCTAATACGACTTTTTATTCTGTGGCGCACAGCCACAAAATACAAATTAACGCGGTTATTGACTCTTTGCCTTGCAGTTACAGAGAACATTTCATACGGCTATCAAATCTGTTGCTCCCAGCTACAAAAACCTAATACGACTTTATATTCTTTGGCGCACAGCCACAAAAGACGAATTAACGCGGTTATTGACATTTTGACTTGCAGCTACAAAAAAAAATCATACGGCTATCAAGTCTGTTGCTTCCAACTACAAAAACATAATACGACTTTATATTCTGTGGCGCACAGCCACAAAATACAAATTAACGCGGTTATTGACTCTTTGCCTTGCAGTTACAGAGAACATTTCATACGGCTATCAAATCTGTTGCTCCCAGCTACAAAAACCTAATACGACTTTATATTCTGTGGCGCACAGCCACAAAAGACAAATTAACGCGGTTATTATCTCTTTGCCTTGCAGCTACAAAAAAAAAGTTTATACGGCTATCAAGTCTGTTGCTCCCAGCTACAAAAACCTAATACGACTTTATATTCTGTGGCGCACAGCCACAAAAGACAAATTAACGCGGTTATTGACTCTTTGCCGTGCAGCTACAGAAAAAAGTTTATATGGCTATCAAGTATGTTGCTCCCAGCTAGAAAAACCCAATACAACTATCTATTCTGTGGCACACAGCCACAAAATACGATATAACGCGGTTATCGACTCTTTGCCTTGCAGCTACAGAAAAAAGTTCATACGGCTATCAAGTCTGTTGCTCCAGCTACAAAAACCTAATACGACTTTTTATTCTGTGGCGCACAGCCACAAAATACAAATTAACGCGGTTATTGACTCTTTGCCTTGCAGTTACAGAGAACATTTCATACGGCTATCAAATCTGTTGCTCCCAGCTACAAAAACCTAATACGACAATCTATTCTGTGGCGCACAGCCACAAAATACAAATTATCGCGGTTATCGACTTGTTGGCTTGCAGCTACAGAGAAAAGTTCATACGGCTATCAAGTCTGTTGCTCCCAGCTACAAAAACCTAATACGACAATCTATTCTGTGGCGCACAGCCACAAAATACAAATTATCGCGGTTATCGACTTGTTGGCTTGCAGCTACAGAGAACAGTTCATACGGCTATCAAATCTGTTGCTCCCAGCTACAAAAACCTAATACGACAATCTATTCTGTGGCGCACAGCCACAAAATACAAATTATCGCGGTTATCGACTTGTTGGCTTGCAGCTACAGAGAAAAGTTCATACGGCTATCAAGTCTGTTGCTCCCAGCTACAAAAACCTAATACGACTATATATTCTGTGGCGCACAGCCACAAAAGACGAATTAACGCGGTTATTGACTCTTTGCCTCGCAGTTACAGAGAACATTTCATACGGCTATCAAATCTGTTGCTCCCAGCTACAAAAACCTAATACGACAATCTATTCTGTGGCGCACAGCCACAAAAGACAAATTAACGCGGTTATTATATCTTTGCCTTGCAGCTACAGAAAAAAAGTTTATACGGCTATCAAGTCTGTTGCTCCCAGCTACAAAAACCTAATACGACTTTATATTCTGTGGCGCACAGCCACAAAAGACAAATTAACGCGGTTATTGACTCTTTGCCGTGCAGCTACAGAAAAAAGTTTATATGGCTATCAAGTATGTTGCTCCCAGCTAGAAAAACCCAATACAACTATCTATTCTGTGGCACACAGCCACAAAATACGATATAACGCGGTTATCGACTCTTTGCCTTGCAGCTACAAAAAAAAGTTAATACGGCTATCAAGTCTGTTGCTCATGGCTACAAAAACCTAATACGACTTTATATCCTATGGCGCACAGCCACAAAAGACAAATTAACGCGGTTATTACCTCTTTGCCTTGCAGCTACAGAAAAAAGTTCATACGGCTATCAAGTCTGTTGCTCCCAGCTACAAAAACCTGATACGACAATCTATTCTGTGGCGCACAGCCACAAAAGACAAATTAACGCGGTTATTACCTCTTTGCCTTGCAGCTACAGAAAAAAGTTCATACGGCTATCAAGTCTGTTGCTCCCAGCTACAAAAACCTAATACGACTTTTTATTCTGTGGCGCACAGCCACAAAATACAAATTAACGCGGTTATTGACTCTTTGCCTTGCAGTTACAGAGAACATTTCATACGGCTATCAAATCTGTTGCTCCCAGCTACAAAAACCTAATACGACTTTATATTCTTTGGCGCACAGCCACAAAAGACGAATTAACGCGGTTATTGACATTTTGACTTGCAGCTACAAAAAAAAATCATACGGCTATCAAGTCTGTTGCTTCCAACTACAAAAACATAATACGACTTTATATTCTGTGGCGCACAGCCACAAAATACAAATTAACGCGGTTATTGACTCTTTGCCTTGCAGTTACAGAGAACATTTCATACGGCTATCAAATCTGTTGCTCCCAGCTACAAAAACCTAATACGACTTTATATTCTGTGGCGCACAGCCACAAAAGACAAATTAACGCGGTTATTATCTCTTTGCCTTGCAGCTACAAAAAAAAAGTTTATACGGCTATCAAGTCTGTTGCTCCCAGCTACAAAAACCTAATACGACTTTATATTCTGTGGCGCACAGCCACAAAAGACAAATTAACGCGGTTATTGACTCTTTGCCGTGCAGCTACAGAAAAAAGTTTATATGGCTATCAAGTATGTTGCTCCCAGCTAGAAAAACCCAATACAACTATCTATTCTGTGGCACACAGCCACAAAATACGATATAACGCGGTTATCGACTCTTTGCCTTGCAGCTACAGAAAAAAGTTCATACGGCTATCAAGTCTGTTGCTCCCAGCTACAAAAACCTAATACGACTTTTTATTCTGTGGCGCACAGCCACAAAATACAAATTAACGCGGTTATTGACTCTTTGCCTTGCAGTTACAGAGAACATTTCATACGGCTATCAAATCTGTTGCTCCCAGCTACAAAAACCTAATACGACTTTATATTCTTTGGCGCACAGCCACAAAAGACGAATTAACGCGGTTATTGACATTTTGACTTGCAGCTACAAAAAAAAATCATACGGCTATCAAGTCTGTTGCTTCCAACTACAAAAACATAATACGACTTTATATTCTGTGGCGCACAGCCACAAAATACAAATTAACGCGGTTATTGACTCTTTGCCTTGCAGTTACAGAGAACATTTCATACGGCTATCAAATCTGTTGCTCCCAGCTACAAAAACCTAATACGACTTTATATTCTGTGGCGCACAGCCACAAAAGACAAATTAACGCGGTTATTATCTCTTTGCCTTGCAGCTACAAAAAAAAAGTTTATACGGCTATCAAGTCTGTTGCTCCCAGCTACAAAAACCTAATACGACTTTATATTCTGTGGCGCACAGCCACAAAAGACAAATTAACGCGGTTATTGACTCTTTGCCGTGCAGCTACAGAAAAAAGTTTATATGGCTATCAAGTATGTTGCTCCCAGCTAGAAAAACCCAATACAACTATCTATTCTGTGGCACACAGCCACAAAATACGATATAACGCGGTTATCGACTCTTTGCCTTGCAGCTACAAAAAAAAGTTAATACGGCTATCAAGTCTGTTGCTCATGGCTACAAAAACCTAATACGACTTTATATCCTATGGCGCACAGCCACAAAAGACAAATTAACGCGGTTATTACCTCTTTGCCTTGCAGCTACAGAAAAAAGTTCATACGGCTATCAAGTCTGTTGCTCCCAGCTACAAAAACCTGATACGACAATCTATTCTGTGGCGCACAGCCACAAAAGACAAATAAACGCGGTTATTACCTCTTTGCCTTGCAGCTACAGAAAAAAGTTCATACGGCTATCAAGTCTGTTGCTCCCAGCTACAAAAACCTAATACGACTTTATATTCTGTGGCGCACAACCACAAAAGACAAATTAACGCGGTTATTGACTCTTTGCCGTGCAGCTACAGGAAAAAGGTTATACGGCTATCAAGTCTGTTGCTCCCAGCTACAAAAACCTAATACGACTTTATATCCTATGGCGCACAGCCACAAAAGACAAATTAACGCGGTTATTACCTCTTTGCCTTGCAGCTACAGAAAAAAGTTCATACGGCTATCAAGTATGTTGCTCCCAGCTACAAAAACCTGATACGACAATCTATTCTGTGGCGCACAGCCACAAAAGACAAATTAACGCGGTTATTACCTCTTTGCCTTGCAGCTACAGAAAAAAGTTCATACGGCTATCAAGTCTGTTGCTCCCAGCTACAAAAACCTAATACGACTTTATATTCTGTGGCGCACAGCCACAAAAGACAAATTAACGCGGTTATTACCTCTTTGCCTTGCAGCTACAGAAAAAAGTTCATACGGCTACCAAGTATGTTGCTCCCAGCTACAAAAACCTAATACGACTTTATATTCTGTGGCGCACAGCCACAAAATACAAATTAGCGCGGTTATTGACTCTTTGCCTTGCAGTTACAGAGAACATTTCATACGGCTATCAAATCTGTTGCTCCCAGCTACAAAAACCTAATACGACTTTATATTCTGTGGCGCACAGCCACAAAAGACAAATTAACGCGGTTATTGACTCTTTGCCGTGCAGCTACAGAAAAAAGTTTATATGGCTATCAAGTATGTTGCTCCCAGCTAGAAAAACCCAATACAACTATCTATTCTGTGGCACACAGCCACAAAATACGATATAACGCGGTTATCGACTCTTTGCCTTGCAGCTACAAAAAAAAGTTAATACGGCTATCAAGTCTGTTGCTCATGGCTACAAAAACCCAATACGACTTTATATCCTATGGCGCACAGCCACAAAAGACAAATTAACGCGGTTATTACCTCTTTGCCTTGCAGCTACAGAAAAAAGTTCATACGGCTATCAAGTCTGTTGCTCCCAGCTACAAAAACCTGATACGACAATCTATTCTGTGGCGCACAGCCACAAAAGACAAATTAACGCGGTTATTACCTCTTTGCCTTGCAGCTACAGAAAAAGTTCATACGGCTATCAAGTCTGTTGCTCCCAGCTACAAAAACCTGATACGACAATCTATTCTGTGGCGCACAGCCACAAAAGACAAATTAACGCGGTTATTACCTCTTTGCCTTGCAGCTACAGAAAAAAGTTCATACGGCTATCAAGTCTGTTGCTCCCAGCTACAAAAACCTAATACGACTTTATATTTTGTGGCGCACAGCCACAAAAGACAAATTAACGCGGTTATTGACTCTTTGCCGTGCAGCTACAGGAAAAAGGTTATACGGCTATCAAATATGTTGCTCCCAGCTACAAAAACCTAATACGACTATCTATTCTGTGGCGCACAGCCACAAAATACGAATTAACGCGGTTATCGACTTTTTGCCTTGCAGCTACAGAGAACAGTTCATACGGCTATCAAATCTGTTGCTCCCAGCTACAAAAACCTAATACGACTATCTATTCTGTGGCGCACAGCCACAAAAGACAAATTAACGCGGTTATTGACATTTTGACTTGCAGCTACAAAAAAAAATCATACGGCTATCAAGTCTGTTGCTTCCAACTACAAAAACATAATACGACAATATATTCTGTGGCGCACAGCCACAAAAGACAAATTAACGCGGTTATTACTTCTTTGCCTTGCAGCTACAGAAAAAAGTTCATACGGCCATCAAGTCTGTTGCTCCCAGCTACAAAAACCTAATACGACTTCATATTCTGTGGCGCACAGCCACAAAAGACAAATTAACGCGGTTATTGACTCTTTGCCTTGCAGCTACAGAGAACAGTTCATACGGCTATCAAATCTGTTGCTCCCAGCTACAAAAACCTAATACGACTATCTATTCTGTGGCGCACAGCCACAAAATACGAATTAACGCGGTTATCGACTTTTTGCCTTGCAGCTACAGAGAACAGTTCATACGGCTATCAAATCTGTTGCTCCCAGCTACAAAAACCTAATACGACAATCTATTCTGTGGCGCACAGCCACAAAATACGAATTATCGCGGTTATCGACTTGTTGGCTTGCAGCTACAGAGAAAAGTTCATACGGCTATCAAGTCTGTTGCTCCCAGCTACAAAAACCTGATACGACAATCTATTCTGTGGCGCACAGCCACAAAAGACAAATTAACGCGGTTATTACCTCTTTGCCTTGCAGCTACAAAAAAAAATTCATACGGCTATCAAGTCTGTTGCTCCCAGCTACGAAAACCTAATACGACTCTATATTCTGTGGCGCACAGTTACAAAAGACAAATTAACGCGGTTATTGACTCTTTGCCGTGCAGCTACAGGAAAAAGGTTATACGGCTATCAAGTATGTTGCTCCCAGCTAAAAAAACCTAATACGACTATCTATTCTGTGGCGCACAGCCACAAAATACGAATTAACGCGGTTATCGACTCTTTGCCTTGCAGCTACAGAGAACAGTTCATACGGCTATCAAGTCTGTTGCTCCCAGCTACAAAAACCTAATACGACTATATATTCTGTGGCGCACAGCCACAAAAGACGAATTAACGCGGTTATTGACTATTTGCCTCGCAGTTACAGAGAATATTTCATACGGCTATTAAATCTGTTGCTCCCAGCTACAAAAACCTAATACGACATTCTATTCTGTGGCGCACAGCCACAAAATACGAATTATCGCGGTTATCGACTTGTTGGCTTGCAGCTACAGAGAAAAGTTCATACGGCTATCAAGTCTGTTGCTCCCAGCTACAAAAACCTGATACGACAATCTATTCTGTGGCGCACAGCCACAAAAGACAAATTAACGCGGTTATTACCTCTTTGCCTTGCAGCTACAGAAAAAAATTCATACGGCTATCAAGTCTGTTGCTCCCAGCTACGAAAACCTAATACGACTCTATATTCTGTGGCGCACAGTTACAAAAGACAAATTAACGCGGTTATTGACTCTTTGCCGTGCAGCTACAGAAAAAAGTTTATATGGCTATCAAGTATGTTGCTCCCAGCTACAAAAACCTAATACGACTCTATATTCTGTGGCGCACAGTTACAAAAGACAAATTAACGCGGTTATTGACTCTTTGCCGTGCAGCTACAGAAAAAAGTTCATACGGCTATCAAGTCTGTTGCTCCCAGCTACAAAAACCTAATACGACTTTTTATTCTGTGGCGCACAGCCACAAAATACAAATTAACGCGGTTATTGACTCTTTGCCTTGCAGTTACAGAGAACATTTCATACGGCTATCAAATCTGTTGCTCCCAGCTACAAAAACCTAATACGACTTTATATTCTTTGGCGCACAGCCACAAAAGACGAATTAACGCGGTTATTGACATTTTGACTTGCAGCTACAAAAAAAAATCATACGGCTATCAAGTCTGTTGCTTCCAACTACAAAAACATAATACGACAATATATTCTGTGGCGCACAGCCACAAAAGACAAATTAACGCGGTTATTACTTCTTTGCCTTGCAGCTACAGAAAAAAGTTCATACGGCCATCAAGTCTGTTGCTCCCAGCTACAAAAACCTAATACGACTTCATATTCTGTGGCGCACAGCCACAAAAGACAAATTAACGCGGTTATTGACTCTTTGCCGTGCAGCTACAGGAAAAAGGTTATACGGCTACCAAGTATGTTGCTCCCAGCTACAAAAACCTAATACGACTATCTATTCTGTGGCGCACAGCCACAAAAGACAAATTAACGCGGTTATTACTTCTTTGCCTTGCAGCTACAGAAAAAAGTTCATACGGCCATCAAGTCTGTTGCTCCCAGCTACAAAAACCTAATACGACTTCATATTCTGTGGCGCACAGCCACAAAAGACAAATTAACGCGGTTATTGACTCTTTGCCGTGCAGCTACAGGAAAAAGGTTATACGGCTACCAAGTATGTTGCTCCCAGCTACAAAAACCTAATACGACTATCTATTCTGTGGCGCACAGCCACAAAAGACGAATTAACGCGGTTATTGACTATTTGCCTCGCAGTTACAGAGAATATTTCATACGGCTATCAAATCTGTTGCTCCCAGCTACAAAAACCTAATACGACATTCTATTCTGTGGCGCACAGCCACAAAAGACAAATTAACGCGGTTATTACCTCTTTGCCTTGCAGCTACAGAAAAAAGTTCATACGGCTATCAAGTCTGTTGCTCCCAGCTACAAAAACCTGATACGACAATCTATTCTGTGGCGCACAGCCACAAAAGACAAATTAACGCGGTTATTACCTCTTTGCC
Organism: Litoditis marina; assembly: GCA_964036275.1. NCBI lineage: Eukaryota > Metazoa > Nematoda > Chromadorea > Rhabditida > Rhabditidae > Litoditis > Litoditis marina. The sequence goes on from CAXIWQ010000508.1 coordinate 143,390, forward strand.
TTGCAGCTACAGAAAAAAGTTCATACGGCTATCAAGTCTGTTGCTCCCAGCTACAAAAACCTAATACGACTTTATATTTTGTGGCGCACAGCCACAAAAGACAAATTAACGCGGTTATTGACTCTTTGCCGTGCAGCTACAGGAAAAAGGTTATACGGCTATCAAATATGTTGCTCCCAGCTACAAAAACCTAATACGACTATCTATTCTGTGGCGCACAGCCACAAAATACGAATTAACGCGGTTATCGACTTTTTGCCTTGCAGCTACAGAGAACAGTTCATACGGCTATCAAATCTGTTGCTCCCAGCTACAAAAACCTAATACGACTATCTATTCTGTGGCGCACAGCCACAAAAGACAAATTAACGCGGTTATTGACATTTTGACTTGCAGCTACAAAAAAAAATCATACGGCTATCAAGTCTGTTGCTTCCAACTACAAAAACATAATACGACAATATATTCTGTGGCGCACAGCCACAAAAGACAAATTAACGCGGTTATTACTTCTTTGCCTTGCAGCTACAGAAAAAAGTTCATACGGCCATCAAGTCTGTTGCTCCCAGCTACAAAAACCTAATACGACTTCATATTCTGTGGCGCACAGCCACAAAAGACAAATTAACGCGGTTATTGACTCTTTGCCGTGCAGCTACAGGAAAAAGGTTATACGGCTACCAAGTATGTTGCTCCCAGCTACAAAAACCTAATACGACTATCTATTCTGTGGCGCACAGCCACAAAATACGAATTGACGCGGTTATCGACTCTTTGCCTTGCAGCTACAGAGAACAGTTCATACGGCTATCAAATCTGTTGCTCCCAGCTACAAAAACCTAATACGACTATCTATTCTGTGGCGCACAGCCACAAAATACGAATTAACGCGGTTATCGACTTTTTGCCTTGCAGCTACAGAGAACAGTTCATACGGCTATCAAATCTGTTGCTCCCAGCTACAAAAACCTAATACGACAATCTATTCTGTGGCGCACAGCCACAAAATACGAATTATCGCGGTTATCGACTTGTTGGCTTGCAGCTACAGAGAAAAGTTCATACGGCTATCAAGTCTGTTGCTCCCAGCTACAAAAACCTGATACGACAATCTATTCTGTGGCGCACAGCCACAAAAGACAAATTAACGCGGTTATTACCTCTTTGCCTTGCAGCTACAAAAAAAAATTCATACGGCTATCAAGTCTGTTGCTCCCAGCTACGAAAACCTAATACGACTCTATATTCTGTGGCGCACAGTTACAAAAGACAAATTAACGCGGTTATTGACTCTTTGCCGTGCAGCTACAGGAAAAAGGTTATACGGCTATCAAGTATGTTGCTCCCAGCTAAAAAAACCTAATACGACTATCTATTCTGTGGCGCACAGCCACAAAATACGAATTAACGCGGTTATCGACTCTTTGCCTTGCAGCTACAGAGAACAGTTCATACGGCTATCAAGTCTGTTGCTCCCAGCTACAAAAACCTAATACGACTATATATTCTGTGGCGCACAGCCACAAAAGACGAATTAACGCGGTTATTGACTATTTGCCTCGCAGTTACAGAGAATATTTCATACGGCTATCAAATCTGTTGCTCCCAGCTACAAAAACCTAATACGACATTCTATTCTGTGGCGCACAGCCACAAAATACGAATTATCGCGGTTATCGACTTGTTGGCTTGCAGCTACAGAGAAAAGTTCATACGGCTATCAAGTCTGTTGCTCCCAGCTACAAAAACCTGATACGACAATCTATTCTGTGGCGCACAGCCACAAAAGACAAATTAACGCGGTTATTACCTCTTTGCCTTGCAGCTACAGAAAAAAATTCATACGGCTATCAAGTCTGTTGCTCCCAGCTACGAAAACCTAATACGACTCTATATTCTGTGGCGCACAGTTACAAAAGACAAATTAACGCGGTTATTGACTCTTTGCCGTGCAGCTACAGAAAAAAGTTTATATGGCTATCAAGTATGTTGCTCCCAGCTACAAAAACCTAATACGACTCTATATTCTGTGGCGCACAGTTACAAAAGACAAATTAACGCGGTTATTGACTCTTTGCCGTGCAGCTACAGAAAAAAGTTCATACGGCTATCAAGTCTGTTGCTCCCAGCTACAAAAACCTAATACGACTTTTTATTCTGTGGCGCACAGCCACAAAATACAAATTAACGCGGTTATTGACTCTTTGCCTTGCAGTTACAGAGAACATTTCATACGGCTATCAAATCTGTTGCTCCCAGCTACAAAAACCTAATACGACTTTATATTCTTTGGCGCACAGCCACAAAAGACGAATTAACGCGGTTATTGACATTTTGACTTGCAGCTACAAAAAAAAATCATACGGCTATCAAGTCTGTTGCTTCCAACTACAAAAACATAATACGACTTTATATTCTGTGGCGCACAGCCACAAAATACAAATTAACGCGGTTATTGACTCTTTGCCTTGCAGTTACAGAGAACATTTCATACGGCTATCAAATCTGTTGCTCCCAGCTACAAAAACCTAATACGACTTTATATTCTGTGGCGCACAGCCACAAAAGACAAATTAACGCGGTTATTATCTCTTTGCCTTGCAGCTACAAAAAAAAAGTTTATACGGCTATCAAGTCTGTTGCTCCCAGCTACAAAAACCTAATACGACTTTATATTCTGTGGCGCACAGCCACAAAAGACAAATTAACGCGGTTATTGACTCTTTGCCGTGCAGCTACAGAAAAAAGTTTATATGGCTATCAAGTATGTTGCTCCCAGCTAGAAAAACCCAATACAACTATCTATTCTGTGGCACACAGCCACAAAATACGATATAACGCGGTTATCGACTCTTTGCCTTGCAGCTACAAAAAAAAGTTAATACGGCTATCAAGTCTGTTGCTCATGGCTACAAAAACCTAATACGACTTTATATCCTATGGCGCACAGCCACAAAAGACAAATTAACGCGGTTATTACCTCTTTGCCTTGCAGCTACAGAAAAAAGTTCATACGGCTATCAAGTCTGTTGCTCCCAGCTACAAAAACCTGATACGACAATCTATTCTGTGGCGCACAGCCACAAAAGACAAATTAACGCGGTTATTACCTCTTTGCCTTGCAGCTACAGAAAAAAGTTCATACGGCTATCAAGTCTGTTGCTCCCAGCTACAAAAACCTAATACGACTTTATATTCTGTGGCGCACAGCCACAAAAGACAAATTAACGCGGTTATTGACTCTTTGCCGTGCAGCTACAGGAAAAAGGTTATACGGCTATCAAGTCTGTTGCTCCCAGCTACAAAAACCTAATACGACTTTATATCCTATGGCGCACAGCCACAAAAGACAAATTAACGCGGTTATTACCTCTTTGCCTTGCAGCTACAGAAAAAAGTTCATACGGCTATCAAGTATGTTGCTCCCAGCTACAAAAACCTGATACGACAATCTATTCTGTGGCGCACAGCCACAAAAGACAAATTAACGCGGTTATTACCTCTTTGCCTTGCAGCTACAGAAAAAAGTTCATACGGCTATCAAGTCTGTTGCTCCCAGCTACAAAAACCTAATACGACTTTATATTCTGTGGCGCACAGCCACAAAAGACAAATTAACGCGGTTATTACCTCTTTGCCTTGCAGCTACAGAAAAAAGTTCATACGGCTACCAAGTATGTTGCTCCCAGCTACAAAAACCTAATACGACTTTATATTCTGTGGCGCACAGCCACAAAATACAAATTAGCGCGGTTATTGACTCTTTGCCTTGCAGTTACAGAGAACATTTCATACGGCTATCAAATCTGTTGCTCCCAGCTACAAAAACCTAATACGACTTTATATTCTGTGGCGCACAGCCACAAAAGACAAATTAACGCGGTTATTGACTCTTTGCCGTGCAGCTACAGAAAAAAGTTTATATGGCTATCAAGTATGTTGCTCCCAGCTAGAAAAACCCAATACAACTATCTATTTCTGTGGCACACAGCCACAAAATACGATATAACGCGGTTATCGACTCTTTGCCTTGCAGCTACAAAAAAAAGTTAATACGGCTATCAAGTCTGTTGCTCATGGCTACAAAAACCCAATACGACTTTATATCCTATGGCGCACAGCCACAAAAGACAAATTAACGCGGTTATTACCTCTTTGCCTTGCAGCTACAGAAAAAAGTTCATACGGCTATCAAGTCTGTTGCTCCCAGCTACAAAAACCTGATACGACAATCTATTCTGTGGCGCACAGCCACAAAAGACAAATTAACGCGGTTATTACCTCTTTGCCTTGCAGCTACAGAAAAAAGTTCATACGGCTATCAAGTCTGTTGCTCCCAGCTACAAAAACCTGATACGACAATCTATTCTGTGGCGCACAGCCACAAAAGACAAATTAACGCGGTTATTACCTCTTTGCCTTGCAGCTACAGAAAAAAGTTCATACGGCTATCAAGTCTGTTGCTCCCAGCTACAAAAACCTAATACGACTTTATATTCTGTGGCGCACAGCCACAAAAGACAAATTAACGCGGTTATTGACTCTTTGCCGTGCAGCTACAGGAAAAAGGTTATACGGCTATCAAATATGTTGCTCCCAGCTACAAAAACCTAATACGACTATCTATTCTGTGGCGCACAGCCACAAAATACGAATTAACGCGGTTATCGACTTTTTGCCTTGCAGCTACAGAGAACAGTTCATACGGCTATCAAATCTGTTGCTCCCAGCTACAAAAACCTAATACGACTATCTATTCTGTGGCGCACAGCCACAAAAGACAAATTAACGCGGTTATTGACATTTTGACTTGCAGCTACAAAAAAAAATCATACGGCTATCAAGTCTGTTGCTTCCAACTACAAAAACATAATACGACAATATATTCTGTGGCGCACAGCCACAAAAGACAAATTAACGCGGTTATTACTTCTTTGCCTTGCAGCTACAGAAAAAAGTTCATACGGCCATCAAGTCTGTTGCTCCCAGCTACAAAAACCTAATACGACTTCATATTCTGTGGCGCACAGCCACAAAAGACAAATTAACGCGGTTATTGACTCTTTGCCGTGCAGCTACAGGAAAAAGGTTATACGGCTACCAAGTATGTTGCTCCCAGCTACAAAAACCTAATACGACTATCTATTCTGTGGCGCACAGCCACAAAATACGAATTGACGCGGTTATCGACTCTTTGCCTTGCAGCTACAGAGAACAGTTCATACGGCTATCAAATCTGTTGCTCCCAGCTACAAAAACCTAATACGACTATCTATTCTGTGGCGCACAGCCACAAAATACGAATTAACGCGGTTATCGACTTTTTGCCTTGCAGCTACAGAGAACAGTTCATACGGCTATCAAATCTGTTGCTCCCAGCTACAAAAACCTAATACGACAATCTATTATGTGGCGCACAGCCACAAAATACGAATTATCGCGGTTATCGACTTGTTGGCTTGCAGCTACAGAGAAAAGTTCATACGGCTATCAAGTCTGTTGCTCCCAGCTACAAAAACCTGATACGACAATCTATTCTGTGGCGCACAGCCACAAAAGACAAATTAACGCGGTTATTACCTCTTTGCCTTGCAGCTACAAAAAAAAATTCATACGGCTATCAAGTCTGTTGCTCCCAGCTACGAAAACCTAATACGACTCTATATTCTGTGGCGCACAGTCACAAAAGACAAATTAACGCGGTTATTGACTCTTTGCCGTGCAGCTACAGGAAAAAGGTTATACGGCTATCAAGTATGTTGCTCCCAGCTAAAAAAACCTAATACGACTATCTATTCTGTGGCGCACAGCCACAAAATACGAATTAACGCGGTTATCGACTCTTTGCCTTGCAGCTACAGAGAACAGTTCATACGGCTATCAAGTCTGTTGCTCCCAGCTACAAAAACCTAATACGACTATATATTCTGTGGCGCACAGCCACAAAAGACGAATTAACGCGGTTATCGACTTGTTGGCTTGCAGCTACAGAGAAAAGTTCATACGGCTATCAAGTCTGTTGCTCCCAGCTACAAAAACCTGATACGACAATCTATTCTGTGGCGCACAGCCACAAAAGACAAATTAACGCGGTTATTACCTCTTTGCCTTGCAGCTACAGAAAAAAATTCATACGGCTATCAAGTCTGTTGCTCCCAGCTACGAAAACCTAATACGACTCTATATTCTGTGGCGCACAGTTACAAAAGACAAATTAACGCGGTTATTGACTCTTTGCCGTGCAGCTACAGGAAAAAGGTTATACGGCTATCAAGTATGTTGCTCCCAGCTAAAAAAACCTAATACGACTATCTATTCTGTGGCGCACAGCCACAAAATACGAATTAACGCGGTTATCGACTCTTTGCCTTGCAGCTACAGAGAACAGTTCATACGGCTATCAAGTCTGTTGCTCCCAGCTACAAAAACCTAATACGACTATCTATTCTGTGGCGCACAGCCACAAAATACGAATTAACGCGGTTATCGACTTTTTGCCTTGCAGCTACAGAGAACAGTTCATACGGCTATCAAATCTGTTGCTCCCAGCTACAAAAACCTAATACGACTATCTATTCTGTGGCGCACAGCCACAAAAGACAAATTAACGCGGTTATTGACATTTTGACTTGCAGCTACAAAAAAAAATCATACGGCTATCAAGTCTGTTGCTTCCAACTACAAAAACATAATACGACAATATATTCTGTGGCGCACAGCCACAAAAGACAAATTAACGCGGTTATTACTTCTTTGCCTTGCAGCTACAGAAAAAAGTTCATACGGCCATCAAGTCTGTTGCTCCCAGCTACAAAAACCTAATACGACTTCATATTCTGTGGCGCACAGCCACAAAAGACAAATTAACGCGGTTATTGACTCTTTGCCGTGCAGCTACAGGAAAAAGGTTATACGGCTACCAAGTATGTTGCTCCCAGCTACAAAAACCTAATACGACTATCTATTCTGTGGCGCACAGCCACAAAATACGAATTGACGCGGTTATCGACTCTTTGCCTTGCAGCTACAGAGAACAGTTCATACGGCTATCAAATCTGTTGCTCCCAGCTACAAAAACCTAATACGACTATCTATTCTGTGGCGCACAGCCACAAAATACGAATTAACGCGGTTATCGACTTTTTGCCTTGCAGCTACAGAGAACAGTTCATACGGCTATCAAATCTGTTGCTCCCAGCTACAAAAACCTAATACGACAATCTATTATGTGGCGCACAGCCACAAAATACGAATTATCGCGGTTATCGACTTGTTGGCTTGCAGCTACAGAGAAAAGTTCATACGGCTATCAAGTCTGTTGCTCCCAGCTACAAAAACCTGATACGACAATCTATTCTGTGGCGCACAGCCACAAAAGACAAATTAACGCGGTTATTACCTCTTTGCCTTGCAGCTACAAAAAAAAATTCATACGGCTATCAAGTCTGTTGCTCCCAGCTACGAAAACCTAATACGACTCTATATTCTGTGGCGCACAGTCACAAAAGACAAATTAACGCGGTTATTGACTCTTTGCCGTGCAGCTACAGGAAAAAGGTTATACGGCTATCAAGTATGTTGCTCCCAGCTAAAAAAACCTAATACGACTATCTATTCTGTGGCGCACAGCCACAAAATACGAATTAACGCGGTTATCGACTCTTTGCCTTGCAGCTACAGAGAACAGTTCATACGGCTATCAAGTCTGTTGCTCCCAGCTACAAAAACCTAATACGACTATATATTCTGTGGCGCACAGCCACAAAAGACGAATTAACGCGGTTATCGACTTGTTGGCTTGCAGCTACAGAGAAAAGTTCATACGGCTATCAAGTCTGTTGCTCCCAGCTACAAAAACCTGATACGACAATCTATTCTGTGGCGCACAGCCACAAAAGACAAATTAACGCGGTTATTACCTCTTTGCCTTGCAGCTACAGAAAAAAATTCATACGGCTATCAAGTCTGTTGCTCCCAGCTACGAAAACCTAATACGACTCTATATTCTGTGGCGCACAGTTACAAAAGACAAATTAACGCGGTTATTGACTCTTTGCCGTGCAGCTACAGGAAAAAGGTTATACGGCTATCAAGTATGTTGCTCCCAGCTAAAAAAACCTAATACGACTATCTATTCTGTGGCGCACAGCCACAAAATACGAATTAACGCGGTTATCGACTCTTTGCCTTGCAGCTACAGAGAACAGTTCATACGGCTATCAAGTCTGTTGCTCCCAGCTACAAAAACCTAATACGACTATATATTCTGTGGCGCACAGCCACAAAAGACGAATTAACGCGGTTATTGACTCTTTGCCTCGCAGTTACAGAGAATATTTCATACGGCTATCAAATCTGTTGCTCCCAGCTACAAAAACCTAATACGACAATCTATTCTGTGGCGCACAGCCACAAAAGACAAATTAACGCGGTTGTTGACTCTTTGCCGTGCAGCTACAGGAAAAAGGTTATACGGCTACCAAGTATGTTGCTCCCAGCTACAAAAACCTAATACGACTATCTATTCTGTGGCGCACAGCCACAAAATACGAATTAACGCGGTTATCGACTCTTTGCCTTGCAGCTACAGAGAACAGTTCATACGGCTATCAAATCTGTTGCTCCCAGCTACAAAAACCTAATACGACAATCTATTCTGTGGCGCACAGCCACAAAATACAAATTATCGCGGTTATCGACTTGTTGGCTTGCAGCTACAGAGAAAAGTTCATACGGCTATCAAGTTTGTTGCTCCCAGCTACAAAAACCTAATACGACTATATATTCTGTGGCGCACAGCCACAAAAGACGAATTAACGCGGTTATTGACTCTTTGCCTCGCAGTTACAGAGAACATTTCATACGGCTATCAAATCTGTTGCTCCCAGCTACAAAAACCTAATACGACAATCTATTCTGAGGCGCACAGCCACAAAGACGAATTAACGCGGTTATTGACATTTTGACTTGCAGCTACAAAAAAAAAATCATACGGCTATCAAGTCTGTTGCTTCCAACTACAAAAACATAATACGACTTTATATTCTGTGGCGCACAGCCACAAAATACAAATTAACGCGGTTATTGACTCTTTGCCTTGCAGTTACAGAGAACATTTCATACGGCTATCAAATCTGTTGCTCCCAGCTACAAAAACCTAATACGACTTTATATTCTGTGGCGCACAGCCACAAAAGACAAATTAACGCGGTTTTTACCTCTTTGCCTTGCAGCTACAGAAAAAAAGTTTATACGGCTATCAAGTATGTTGCTCCCAGCTACAAAAACCTAATACGACTTTATATTCTGTGGCGCACAGCCACAAAAGACAAATTAACGCGGTTATTGACTCTTTGCCGTGCAGCTACAGAAAAAAGTTTATATGGCTATCAAGTATGTTGCTCCCAGCTAGAAAAACCCAATACAACTATCTATTCTGTGGCACACAGCCACAAAATACGATATAACGCGGTTATCGACTCTTTGCCTTGCAGCTACAGAAAAAAGTTTATACGGCTATCAAGTCTGTTGCTCATGGCTACAAAAACCTAATACGACTTTATATCCTATGGCGCACAGCCACAAAAGACAAATTAACGCGGTTATTACCTCTTTGCCTTGCAGCTACAGAAAAAAGTTCATACGGCTATCAAGTCTGTTGCTACCAGCTACAAAAACCTGATACGACAATCTATTCTGTGGCGCACAGCCACAAAAGACAAATTAACGCGGTTATTACCTCTTTGCCTTGCAGCTACAGAAAAAAGTTCATACGGCTATCAAGTCTGTTGCTCCCAGCTACAAAAACCTAATACGACTTTATATTCTGTGGCGCACAGCCACAAAAGACAAATTAACGCGGTTATTGACTCTTTGCCGTGCAGCTACAGAAAAAAGGTTATACGGCTATCAAATATGTTGCTCCCAGCTACAAAAACCTAATACGACTATCTATTCTGTGGCGCACAGCCACAAAATACGAATTAACGCGGTTATCGACTCTTTGCCTTGCAGCTACAAAGAACAGTTCATACGGCTATCAAATCTGTTGCTCCCAGCTACAAAAACCTAACACGACAATCTATTCTGTGGCGCACAGCCACAAAATACGAATTATCGCGGTTATCGACTTGTTGGCTTGCAGCTACAGAGAAAAGTTCATACGGCTATCAAGTCTGTTGCTCCCAGCTACAAAAACCTGATACGACAATCTATTCTGTGGCGCACAGCCACAAAAGACAAATTAACGCGGTTATTACCTCTTTGCCTTGCAGCTACAGAAAAAAATTCATACGGCTATCAAGTCTGTTGCTCCCAGCTACGAAAACCTAATACGACTTTATATTCTGTGGCGCACAGCCACAAAAGACAAATTAACGCGGTTATTGACTCTTTGCCGTGCAGCTACAGGAAAAAGGTTATACGGCTATCAAGTATGTTGCTCCCAGCTAAAAAAAACCTAATACGACTATCTATTCTGTGGCGCACAGCCACAAAATACGAATTAACGCGGTTATCGACTCTTTGTCTTGCAGCTACAGAGAACAGTTCATACGGCTATCAAGTCTGTTGCTCCCAGCTACAAAAACCTAATACGACTATATATTCTGTGGCGCACAGCCACAAAAGACGAATTAACGCGGTTATTGACTCTTTGCCTCGCAGTTACAGAGAATATTTCATACGGCTATCAAATCTGTTGCTCCCAGCTACAAAAACCTAATACGACAATCTATTCTGTGGCGCACAGCCACAAAAGACAAATTAACGCGGTTATTGACTCTTTGCCTTGCAGCTACAGAAAAAAAATCATACGGCTATCAAGTCTGTTGCTCCCAGCTACGAAAACCTAATACGACTTCATATTCTGTGGCGCACAGCCACAAAACACGAAATATCGCGGTTATCGACTTGTTGGCTTGCAGCTACAGAGAAAAGTTCATACGGCTATCAAGTCTGTTGCTCCCAGCTACGAAAACCTGATACGACAATCTATTCTGTGGCGCACAGCCACAAAAGACAAATTAACGCGGTTATTACCTCTTTGCCTTGCAGCTACAGAAAAAAGTTCATACGGCTATCAAGTCTGTTGCTCCCAGCTACGAAAACCTAATACGACTTTATATTCTGTGGCGCACAGCCACAAAAGACAAATTAACGCGGTTATTGACTCTTTGCCGTGCAGCTACAGGAAAAAGGTTATACGGCTATCAAGTATGTTGCTCCCAGCTACAAAAACCTAATACGACTATCTATTCTGTGGCGCACAGCCACAAAATACGAATTGACGCGGTTATCGAGTCTTTGCCTTGCAGCTACAGAGAATATTTCATACGGCTATCAAATCTGTTGCTCCCAGCTACAAAAACCTAATACGACAATCTATTCTGTGGCGCACAGCCACAAAAACAAATTATCGCGGTTATCGACTTGTTGGCTTGCAGCTACAGAGAAAAGTTCATACGGCTATCAAGTCTGTTGCTCCCAGCTACAAAAACCTAATACGACTATATATTCTGTGGCGCACAGCCACAAAAGACGAATTAACGCGGTTATTGACTCTTTGCCTCGCAGTTACAGAGAACATTTCATACGGCTATCAAATCTGTTGCTCCCAGCTACAAAAACCTAATACGACAATCTATTCTGTGGCGCACAGCCACAAAGACGAATTAACGCGGTTATTGACATTTTGACTTGCAGCTACAAAAAAAAATCATACGGCTATCAAGTCTGTTGCTCCCAGCTACAAAAACCTAATACGACTATATATTCTGTGGCGCACAGCCACAAAAGACGAATTAACGCGGTTATTGACTCTTTGCCTCGCAGTTACAGAGAATATTTCATACGGCTATCAAATCTGTTGCTCCCAGATACAAACACCTAATACGACAATCTATTCTGTGGCGCACAGCCACAAAATACGAATTAACGCGGTTATCGACTTTTTGGCTTGCAGTTAAAGAGAAAAGTTCATACGGCTATCAAATCTGTTGCTCCCAGATACAAACACCTAATACGACAATCTATTCTGTGGCGCACAGCCACAAAATACGAATTAACGCGGTTATCGACTTTTTGGCTTGCAGTTACAGAGAAAAGTTTATGCGGCTATCAAGTCTGTTGCTCCCAGCTACAAAAACCTAATACGACTTCATATTCTGTGGCGCACAGCCACAAAAGACAAATTAACGCGGTTATTGACTCTTTGCCGTAAAGCTACAAAAAAAAGTTTATACGGCTATCAAGTATGTTGCTCCCAGCTGCAAAGACCTAACACGACTATATATTTTGTGGCGCACAGCCACAAAAGACGACTTAACGCGGTTATTGACTCTTTGCCTTGCAGCTACAGAAAAAGTTCATACGGCTATCAAGTCTGTTGCTCCCAGATACAAAAACCTAAGACGACTGTATATTCTGTGGCGCACAGCCACAAAAGACGACTTAACGCGGTTATTGACTCTTTGCCTTGCAGCTACAGAAAAAAGTTCATACGGCTATCAAGTCTGTTGCTCCCAGCTACAAAAACCTAATACGACAATCTATTTTGTGGCGCACATCCACCAAATACAAATTAACGCGGTTATTGACTCTTTGCCTTGCACCTACAGAAAAAAAATCATACGGCTATCAAATCTGTTGCTCCCAGCTACAAAAACCTAATACGACAATCTATTCTGTGGCGCACAGCCACAAAAGACAAATTAACGCGGTTATTGACTCTTTGCCTTGCAGCTACAGAAAAAAAATCATACGGCTATCAAGTCTGTTGCTCCCAGCTACGAAAACCTAATACGACTTCATATTCTGTGGCGCACAGCCACAAAACACGAAATATCGCGGTTATCGACTTGTTGGCTTGCAGCTACAGAGAAAAGTTCATACGGCTATCAAGTCTGTTGCTCCCAGCTACGAAAACCTGATACGACAATCTATTCTGTGGCGCACAGCCACAAAAGACAAATTAACGCGGTTATTACCTCTTTGCCTTGCAGCTACAGAAAAAAGTTCATACGGCTATCAAGGCTGTTGCTCCCAGATACGAAAACCTAATACGACTTTATATTCTGTGACGCACAGCCACAAAAGACAAATTAACGCGGTTATTGACTCTTTGCCTTGCAGCTACAGAAAAAAATCATACGGCTATCAAGTCTGTTGCTCCCAGCTACGAAAACATAATACGACTTTATATTCTGTGGCGCACAGCCACAAAACACGAAATATCGCGGTTATCGACTTGTTGGCTTGCAGTTACAGAGAACATTTCATACGGCTATCAAATCTGTTGCTCCCAGCTACAAAAACCTAATACGACTTTATATTCTGTGGCGCACAGCCACAAAACACGAAATATCGCGGTTATCGACTTGTTGGCTTGCAGTTACAGAGAACATTTCATACGGCTATCAAATCTGTTGCTCCCAGCTACAAAAACCTAATACGACTTTATATTCTGTGGCGCACAGCCACAAAAGACAAATTAACGCGGTTTTTACCTCTTTGCCTTGCAGCTACAGAAAAAAAGTTTATACGGCTATCAAGTATGTTGCTCCCAGCTACAAAAACCTAATACGACTTTATATTCTGTGGCGCACAGCCACAAAAGACAAATTAACGCGGTTATTGACTCTTTGCCGTGCAGCTACAGAAAAAAGTTTATATGGCTATCAAGTATGTTGCTCCCAGCTAGAAAAACCCAATACAACTATCTATTCTGTGGCACACAGCCACAAAATACGATATAACGCGGTTATCGACTCTTTGCCTTGCAGCTACAGAAAAAAGTTTATACGGCTATCAAGTCTGTTGCTCATGGCTACAAAAACCTAATACGACTTTATATCCTATGGCGCACAGCCACAAAAGACAAATTAACGCGGTTATTACCTCTTTGCCTTGCAGCTACAGAAAAAAGTTCATACGGCTATCAAGTCTGTTGCTACCAGCTACAAAAACCTGATACGACAATCTATTCTGTGGCGCACAGCCACAAAAGACAAATTAACGCGGTTATTACCTCTTTGCCTTGCAGCTACAGAAAAAAGTTCATACGGCTATCAAGTCTGTTGCTCCCAGCTACAAAAACCTAATACGACTTTATATTCTGTGGCGCACAGCCACAAAAGACAAATTAACGCGGTTATTGACTCTTTGCCGTGCAGCTACAGAAAAAAGGTTATACGGCTATCAAATATGTTGCTCCCAGCTACAAAAACCTAATACGACTATCTATTCTGTGGCGCACAGCCACAAAATACGAATTAACGCGGTTATCGACTCTTTGCCTTGCAGCTACAAAGAACAGTTCATACGGCTATCAAATCTGTTGCTCCCAGCTACAAAAACCTAACACGACAATCTATTCTGTGGCGCACAGCCACAAAATACGAATTATCGCGGTTATCGACTTGTTGGCTTGCAGCTACAGAGAAAAGTTCATACGGCTATCAAGTCTGTTGCTCCCAGCTACAAAAACCTGATACGACAATCTATTCTGTGGCGCACAGCCACAAAAGACAAATTAACGCGGTTATTACCTCTTTGCCTTGCAGCTACAGAAAAAAATTCATACGGCTATCAAGTCTGTTGCTCCCAGCTACGAAAACCTAATACGACTTTATATTCTGTGGCGCACAGCCACGAAAGACAAATTAACGCGGTTATTGACTCTTTGCCGTGCAGCTACAGGAAAAAGGTTATACGGCTATCAAGTATGTTGCTCCCAGCTAAAAAAAACCTAATACGACTATCTATTCTGTGGCGCACAGCCACAAAATACGAATTAACGCGGTTATCGACTCTTTGTCTTGCAGCTACAGAGAACAGTTCATACGGCTATCAAGTCTGTTGCTCCCAGCTACAAAAACCTAATACGACTATATATTCTGTGGCGCACAGCCACAAAAGACGAATTAACGCGGTTATTGACTCTTTGCCTCGCAGTTACAGAGAATATTTCATACGGCTATCAAATCTGTTGCTCCCAGCTACAAAAACCTAATACGACAATATAGTCTGTGGCGCACAGCCACAAAAGACAAATTAACGCGGTTATTGACTCTTTGCCTTGCAGCTACAGAAAAAAAATCATACGGCTATCAAGTCTGTTGCTCCCAGCTACGAAAACCTAATACGACTTCATATTCTGTGGCGCACAGCCACAAAACACGAAATATCGCGGTTATCGACTTGTTGGCTTGCAGCTACAGAGAAAAGTTCATACGGCTATCAAGTCTGTTGCTCCCAGCTACGAAAACCTGATACGACAATCTATTCTGTGGCGCACAGCCACAAAAGACAAATTAACGCGGTTATTACCTCTTTGCCTTGCAGCTACAGAAAAAAGTTCATACGGCTATCAAGTCTGTTGCTCCCAGCTACGAAAACCTAATACGACTTTATATTCTGTGGCGCACAGCCACAAAAGACAAATTAACGCGGTTATTGACTCTTTGCCGTGCAGCTACAGGAAAAAGGTTATACGGCTATCAAGTATGTTGCTCCCAGCTACAAAAACCTAATACGACTATCTATTCTGTGGCGCACAGCCACAAAATACGAATTGACGCGGTTATCGAGTCTTTGCCTTGCAGCTACAGAGAATATTTCATACGGCTATCAAATCTGTTGCTCCCAGCTACAAAAACCTAATACGACAATCTATTCTGTGGCGCACAGCCACAAAAACAAATTATCGCGGTTATCGACTTGTTGGCTTGCAGCTACAGAGAAAAGTTCATACGGCTATCAAGTCTGTTGCTCCCAGCTACAAAAACCTAATACGACTATATATTCTGTGGCGCACAGCCACAAAAGACGAATTAACGCGGTTATTGACTCTTTGCCTCGCAGTTACAGAGAACATTTCATACGGCTATCAAATCTGTTGCTCCCAGCTACAAAAACCTAATACGACAATCTATTCTGTGGCGCACAGCCACAAAGACGAATTAACGCGGTTATTGACATTTTGACTTGCAGCTACAAAAAAAAATCATACGGCTATCAAGTCTGTTGCTCCCAGCTACAAAAACCTAATACGACTATATATTCTGTGGCGCACAGCCACAAAAGACGAATTAACGCGGTTATTGACTCTTTGCCTCGCAGTTACAGAGAATATTTCATACGGCTATCAAATCTGTTGCTCCCAGATACAAACACCTAATACGACAATCTATTCTGTGGCGCACAGCCACAAAATACGAATTAACGCGGTTATCGACTTTTTGGCTTGCAGTTAAAGAGAAAAGTTCATACGGCTATCAAATCTGTTGCTCCCAGATACAAACACCTAATACGACAATCTATTCTGTGGCGCACAGCCACAAAATACGAATTAACGCGGTTATCGACTTTTTGGCTTGCAGTTACAGAGAAAAGTTTATGCGGCTATCAAGTCTGTTGCTCCCAGCTACAAAAACCTAATACGACTTCATATTCTGTGGCGCACAGCCACAAAAGACAAATTAACGCGGTTATTGACTCTTTGCCGTAAAGCTACAAAAAAAAGTTTATACGGCTATCAAGTATGTTGCTCCCAGCTGCAAAGACCTAACACGACTATATATTTTGTGGCGCACAGCCACAAAAGACGACTTAACGCGGTTATTGACTCTTTGCCTTGCAGCTACAGAAAAAAGTTCATACGGCTATCAAGTCTGTTGCTCCCAGATACAAAAACCTAAGACGACTGTATATTCTGTGGCGCACAGCCACAAAAGACGACTTAACGCGGTTATTGACTCTTTGCCTTGCAGCTACAGAAAAAAGTTCATACGGCTATCAAGTCTGTTGCTCCCAGCTACAAAAACCTAATACGACAATCTATTTTGTGGCGCACATCCACCAAATACAAATTAACGCGGTTATTGACTCTTTGCCTTGCACCTACAGAAAAAAAATCATACGGCTATCAAATCTGTTGCTCCCAGCTACAAAAACCTAATACGACAATCTATTCTGTGGCGCACAGCCACAAAAGACAAATTAACGCGGTTATTGACTCTTTGCCTTGCAGCTACAGAAAAAAAATCATACGGCTATCAAGTCTGTTGCTCCCAGCTACGAAAACCTAATACGACTTCATATTCTGTGGCGCACAGCCACAAAACACGAAATATCGCGGTTATCGACTTGTTGGCTTGCAGCTACAGAGAAAAGTTCATACGGCTATCAAGTCTGTTGCTCCCAGCTACGAAAACCTGATACGACAATCTATTCTGTGGCGCACAGCCACAAAAGACAAATTAACGCGGTTATTACCTCTTTGCCTTGCAGCTACAGAAAAAAGTTCATACGGCTATCAAGGATGTTGCTCCCAGATACGAAAACCTAATACGACTTTATATTCTGTGACGCACAGCCACAAAAGACAAATTAACGCGGTTATTGACTCTTTGCCTTGCAGCTACAGAAAAAAATCATACGGCTATCAAGTCTGTTGCTCCCAGCTACGAAAACCTAATACGACTTTATATTCTGTGGCGCACAGCCACAAAACACGAAATATCGCGGTTATCGACTTGTTGGCTTGCAGCTACAGAGAAAAGTTCATACGGCTATCAAGTCTGTTGCTCCCAGCTACAAAAACCTGATACGACAATCTATTCTGTGGCGCACAGCCACAAAAGACAAATTAACGCGGTTATTACCTCTTTGCCTTGCAGCTACAGAAAAAAGTTCATACGGCTATCAAGTCTGTTGCTCCCAGCTACGAAAACCTAATACGACTTTATATTCTGTGGCGCACAGCCACAAAAGACAAATTAACGCGGTTATTGACTCTTTGCCGTGCAGCTACAGGAAAAAGGTTATACGGCTATCAAGTATGTTGCTCCCAGCTACAAAAACCTAATACGACTATCTATTCTGTGGCGCACAGCCACAAAATACGAATTGACGCGGTTATCGAGTCTTTGCCTTGCAGCTACAGAGAATATTTCATACGGCTATCAAATCTGTTGCTCCCAGCTACAAAAACCTAATACGACAATCTATTCTGTGGCGCACAGCCACAAAAACAAATTATCGCGGTTATCGACTTGTTGGCTTGCAGCTACAGAGAAAAGTTCATACGGCTATCAAGTCTGTTGCTCCCAGCTACAAAAACCTAATACGACTATATATTCTGTGGCGCACAGCCACAAAAGACGAATTAACGCGGTTATTGACTCTTTGCCTCGCAGTTACAGAGAACATTTCATACGGCTATCAAATCTGTTGCTCCCAGCTACAAAAACCTAATACGACAATCTATTCTGTGGCGCACAGCCACAAAGACGAATTAACGCGGTTATTGACATTTTGACTTGCAGCTACAAAAAAAAAATCATACGGCTATCAAGTCTGTTGCTCCCAGATACAAAAACCTAAGACGACTATATATTCTGTGGCGCACAGCCACAAAAGACGAATTAACGCGGTTATTGACTCTTTGCCTCGCAGTTACAGAGAATATTTCATACGGCTATCAAATCTGTTGCTCCCAGATACAAACACCTAATACGACAATCTATTCTGTGGCGCACAGCCACAAAATACGAATTAACGCGGTTATCGACTTTTTGGCTTGCAGTTAAAGAGAAAAGTTCATACGGCTATCAAATCTGTTGCTCCCAGATACAAACACCTAATACGACAATCTATTCTGTGGCGCACAGCCACAAAATACGAATTAACGCGGTTATCGACTTTTTGGCTTGCAGTTACAGAGAAAAGTTTATGCGGCTATCAAGTCTGTTGCTCCCAGCTACAAAAACCTAATACGACTTGATATTCTGTGGCGCACAGCCACAAAAGACAAATTAACGCGGTTATTGACTCTTTGCCGTAAAGCTACAAAAAAAAGTTTATACGGCTATCAAGTATGTTGCTCCCAGCTGCAAAGACCTAACACGACTATATATTCTGTGGCGCACAGCCACAAAAGACGACTTAACGCGGTTATTGACTCTTTGCCTTGCAGCTACAGAAAAAAGTTCATACGGCTATCAAGGCTGTTGCTCCCAGATACGAAAACCTAATACGACTTTATATTCTGTGACGCACAGCCACAAAAGACAAATTAACGCGGTTATTGACTCTTTGCCTTGCAGCTACAGAAAAAAATCATACGGCTATCAAGTCTGTTGCTCCCAGCTACGAAAACCTAATACGACTTTATATTCTGTGGCGCACAGCCACAAAACACGAAATATCGCGGTTATCGACTTGTTGGCTTGCAGCTACAGAGAAAAGTTCATACGGCTATCAAGTCTGTTGCTCCCAGCTACAAAAACCTGATACGACAATCTATTCTGTGGCGCACAGCCACAAAAGACAAATTAACGCGGTTATTACCTCTTTGCCTTGCAGCTACAGAAAAAAGTTCATACGGCTATCAAGTCTGTTGCTCCCAGCTACGAAAACCTAATACGACTTTATATTCTGTGGCGCACAGCCACAAAAGACAAATTAACGCGGTTATTGACTCTTTGCCGTGCAGCTACAGGAAAAAGGTTATACGGCTATCAAGTATGTTGCTCCCAGCTACAAAAACCTAATACGACTATCTATTCTGTGGCGCACAGCCACAAAATACGAATTGACGCGGTTATCGAGTCTTTGCCTTGCAGCTACAGAGAATATTTCATACGGCTATCAAATCTGTTGCTCCCAGCTACAAAAACCTAATACGACAATCTATTCTGTGGCGCACAGCCACAAAAACAAATTATCGCGGTTATCGACTTGTTGGCTTGCAGCTACAGAGAAAAGTTCATACGGCTATCAAGTCTGTTGCTCCCAGCTACAAAAACCTAATACGACTATATATTCTGTGGCGCACAGCCACAAAAGACGAATTAACGCGGTTATTGACTCTTTGCCTCGCAGTTACAGAGAACATTTCATACGGCTATCAAATCTGTTGCTCCCAGCTACAAAAACCTAATACGACAATCTATTCTGTGGCGCACAGCCACAAAGACGAATTAACGCGGTTATTGACATTTTGACTTGCAGCTACAAAAAAAAATCATACGGCTATCAAGTCTGTTGCTCCCAGCTACAAAAACCTAATACGACTATATATTCTGTGGCGCACAGCCACAAAAGACGAATTAACGCGGTTATTGACTCTTTGCCTCGCAGTTACAGAGAATATTTCATACGGCTATCAAATCTGTTGCTCCCAGATACAAACATCTAATACGACAATCTATTCTGTGGCGCACAGCCACAGAATACGAATTAACGCGGTTATCGACTTTTTGGCTTGCAGTTAAAGAGAAAAGTTCATACGGCTATCAAATCTGTTGCTCCCAGATACAAACACCTAATACGACAATCTATTCTGTGGCGCACAGCCACAAAATACGAATTAACGCGGTTATCGACTTTTTGGCTTGCAGTTACAGAGAAAAGTTTATGCGGCTATCAAGTCTGTTGCTCCCAGCTACAAAAACCTAATACGACTTCATATTCTGTGGCGCACAGCCACAAAAGACAAATTAACGCGGTTATTGACTCTTTGCCGTAAAGCTACAAAAAAAAGTTTATACGGCTATCAAGTATGTTGCTCCCAGCTGCAAAGACCTAACACGACTATATATTCTGTGGCGCACAGCCACAAAAGACGACTTAACGCGGTTATTGACTCTTTGCCTTGCAGCTACAGAAAAAAGTTCATACGGCTATCAAGTCTGTTGCTCCCAGATACAAAAACCTAAGACGACTGTATATTCTGTGGCGCACAGCCACAAAAGACGACTTAACGCGGTTATTGACTCTTTGCCTTGCAGCTACAGAAAAAAGTTCATACGGCTATCAAGTCTGTTGCTCCCAGCTACAAAAACCTAATACGACAATCTATTTTGTGGCGCACATCCACCAAATACAAATTAACGCGGTTATTGACTCTTTGCCTTGCACCTACAGAAAAAAAATCATACGGCTATCAAGTCTGTTGCTCCCAACTACAAAAACCTAATACGACTTTATATTCTGTGGCGCACAACCACAAAAGACAAATTAACGCGGTTATTGACTCTTTGCCTTGCAGCTACAGAAAAAAGTTTATACGGCTATCAAGTCTGTTGCTCCCAGCTACAAAAACCTAATACGATTATCTATTCTGTGGCGCACAGCCACGAAATACGAATTAACGCGGTTATCGACTCTTCGGCTTGCAGTTACAGAAAAAAAACTCATACGACAATCAAGTCTGTTGCTCCCAACTACAAAAACCTTATACGACTTTATATTCTGTGGCGCACAGCCACAAAAGACAAATTAACGCGGTTATTGACTCTTTGCCTTGCAGCTACAAAAAAAGTTCATACGGCTATCAAGTATGTTGCTCCCAGCTCGAAAAACCCAATACAACTATCTTTTCTGTGGCACACATCCACAAATTACGAATTAACGCGGTTATCGACTCTTTGCCTTGCAGCTACAGAAAAAAGTTTATACGGCTATCAAGTCTGTTGCTCCTGGCTACAAAAACCTAATACGACTTACTATTCTGTGGCGCACAGCCACAAAAGACAAATTAACGCGGTTATTGACTCTTTACCGTGCAGCTATAGAAAAAAGTTTATACGGCTATCGAGTATGTTGCTCCCAGCTACAAAAACCTAATACGACAATCTATTCTGTGGCGCACAGCCACAAAATACGAATTAACGCGGTTATCGACTCTTTGCCTTGCAACTACAGAGAACAGTTCATACGGCTATCAAGTCTGTTGCTCCCAGATACAAAAACCTAATACGACTATCTATTATGTGGCGCACAGCCAAAAAATACGAATTAACGCGGTTATCGTCTCTTTGGCTTGCAGTTACAGAGAAAAGTTCATACGGCTATCAAATCTGTTGCTCCCAGCTACAAAAACCTACTCTGAACTCCCTGGGACTGGGACGTCGTAGCAGTCACGCAAAAAAACCCGCATTTTAGCTTGGTAGCAGACGACGTACGGGTCAAATTACTCAACGTAGCAGACGTCGTTGCACTCGCAATGATAGCTGGATCGCCACTCGTGAAGTAATCAGCGGTCCGGCCAGAATTAGATACGTACGTGCTAGAGGTGCCACTCTGCGCAACTCAGCCAATTTAGTTCATTCGAGCTAGGTTAAAAGCCGCTCTGACACACGAAAGAAGTGCTCACTTCGATTAGGTGTTAAAGAGAAAACATGCTTGTGCATATTCATTTGAAAAAAGTGTATTTTTTTTCAAAAAGAATTAGCATTGAAAGTTGAGCAATAATCTCATCTTTTCCCAATAATTTGCTTTTGAGTGATTATGGTTATATACATTAATACTAGTATAGTAACTTAAATCTTACTATCGTCCACAATTTTGCGTAGAATTTTTCGTTTTATGAATAGCAGGATTAATGTATATAAACATGAATGAAACATGAATAGAAAATATACTACCAAATGAATGCGGTTGTTTCGGAGTGAATCAGTAATATTATTAATCAATTAAATTTCGGAATGGTCTGGGGCCGCGCTGGCCCGGCTGATCCTGACCAACCGTCTGGGACGGTAGCAGTCAAACCGTCTGGGACGCGTAAACATCGCGTCCCGGACGGTTGACTGCTACGACGTCCCAGTCCTAGGGAGTTCAGAGTAATACGACAATCTATTCTGTGGCGCACAGCCATAAAATACAAAATAACGCGGTTATTGACTCTTTGGCTTGCAGTTACAGAGAATATTTCATACGGCTATCAAGTCTGTTGCTCCCAGATACAAAAACCTAATACGACTATCTATTATGTGGCGCACAGCCAAAAAATACGAATTAACGCGGTTATCGTCTCTTTGGCTTGCAGTTACAGAGAAAAGTTCATACGGCTATCAAATCTGTTGCTCCCAGCTACAAAAACCTACTCTGAACTCCCTGGGACTGGGACGTCGTAGCAGTCACGCAAAAAAACCCGCATTTTAGCTTGGTAGCAGACGACGTACGGGTCAAATTACTCAACGTAGCAGACGTCGTTGCACTCGCAATGATAGCTGGATCGCCACTCGTGAAGTAATCAGCGGTCCGGCCAGAATTAGATACGTACGTGCTAGAGGTGCCACTCTGCGCAACTCAGCCAATTTAGTTCATTCGAGCTAGGTTAAAAGCCGCTCTGACACACGAAAGAAGTGCTCACTTCGATTAGGTGTTAAAGAGAAAACATGCTTGTGCATATTCATTTGAAAAAAGTGTATTTTTTTTCAAAAAGAATTAGCATTGAAAGTTGAGCAATAATCTCATCTTTTCCCAATAATTTGCTTTTGAGTGATTATGGTTATATACATTAATACTAGTATAGTAACTTAAATCTTACTATCGTCCACAATTTTGCGTAGAATTTTTCGTTTTATGAATAGCAGGATTAATGTATATAAACATGAATGAAACATGAATAGAAAATATACTACCAAATGAATGCGGTTGTTTCGGAGTGAATCAGTAATATTATTAATCAATTAAATTTCGGAATGGTCTGGGGCCGCGCTGGCCCGGCTGATCCTGACCAACCGTCTGGGACGGTAGCAGTCAAACCGTCTGGGACGCGTAAACATCGCGTCCCGGACGGTTGACTGCTACGACGTCCCAGTCCTAGGGAGTTCAGAGTAATACGACAATCTATTCTGTGGCGCACAGCCATAAAATACAAAATAACGCGGTTATTGACTCTTTGGCTTGCAGTTACAGAGAATATTTCATACGGCTATCAAATCTGTTGCTCCCAGCTACAAAAACCTAATACGACAATCTATTCTGTGGCGCACAGCCACAAAAGACAAATTAACGCGGTTATTGACTCTTTGCCGTGCAGCTACAGGAAA
Source organism: Litoditis marina (assembly GCA_964036275.1). Classification (NCBI taxonomy): domain Eukaryota; kingdom Metazoa; phylum Nematoda; class Chromadorea; order Rhabditida; family Rhabditidae; genus Litoditis; species Litoditis marina. The sequence goes on from CAXIWQ010000508.1 coordinate 167,230, forward strand.
AAGGTTATACGGCTACCAAGTATATTGCTCCCAGCTACAAAAACCTAATACGACTATCTATTCTGTGGCGCACAGCCACAAAATACGAATTAACGCGGTTATCGACTCTTTGCCTTGCAGCTACAGAGAACAGTTCATACGGCTATCAAATCTGTTGCTCCCAGCTACAAAAACCTAATACGACAATCTATTCTGTGGCGCACAGCCACAAAATACAAATTATCGCGGTTATCGACTTGTTGGCTTGCAGCTACAGAGAAAGGTTCATACGGCTATCAAGTTTGTTGCTCCCAGCTACAAAAACCTAATACGACTATATATTCTGTGGCGCACAGCCACAAAAGACGAATTAACGCGGTTATTGACTCTTTGCCTCGCAGTTACAGAGAACATTTCATACGGCTATCAAATCTGTTGCTCCCAGCTAAAAAACCTAATACGACAATCTATTCTGAGGCGCACAGCCACAAAGACGAATTAACGCGGTTATTGACATTTTGACTTGCAGCTACAAAAAAAAAATCATACGGCTATCAAGTCTGTTGCTTCCAACTACAAAAACATAATACGACTTTATATTCTGTGGCGCACAGCCACAAAATACAAATTAACGCGGTTATTGACTCTTTGCCTTGCAGTTACAGAGAACATTTCATACGGCTATCAAATCTGTTGCTCCCAGCTACAAAAACCTAATACGACTTTATATTCTGTGGCGCACAGCCACAAAAGACAAATTAACGCGGTTTTTACCTCTTTGCCTTGCAGCTACAGAAAAAAAGTTTATACGGCTATCAAGTATGTTGCTCCCAGCTACAAAAACCTAATACGACTTTATATTCTGTGGCGCACAGCCACAAAAGACAAATTAACGCGGTTATTGACTCTTTGCCGTGCAGCTACAGAAAAAAGTTTATATGGCTATCAAGTATGTTGCTCCCAGCTAGAAAAACCCAATACAACTATCTATTCTGTGGCACACAGCCACAAAATACGATATAACGCGGTTATCGACTCTTTGCCTTGCAGCTACAGAAAAAAGTTCATACGGCTATCAAGTCTGTTGCTCCCAGTTACAAAAACCTGATACGACAATCTATTCTGTGGCGCACAGCCACAAAAGACAAATTAACGCGGTTATTACCTCTTTGCCTTGCAGCTACAGAAAAAAGTTCATACGGCTATCAAGTCTGTTGCTCCCAGCTACGAAAACCTAATACGACTTTATATTCTGTGGCGCACAGCCACAAAAGACAAATTAACGCGGTTATTGACTCTTTGCCGTGCAGCTACAGGAAAAAGGTTATACGGCTATCAAGTATGTTGCTCCCAGCTACAAAAACCTAATACGACTATCTATTCTGTGGCGCACAGCCACAAAATACGAATTGACGCGGTTATCAACTCTTTGCCTTGCAGCTACAGAGAATATTTCATACGGCTATCAAATCTGTTGCTCCCAGCTACAAAAACCTAATACGACAATCTATTCTGTGGCGCACAGCCACAAAAACAAATTATCGCGGTTATCGACTTGTTGGCTTGCAGCTACAGAGAAAAGTTCATACGGCTATCAAGTCTGTTGCTCCCAGCTACAAAAACCTAATACGACTATATATTCTGTGGCGCACAGCCACAAAAGACGAATTAACGCGGTTATTGACTCTTTGCCTCGCAGTTACAGAGAACATTTCATACGGCTATCAAATCTGTTGCTCCCAGCTACAAAAACCTAATACGACAATCTATTCTGTGGCGCACAGCCACAAAGACGAATTAACGCGGTTATTGACATTTTGACTTGCAGCTACAAAAAAAAATCATACGGCTATCAAGTCTGTTGCTCCCAGCTACAAAAACCTAATACGACTATATATTCTGTGGCGCACAGCCACAAAAGACGAATTAACGCGGTTATTGACTCTTTGCCTGTTACAGAGAATATTTCATACGGCTATCAAATCTGTTGCTCCCAGATACAAACACCTAATACGACAATCTATTCTGTGGCGCACAGCCACAAAATACGAATTAACGCGGTTATCGACTTTTTGGCTTGCAGTTAAAGAGAAAAGTTCATACGGCTATCAAATCTGTTGCTCCCAGATACAAACACCTAATACGACAATCTATTATGTGGCGCACAGCCACAAAATACAAATTAACGCGGTTATCGACTTTTTGGCTTGCAGTTACAGAGAAAAGTTTATGCGGCTATCAAGTCTGTTGCTCCCAGCTACAAAAACCTAATACGACTTCATATTCTGTGGCGCACAGCCACAAAAGACAAATTAACGCGGTTATTGACTCTTTGCCGTAAAGCTACAAAAAAAAGTTTATACGGCTATCAAGTATGTTGCTCCCAGCTGCAAAGACCTAACACGACTATATATTCTGTGGCGCACAGCCACAAAAGACGACTTAACGCGGTTATTGACTCTTTGCCTTGCAGCTACAGAAAAAAGTTCATACGGCTATCAAGTCTGTTGCTCCCAGATACAAAAACCTAAGACGACTGTATATTCTGTGGCGCACAGCCACAAAAGACGACTTAACGCGGTTATTGACTCTTTGCCTCGCAGTTACAGAGAACATTTCATACGGCTATCAAATCTGTTGCTCCCAGCTAAAAAACCTAATACGACAATCTATTCTGAGGCGCACAGCCACAAAGACGAATTAACGCGGTTATTGACATTTTGACTTGCAGCTACAAAAAAAAAATCATACGGCTATCAAGTCTGTTGCTTCCAACTACAAAAACATAATACGATTTTATATTCTGTGGCGCACAGCCACAAAATACAAATTAACGCGGTTATTGACTCTTTGCCTTGCAGTTACAGAGAACATTTCATACGGCTATCAAATCTGTTGCTCCCAGCTACAAAAACCTAATACGACTTTATATTCTGTGGCGCACAGCCACAAAAGACAAATTAACGCGGTTTTTACCTCTTTGCCTTGCAGCTACAGAAAAAAAGTTTATACGGCTATCAAGTATGTTGCTCCCAGCTACAAAAACCTAATACGACTTTATATTCTGTGGCGCACAGCCACAAAAGACAAATTAACGCGGTTATTGACTCTTTGCCGTGCAGCTACAGAAAAAAGTTTATATGGCTATCAAGTATGTTGCTCCCAGCTAGAAAAACCCAATACAACTATCTATTCTGTGGCACACAGCCACAAAATACGATATAACGCGGTTATCGACTCTTTGCCTTGCAGCTACAGAAAAAAGTTCATACGGCTATCAAGTCTGTTGCTCCCAGTTACAAAAACCTGATACGACAATCTATTCTGTGGCGCACAGCCACAAAAGACAAATTAACGCGGTTATTACCTCTTTGCCTTGCAGCTACAGAAAAAAGTTCATACGGCTATCAAGTCTGTTGCTCCCAGCTACGAAAACCTAATACGACTTTATATTCTGTGGCGCACAGCCACAAAAGACAAATTAACGCGGTTATTGACTCTTTGCCGTGCAGCTACAGGAAAAAGGTTATACGGCTATCAAGTATGTTGCTCCCAGCTACAAAAACCTAATACGACTATCTATTCTGTGGCGCACAGCCACAAAATACGAATTGACGCGGTTATCAACTCTTTGCCTTGCAGCTACAGAGAATATTTCATACGGCTATCAAATCTGTTGCTCCCAGCTACAAAAACCTAATACGACAATCTATTCTGTGGCGCACAGCCACAAAAACAAATTATCGCGGTTATCGACTTGTTGGCTTGCAGCTACAGAGAAAAGTTCATACGGCTATCAAGTCTGTTGCTCCCAGCTACAAAAACCTAATACGACTATATATTCTGTGGCGCACAGCCACAAAAGACGAATTAACGCGGTTATTGACTCTTTGCCTCGCAGTTACAGAGAACATTTCATACGGCTATCAAATCTGTTGCTCCCAGCTACAAAAACCTAATACGACAATCTATTCTGTGGCGCACAGCCACAAAGACGAATTAACGCGGTTATTGACATTTTGACTTGCAGCTACAAAAAAAAATCATACGGCTATCAAGTCTGTTGCTCCCAGCTACAAAAACCTAATACGACTATATATTCTGTGGCGCACAGCCACAAAAGACGAATTAACGCGGTTATTGACTCTTTGCCTGTTACAGAGAATATTTCATACGGCTATCAAATCTGTTGCTCCCAGATACAAACACCTAATACGACAATCTATTCTGTGGCGCACAGCCACAAAATACGAATTAACGCGGTTATCGACTTTTTGGCTTGCAGTTAAAGAGAAAAGTTCATACGGCTATCAAATCTGTTGCTCCCAGATACAAACACCTAATACGACAATCTATTCTGTGGCGCACAGCCACAAAATACAAATTAACGCGGTTATCGACTTTTTGGCTTGCAGTTACAGAGAAAAGTTTATGCGGCTATCAAGTCTGTTGCTCCCAGCTACAAAAACCTAATACGACTTCATATTCTGTGGCGCACAGCCACAAAAGACAAATTAACGCGGTTATTGACTCTTTGCCGTAAAGCTACAAAAAAAAGTTTATACGGCTATCAAGTATGTTGCTCCCAGCTGCAAAGACCTAACACGACTATATATTCTGTGGCGCACAGCCACAAAAGACGACTTAACGCGGTTATTGACTCTTTGCCTTGCAGCTACAGAAAAAAGTTCATACGGCTATCAAGTCTGTTGCTCCCAGATACAAAAACCTAAGACGACTGTATATTCTGTGGCGCACAGCCACAAAAGACGACTTAACGCGGTTATTGACTCTTTGCCTTGCAGCTACAGAAAAAAGTTCATACGGCTATCAAGTCTGTTGCTCCCAGCTACAAAAACCTAATACGACAATCTATTTTGTGACGCACATCCACCAAATACAAATTAACGCGGTTATTGACTCTTTGCCTTGCACCTACAGAAAAAAAATCATACGGCTATCAAGTCTGTTGCTCCCAACTACAAAAACCTAATACGACTTTATATTCTGTGGCGCACAACCACAAAAGACAAATTAACGCGGTTATTGACTCTTTGCCTTGCAGCTACAGAAAAAAGTTTATACGGCTATCAAGTCTGTTGCTCCCAGCTACAAAAACCTAATACGATTATCTATTCTGTGGCGCACAGCCACGAAATACGAATTAACGCGGTTATCGACTCTTCGGCTTGCAGTTACAGAAAAAAAACTCATACGGCAATCAAGTCTGTTGCTCCCAACTACAAAAACCTTATACGACTTTATATTCTGTGGCGCACAGCCACAAAAGACAAATTAACGCGGTTATTGACTCTTTGCCTTGCAGCTACAAAAAAAAGTTCATACGGCTATCAAGTATGTTGCTCCCAGCTCGAAAAACCCAATACAACTATCTTTTCTGTGGCACACAGCCACAAATTACGAATTAACGCGGTTATCGACTCTTTGCCTTGCAGCTACAGAAAAAAGTTTATACGGCTATCAAGTCTGTTGCTCCTGGCTACAAAAACCTAATACGACTTACTATTCTGTGGCGCACAGCCACAAAAGACAAATTAACGCGGTTATTGACTCTTTACCGTGCAGCTATAGAAAAAAGTTTATACGGCTATCGAGTATGTTGCTCCCAGCTACAAAAACCTAATACGACAATCTATTCTGTGGCGCACAGCCACAAAATACGAATTAACGCGGTTATCGACTCTTTGCCTTGCAACTACAGAAAACAGTTCATACGGCTATCAAGTCTGTTGCTCCCAGATACAAAAACCTAATACGACTATCTATTATGTGGCGCACAGCCACAAAACACGAATTAACGCGGTTATTGTCTCTTTGGCTTGCAGTTACAGAGAAAAGTTCATACGGCTATCAAATCTGTTGCTCCCAGCTACAAAAACCTAATACGACAATCTATTCTGTGGCGCACAGCCATAAAATACAAAATAACGCGGTTATTGACTCTTTGGCTTGCAGTTACAGAGAAAAGTTTATACGGCTATCAAGTCTGTTGCTCCCAACTACAAAAACCTAATACGACTTTATATTCTGTGGCGCACAACCACAAAAGACAAATTAACGCGGTTATTGACTCTTTGCCTTGCAGCTACAGAAAAAAGTTTATACGGCTATCAAGTCTGTTGCTCCCAGCTACAAAAACCTAATACGATTATCTATTCTGTGGCGCACAGCCACGAAATACGAATTAACGCGGTTATCGACTCTTCGGCTTGCAGTTACAGAAAAAAAAACTCATACGGCAATCAAGTCTGTTGCTCCCAACTACAAAAACCTAATACAACTATCTTTTCTGTGGCACACAGCCACAAAATACGAATTAACGCGGTTATTGACTCTTTGCCTTGCAGCTACAGAAAAAAGTTTATACGGCTATCAAGTATGTTGCTCCCAGCTAGAAAAACCTAATACGACTTTATGTTCTGTGGCGCACAGCCACAAAAGACAAATTAACGCGGTTATTGACTATTTGCCTTGCAGCTACAAAAAAAAGTTCATACGGCTATCAAGTCTGTTGCTCCCAGCTACAAAAACCTAATACGACAATCTATTTTGTGACGCACATCCACCAAATACAAATTAACGCGGTTATTGACTCTTTGCCTTGCACCTACAGAAAAAAAATCATACGGCTATCAAGTCTGTTGCTCCCAACTACAAAAACCTAATACGACTTTATATTCTGTGGCGCACAACCACAAAAGACAAATTAACGCGGTTATTGACTCTTTGCCTTGCAGCTACAGAAAAAAAGTTTATACGGCTATCAAGTCTGTTGCTCCCAGCTACAAAAACCTAATACGATTATCTATTCTGTGGCGCACAGCAACGAAATACGAATTAACGCGGTTATCGACTCTTCGGCTTGCAGTTACAGAAAAAAAACTCATACGGCAATCAAGTCTGTTGCTCCCAACTACAAAAACCTTATACGACTTTATATTCTGTGGCGCACAGCCACAAAAGACAAATCAACGCGGTTATTGACTCTTTGCCTTGCAGCTACAAAAAAAAGTTCATACGGCTATCAAGTATGTTGCTCCCAGCTCGAAAAACCCAATACAACTATCTTTTCTGTGGCACACAGCCACAAATTACGAATTAACGCGGTTATCGACTCTTTGCCTTGCAGCTACAGAAAAAAGTTTATACGGCTATCAAGTCTGTTGCTCCTGGCTACAAAAACCTAATACGACTTACTATTCTGTGGCGCACAGCCACAAAAGACAAATTAACGCGGTTATTGACTCTTTACCGTGCAGCTATAGAAAAAAGTTTATACGGCTATCGAGTATGTTGCTCCCAGCTACAAAAACCTAATACGACAATCTATTCTGTGGCGCACAGCCACAAAATACGAATTAACGCGGTTATCGACTCTTTGCCTTGCAACTACAGAAAACAGTTCATACGGCTATCAAGTCTGTTGCTCCCAGATACAAAAACCTAATACGACTATCTATTATGTGGCGCACAGCCACAAAACACGAATTAACGCGGTTATTGTCTCTTTGGCTTGCAGTTACAGAGAAAAGTTCATACGGCTATCAAATCTGTTGCTCCCAGCTACAAAAACCTAATACGACAATCTATTCTGTGGCGCACAGCCATAAAATACAAAATAACGCGGTTATTGACTCTTTGGCTTGCAGTTACAGAGAAAAGTTTATACGGCTATCAAGTCTGTTGCTCCCAACTACAAAAACCTAATACGACTTTATATTCTGTGGCGCACAACCACAAAAGACAAATTAACGCGGTTATTGACTCTTTGCCTTGCAGCTACAGAAAAAAGTTTATACGGCTATCAAGTCTGTTGCTCCCAGCTACAAAAACCTAATACGATTATCTATTCTGTGGCGCACAGCCACGAAATACGAATTAACGCGGTTATCGACTCTTCGGCTTGCAGTTACAGAAAAAAAAACTCATACGGCAATCAAGTCTGTTGCTCCCAACTACAAAAACCTAATACAACTATCTTTTCTGTGGCACACAGCCACAAAATACGAATTAACGCGGTTATTGACTCTTTGCCTTGCAGCTACAGAAAAAAGTTTATACGGCTATCAAGTATGTTGCTCCCAGCTAGAAAAACCTAATACGACTTTATGTTCTGTGGCGCACAGCCACAAAAGACAAATTAACGCGGTTATTGACTATTTGCCTTGCAGCTACAAAAAAAAGTTCATACGGCTATAAAGTATGTTGCTCCCAGCTCGAAAAACCCAATACAACTATCTTTTCTGTGGCACACAGCCACAAATTACGAATTAACGCGGTTATCGACTCTTTGCCTTGCAGCTACAGAAAAAAGTTTATACGGCTATCAAGTCTGTTGCTCCTGGCTACAAAAACCTAATACGACTTTATGTTCTGTGGCGCACAGCCACAAAAGACAAATTAACGCGGTTATTGACTCTTTGCCTTGCAGCTACAAAAAAAAGTTCATACGGCTATCAAGTACGTTGCTCCCAGCTAGAAAAACCCAATACAACTATCTTTTCTGTGGCACACAGCCACAAAAGACGAATTAACGCGGTTATTGACTCTTTGCCTTGCAGCTACAGAAAAAAGTTTATACGGCTATCAAGTCTGTTGCTCCCAGCTACAAAAACCTAATACGACTTACTATTCTGTGGCGCACAGCCACAAAAGACAAATTAACGCGGTTATTGACTTTTTACCGTGCAGCTACAGAAAAAAGTTCATACGGCTATCAAGTCTGTTGCTCCCAGATACAAAAACCTAATACGACTATCTATTATGTGGCGCACAGCCACAAAATACGAATTAACGCGGTTATCGTCTCGTTGGCTTGCAGTTACAGAGAAAGGTTCATACGGCTATCAAATCTGTTGCTCCCAGCTACAAAAACCTAATACGACAATCTATTCTGGGGCGCACAGCCATAAAATACAAAATAACGCGGTTATTGACTCTTTGGCTTGCAGTTACAGAGAAAAGTTTATACGGCTATCAAGTCTGTTGCTCCCAGCTACAAAAACCTAATACGACTCCATATTCTGTGGCGCACAGCCACAAAAGACAAATTAACGCGGTTATTGACTCTTTGCCGTAAAGCTACAGAAAAAAAGTTTATACGGCTATCAAGTATGTTGCTCCCAGCTACAAAGACCTAACACGACTATATATTCATGAAAAAGTGGGGGCCCAACGAATGTAAGATTTGTCTTCTACTGTGCGCCCCTTAGACAACTACTCTCAAATGGAACAGCTACTGCTACAAAAACCGAAAAATACTAATATACTCAAGTATAACTGTTCATTACAAACATACAAAAGTCGTAAAACATTTTCTCAAACCTGTAAACTAGAATCTACAAGTCACAGCTGCGAAAGAGAGAACAACTTTTGAATAATATGACAAACGTTATAGCCCCTAGAATTGAAGTAATGACAAAAAATGCCAACCATTGTGTACAAAACCAGGAACTCTATAATTGAGTAGGTTGAGTTAACATCTGTGATTTGTAGATTCTAGTTTACAGGTTTGAGAAAATGTTTTACGACTTTTGTATGTTTGTAATGAACAGTTATACTTGAGTATATTAGTATTTTTCGGTTTTTGTAGCAGTAGCTGTTCCATTTGAGAGTAGTTGTCTAAGGGGCGCACAGTAGAAGACAAATCTTACATTCGTTGGGCCCCCACTTTTTCATGAATTTTTCTCTTTTTGTATACATGCCGTAGGTATGTGGTTTGATCTGTACGGTGCAGATAAAATTGTTTTCTTGATGAACCACTTGTCAAGTATTACCATCATTCGGAAAAAAATATGACGTCAACATTGCAGTTCTAGAAACTTACTTCATCTGCCCTTCAGAATCCCAGAATACGTCATGTTTGAATGAAGTTTCATCGTTAATTGACCATTTTTGAGAAACTGTCAGCATTCGAAAACATATTTCACGTCAATTTTCTTTAAAGTTGACGTCATCTGGTCTTTTGAATTCCAGAATAAGTCCTATTTAAATGAAGTTTCATCGTTGATATACCATTTTTGAGATATTTTCAGCATTTGAAAATATATGTTTCGTCAACTTTGCACTTTTCAAAAATGACGTCATCTAGTCTCCAGAACCCCAGAATACGTCACTTCACCGTTATTGTCTTTTTTCACCGATATTTTTTTTGTTGAAAGAAAATGAAGAAGATTGAGTTTCACCGTTAATTGACCCTTTCTAAGATATTACCATCATTTAAAAATATATGTGACGTCAACTTTGCACTTTTCAAAAATGACGTCATCTGGTCTCCAGAATCCCAGAATACATCACTCTCAGATTGAGTTTCACCGTTAATTGACCCTTTCTAGGATATTATCATCGTTTGAAAATATATGTGACGTCAACTTTGCACTTTTCAAAAATGACGTCATCTGGTCTCCAGAATCCCAGAATACGTCACTCTTAGATTGAGTTCCACCGTTAATTGACCCTTTCTAAGACATTTTCAGCATTTGAAAATATATGTGACGTCAACTTTGCACTTTTCAAAAATGACGTCATCCGAGCTCCAGAATCCTCGATGACGTTATCAGTAGAAGACTTACATCTAAATCGATGTCAGTTCATGTCGTGGTATCATACTTCAAATTTTACTTGAATTGGTTAGGTCTGAGCTGAGTTATAACGCAATTTGATTTACCCCGACAGAGAGGGCGAGAGAGTGCACGAAATGAAGAGACGCAGAGACATTTTCAAAGACCTATAACTCGATGAAAAATAATTTTTTTCGAAAAAAAGTTTGCGCCCCCAAGGTTTGAGTGGGATATCTATCGTGTCCCAAATTTTCAGTCAAATCGGTTCACACATAAAAATTTCCCAGAAGTGCGTTCACACACACACACACACACACACACACACACACACGGCGGAAGTTGGCGGTCTGCATGAAGCGCATAACGTCATAACTCGGCTTAAACTTAATCAATTTCGTTCAAATTTTTAACATAGCTTGTAAATAGGCCATGAAATATCAACAAATCATAAAAAGTTTCGATTTGCACAATTGGACCTTTTTGAGAGTGAACTAAAAAAATGAACGCACGCATTAGCCGGACCAAAGACAAATCTCGCACAGCGCTTCGCGCTGCGCGCGATTTTGTGGCGCACAGCCACAAAAGACGACTTAACGCGGTTATTGACTCTTTGCATTGCAGCTACAGAAAAAAGTTCATACGGCTATCAAGTCTGTTGCTCCCAGATACAAAAACCTAAGACGACTATATATTCTGTGGCGCACAGCCACAAAATACGAATTAACGCGTTATTGACTCTTTGCCTTGCAGCTACAGAGAACAGTTCATACGGCTATCAAATCTGTTGCTCCCAGCTACAAAAACCTAATACGACAATCTATTTTGTGGCGCACATCCACCAAATACGAATTAACGCGGTTATTGACTCTTTGCCTTGCACCTACAAAAAAAAATCATACGGCTATCAAGTCTGTTGCTCCCAACTACAAAAACCTAATACGACTTTATATTCTGTGGCGCACAACCACAAAAGACAAATTAACGCGGTTATTGACTCTTTGCCTTGCAGCTACAGAAAAAAGTTTATACGGCTATCAAGTCTGTTGCTCCCAGCTACAAAAACCTAATACGATTATCTATTCTGTGACGCACAGCCACGAAATACGAATCAACGCGGTTATCGACTCTTCGGCTTGCAGTTACAGAAAAAAAACTCATACGGCAATCAAGTCTGCTGCTCCCAACTACAAAAACCTAATACGACTTTATATTCTGTGGCGCACAGCCACCAAAGACAGATTAACGCGGTTATTGACTCTTTGCCTTGCAGCTACAGAAAAAAGTTTATACGGCTATCAAGTATGTTGCTCCCAGCTAGAAAAACCCAATACAACTATCTATTCTGTGGCGCACAGCCATAAAATACGAAATAACGCGGTTATTGACTCTTTGGCTTGCAGTTACAGAGAAAAGTTTATACGGCTATCAAGTCTGTTGCTCCCAGCTACAAAAACCTAATACGACTCCATATTCTTTGGCGCACAGCCACAAAAGACAAATTAACGCGGTTATTGACTCTTTGCCGTAAAGCTACAGAAAAAAGTTTATACGGCTATCAAGTATGTTGCTCCCAGCTACAAAGACCTAACACGACTATATATTTTGTGGCGCACAGCCACAAAAGACGACTTAACGCGGTTATTGACTCTTTGCCTTGCAGCTACAGAAAAAAGTTCATACGGCTATCAAGTCTGTTGCTCCCAGATACAAAAACCTAAGACGACTATATATTCTGTGGCGCACAGCCACAAAAGACGAATTAACGCGTTATTGACTCTTTGCCTTGCAGCTACAGAGAACAGTTCATACGGCTATCAAATCTGTTGCTCCCAGCTACAAAAACATGATACGACAATCTATTTTGTGGCGCACATCCACCAAATACGAATTAACGCGGTTATTGACTCTTTGCCTTGCACCTACAAAAAAAAATCATACGGCTATCAAGTCTGTTGCTCCCAACTACAAAAACCTAATACGACTTTATATTCTGTGGCGCACAACCACAAAAGACAAATTAACGCGGTTATTGACTCTTTTCCTTGCAGCTACAGAAAAAAGTTTATACGGCTATCAAGTCTGTTGCTCCCAGCTACAAAAACCTAATACGATTATCTATTCTGTGGCGCACAGCCACGAAATACGAATCAACGCGGTTATCGACTCTTCGGCTTGCAGTTACAGAAAAAAAAACTCATACGGCAATCAAGTCTGTTGCTCCCAACTACAAAAACCTAATACGACTTTATATTCTGTGGCGCACAGCCACAAAAGACAGATTAACGCGGTTATTGACTCTTTGCCTTGCAGCTACAGAAAAAAGTTTATACGGCTACCAAGTATGTTGCTCCCAGCTAGAAAAACCCAATACAACTATCTTTTCTGTGGCACACAGCCACAAAATACGAACTAACGCGGTTATTGACTATTTGCCTTGCAGCTACAAAAAAAAGTTTATACGGCTATCAAGTCTGTTGCTCCCAGCTACAAAAACCTAATACGACTTACTATTCTGTGGCGCACAGCCACAAAAGACAAATTAACGCGGTTATTGACTCTTTACCGTGCAGCTACAGAAAACAGTTTATACGGCTATCGAGTATGTTGCTCCCAGCTACAAAAACCTGATACGACAATCTATTCTGTGGCGCACAGCCACAAAATACGAATTAACGCGGTTGTCGACTCTTTGCCTTGCAACTACAGAGAACAGTTCATACGGCTATCAAGTCTGTTGCTCCCAGATACAACAACCTAATACGACTATCTATTATGTGGCGCACAGCCACAAAATACGAATTAACGCGGTTATCGACTCTTTGGCTTGCAGTTACAGAGAAAAGTTCATACGGCTATCAAATCTGTTGCTCCCAGCTACAAAAACCTAATACGACAATCTATTCTGTGGCGCACAGCCATAACATACGAAATAACGCGGTTATTGACTCTTTGGCTTGCAGTTACAGAGAAAAATTTATACGGCTATCAAGTCTGTTGCTCCCAGCTACAAAAACCTATTACGACTCCATATTCTGTGGCGCACAGCCACAAAAGACAAATTAACGCGGTTATTGACTCTTTGCCGTAAAGCTACAAAATAAAAGTTTATACGGCTATCAAGTATGTTGCTCCCAGCTACAAAGACCTAACACGACTATATATTTAGTGGCGCACAGCCACAAAAGACGACTTAACGCGGTTATTGACTCTTTGCCTTGCAGCTACAGAAAAAAGTTCATACGGCTATCAAGTCTGTTGCTCCCAGATACAAAAACCTAAGACGACTATATATTCTGTGGCGCACAGCCACAAAAGACGAATTAACGCGTTATTGACTCTTTGCCTTGCAGCTACAGAGAACAGTTCATACGGCTATCAAGTCTGTTGCTCCCAGCTACAAAAACCTAATACGACTATATATTCTGTGGCGCACAGCCACAAAAGACGAATTAACGCGGTTATTGACTCTTTGCCTCGCAGTTACAGATAACATTTCATACGGCTATCAAATCTGTTGCTCCCAGCTACAAAAACCTGATACGACAATCTATTCTGTGGCGCACAGCCACAAAGACGAATTAACGCGGTTATTGACATTTTGACTTGCAGCTACAAAAAAAATCATACGGCTATCAAGTCTGTTGCTTCCAACTACAGAAACATAATACGACAATCTATTCTGTGGCACACAGCCACAAAACACGAAATATCGCGGTTATCGACTTGTTGGCTTGCAGCTACAGAGAAAAGTTCATACGGCTATCAAGTCTGTTGCTCCCAGCTACAAAAACCTGATACGACAATCTATTCTGTGGCGCACAGCCACAAAAGACAAATTAACGCGGTTATTACCTCTTTGCCTTGCAGCTACAGAAAAAAGTTCATACGGCTATCAAATCTGTTGCTCCCAGCTACAAAAACCTAATACGACAATATATTCTGTGGCGCACAGCCACAAAATACAAATTATCGCGGTTATCGACTTGTTGGCTTGCAGCTACCGAGAAAAGTTCATACGGCTATCAAGTCTGTTGCTCCCAGCTACAAAAACCTAATACGACTATATATTCTGTGGCGCACAGCCACAAAAGACGAATTAACGCGGTTATTGACTCTTTGCCTCGCAGTTACAGAGAACATTTCATACGGCTATCAAATCTGTTGCTCCCAGCTACAAAAACCTAATACGACAATCTATTCTGTGGCGCACAGCCACAAAGACGAATTAACGCGGTTATTGACATTTTGACTTGCAGCCACAAAAACAAATCATACGGCTATCAAGTCTGTTGCTTCCAACTACAAAAACATAATACGACTTTATATTCTGTGGCGCACAGCCACAAAATACAAATTAACGCGGTTATTGACTCTTTGCCTTGCAGTTACAGAGAACATTTCATACGGCTATCAAATCTGTTGCTCCCAGCTACAAAAACCTAATACGACTTTATATTCTGTGGCGCACAGCCAAAAAAGACAAATTAACGCGGTTATTACCTCTTTGCCTTGCAGCTACAGAAAAAAAGTTTATACGGCTATCAAGTCTGTTGCTCCCAGCTACAAAAACCTAATACGACTTTATATTCTGTGGCGCACAGCCACAAAAGACAAATTAACGCGGTTATTGACTCTTTGCCGTGCAGCTACAGAAAAAAGTTTATATGGCTATCAAGTATGTTGTTCCCAGCTAGAAAAACCCAATACAACTATCTATTCTGTGGCACACAGCCACAAAATACGATATAACGCGGTTATCGACTCTTTGCCTTGCAGCTACAGAAAAAAGTTTATACGGCTATCAAGTCTGTTGCTCATGGCTACAAAAACCTAATACGACTTTATATCCTGTGGCGCACAGCCACAAAAGACAAATTAACGCGGTTATTACCTCTTTGCCTTGCAGCTACAGAAAAAAGTTCATACGGCTATCAAGTCTGTTGCTCCCAGCTACAAAAACCTGATACGACAATCTATTCTGTGGCACACAGCCACAAAATACGATACAACGCTGTTATCGACTCTTTGCCTTGCAGCTACAGAAAAAAGTTTATACGGCTATCAAGTCTGTTGCTCATGGCTACAAAAACCTAATACGACTTTATATCCTGTGGAGCACAGCCACAAAAGACAAATTAACGCGGTTATTACCTCTTTGCCTTGCAGCTACAGAAAAAAGTTCATACGGCTATCAAGTCTGTTGCTCCCAGCTACAAAAACCTGATACGACAATCTATTCTGTGGCGCACAGCCACAAAAGACAAATTAACGCGGTTATTGACTCTTTGCCGTGCAGCTACAGAAAAAAGTTTATATGGCTATCAAGTATGTTGCTCCCAGCTAGAAAAACCCAATACAACTATCTATTCTGTGGCACACAGCCACAAAATACGAATTAACGCGGTTATCGACTCTTTGCCTTGCAGCTACAGAAAAAAGTTTATACGGCTATCAAGTCTGTTGCTCCCAGCTACAAAAACCTAATACGACTTTATATTCTGTGGCGCACAGCCACAAAAGACAAATTAACGCGGTTATTACCTCTTTGCCTTGCAGCTACAGAAAAAAGTTCATACGGCTATCAAGTCTGTTGCTCCCAGCTACAAAAACCTAATACGACTTTATATTCTGTGGCGCACAGCCACAAAAGACAAATTAACGCGGTTATTGACTCTTTGCCGTGCAGCTACAGAAAAAAGTTTATATGGCTATCAAGTATGTTGTTCCCAGCTAGAAAAACCCAATACAACTATCTATTCTGTGGCACACAGCCACAAAATACGAATTAACGCGGTTATCGACTGTTTGTTTTGCAGCTACAGAAAAAAGTTAATACGGCTATCAAGTCGGTTGCTCCCAGCTACAAAAACCTAATACGACAATCTATTCTGTGGCGCACAGCCACAAAAACGAATTAACGCGGTTATCGACATTTTGACATGCAGCTACAAAAAAAAATCATACGGCTATCAAGTCTGTTGCTCCCAACTACAAAAACATAGTACGACTTTATATTCTGTGGCGCACAGCCACAAAATACAAATTAACGCGGTTATTGACTCTTTGCCGTGCAGCTACAGGAAAAAGGTTATACGGCTATCAAGTATGTTGCTCCCAGCTACAAAAAACTAATACGACTTTATATTCTGTGGCGCACAGCCACAAAAGACAAATTAACGCGGTTATTGACTCTTTGCCGTGCAGCTACAGGAAAAAGGTTATACGGCTATCAAGTATGTTGCTCCCAGCTAAAAAAACCTAATACGACTATATATTCTGTGGCGCACAGCCACAAAAGACGAATTAACGCGGTTATTGACTCTTTGCCTCGCAGTTACAGAGAACATTTCATACGGCTATCAAATCTGTTGCTCCCAGCTACAAAAACCTAATACGACAATCTATTCTGTGGCGCACAGCCACAAAGACGAATTAACGCGGTTATTGACATTTTGACTTGCAGCTACAAAAAAAATCATACGGCTATCAAGTCTGTTGCTTCCAACTACAGAAACATAATACGACAATCTATTCTGTGGCGCACAGCCACAAAAGACGAATTAACGCGGTTATTGACTCTTTGCCTCGCAGTTACAGAGAACATTTCACACGGCTATCAAATATGTTGCTCCCAGCTACAAAAACCTAATACGACTATCTATTCTGTGGCGCACAGCCACAAAATACGAATTAACGCGGTTATCGACTGTTTGCTTTGCAGCTACAGAAAAAAGTTTATACGGCTATCAAGTCTGTTGCTCCCAGCTACAAAAACCTAATACGACTTTATATTCTGTGGCGCACAGCCACAAAAGATTTTACGCGGTTATTGACTCTTTGCCGTGCAGCTACAGAAAAAAAGTTTATACGGCTATCAAGTCTGTTGCTCATGGCTACAAAAACCTAATACGACTTTATATTCTGTGGCGCACAGCCACAAAAGACAAATTAACGCGGTTATTACCTCTTTGCCTTGCAGTTACAGAGAACATTTCATACGGCTATCAAATCTGTTGCTCCCAGCTACAAAAACCTAATACGACAATCTATTCTGTGGCGCACAGCCACAAAATACGAATTTACGCGGTTATCGACTCTTTGGCTTGCAGCTACAGAAAAAAGTTTATATGGCTATCAAGTATGTTGCTCCCAGCTAGAAAAACCCAATACAACTATCTATTCTGTGGCACACAGCCACAAAATACGATATAACGCGGTTATCGACTCTTTGCCTTGCAGCTACAGAGAAAAGTTCATACGGCTATCAAGTCTGTTGCTCCCAGCTACAAAAACCTGATACGACAATCTATTATGTGGCGCACAGCCACAACAGACAAATTAACGCGGTTATTACCTCTTTGCCTTGCAGCTACAGAAAAAAATTCATACGGCTATCAAGTCTGTTGCTTCCAGCTACGAAAACCTAATACGATTTTATATTCTGTGGCGCACACCCACAAAAGACAAATAAACGCGGTTATTGACTCTTTGCCTTGCAGCTACAGAAAAAAGTTCATACGGCTATCAAGTCTGTTGCTCCCAGCTACAAAAACCTGATACGACAATCTATTCTGTGGCGCACAGCCACAAAAGACAAATTAACGCGGTTATTGACTCTTTGCCGTACAGCTACAGAAAAAAGTTTATATGGCTATCAAGTATGTTGCTCCCAGCTAGAAAAACCCAATACAACTATCTATTCTGTGGCACACAGCCACAAAATACGAATTAACGCGGTTATCGACTCTTTGCCTTGCAGCTACAGAAAAAAGTTTATACGGCTATCAAGTCTGTTGCTCCCAGCTACGAAAACCTAATACGACTTTATATTCTGTGGCGCACAGCCACAAAAGACAAATTAACGCGGTTATTACCTCTTTGCCTTGCAGCTACAGAAAAAAGTTCATACGGCTATCAAGTCTGTTGCTCCCAGCTACAAAAACCTAATACGACTTTATATTCTGTGGCGCACAGCCACAAAAGACAAATTAACGCGGTTATTGACTCTTTGCCGTGCAGCTACAGAAAAAAGTTTATATGGCTATCAAGTATGTTGTTCCCAGCTAGAAAAACCCAATACAACTATCTATTCTGTGGCACACAGCCACAAAATACGAATTAACGCGGTTATCGACTGTTTGTTTTGCAGCTACAGAAAAAAGTTAATACGGCTATCAAGTCGGTTGCTCCCAGCTACAAAAACCTAATACGACAATCTATTCTGTGGCGCACAGCCACAAAAACGAATTAACGCGGTTATCGACATTTTGACATGCAGCTACAAAAAAAAATCATACGGCTATCAAGTCTGTTGCTCCCAACTACAAAAACATAGTACGACTTTATATTCTGTGGCGCACAGCCACAAAATACAAATTAACGCGGTTATTGACTCTTTGCCGTGCAGCTACAGGAAAAAGGTTATACGGCTATCAAGTATGTTGCTCCCAGCTACAAAAACCTAATACGACTTTATATTCTGTGGCGCACAGCCACAAAAGACAAATTAACGCGGTTATTGACTCTTTGCCGTGCAGCTACAGGAAAAAGGTTATACGGCTATCAAGTATGTTGCTCCCAGCTAAAAAAACCTAATACGACTATATATTCTGTGGCGCACAGCCACAAAAGACGAATTAACGCGGTTATTGACTCTTTGCCTCGCAGTTACAGAGAACATTTCATACGGCTATCAAATCTGTTGCTCCCAGCTACAAAAACCTAATACGACAATCTATTCTGTGGCGCACAGCCACAAAGACGAATTAACGCGGTTATTGACATTTTGACTTGCAGCTACAAAAAAAATCATACGGCTATCAAGTCTGTTGCTTCCAACTACAGAAACATAATACGACAATCTATTCTGTGGCGCACAGCCACAAAAGACGAATTAACGCGGTTATTGACTCTTTGCCTCGCAGTTACAGAGAACATTTCACACGGCTATCAAATCTGTTGCTCCAGCTACAAAAACCTAATACGACTATCTATTCTGTGGCGCACAGCCACAAAATACGAATTAACGCGGTTATCGACTGTTTGCTTTGCAGCTACAGAAAAAAGTTTATACGGCTATCAAGTCTGTTGCTCCCAGCTACAAAAACCTAATACGACTTTATATTCTGTGGCGCACAGCCACAAAAGATTTTACGCGGTTATTGACTCTTTGCCGTGCAGCTACAGAAAAAAAGTTTATACGGCTATCAAGTCTGTTGCTCATGGCTACAAAAACCGTAATACGACTTTATATTCTGTGGCGCACAGCCACAAAAGACAAATTAACGCGGTTATTACCTCTTTGCCTTGCAGTTACAGAGAACATTTCATACGGCTATCAAATCTGTTGCTCCCAGCTGCAAAAACCTAATACGACAATCTATTCTGTGGCGCACAGCCACAAAATACGAATTTACGCGGTTATCGACTCTTTGGCTTGCAGCTACAGAAAAAAGTTTATATGGCTATCAAAGTATGTTGCTCCCAGCTAGAAAAACCCAATACAACTATCTATTCTGTGGCACACAGCCACAAAATACGATATAACGCGGTTATCGACTCTTTGCCTTGCAGCTACAGAGAAAAGTTCATACGGCTATCAAGTCTGTTGCTCCCAGCTACAAAAACCTGATACGACAATCTATTATGTGGCGCACAGCCACAACAGACAAATTAACGCGGTTATTACCTCTTTGCCTTGCAGCTACAGAAAAAAATTCATACGGCTATCAAGTCTGTTGCTTCCAGCTACGAAAACCTAATACGATTTTATATTCTGTGGCGCACACCCACAAAAGACAAATAAACGCGGTTATTGACTCTTTGCCTCGCAGTTACAGAGAACATTTCATACGGCTATCAAATCTGTTGCTCCCAGCTACAAAAACCTAATACGACTATCTATTCTCGAATTAACGCGGTTATCGACTGTTTGCTTTGCAGCTACAGAAAAAAGTTTATACGGCTATCAAGTCTGTTGCTCCCAGCTACAAAAACCTAATACGACTTTATATTCTGTGGCGCACAGCCACAAAAGATTTTACGCGGTTATTGACTCTTTGCCGTGCAGCTACAGAAAAAAAGTTTATACGGCTATCAAGTCTGTTGCTCATGGCTACAAAAACCTAATACGACTTTATATTCTGTGGCGCACAGCCACAAAAGACAAATTAACGCGGTTATTACCTCTTTGCCTTGCAGTTACAGAGAACATTTCATACGGCTATCAAATATGTTGCTCCCAGCTACAAAAACCTAATACGACAATCTATTCTGTGGCGCACAGCCACCAAATACGAATTTACGCGGTTATCGACTCTTTGGCTTGCAGCTATAGAAAAAAAGTTTATATGGCTATCAAGTATGTTGCTCCCAGCTAGAAAAACCTAATACGACTTTATATTCTGTGGCGCACAGCCACAAAAGACAAATTAACGCGGTTATTGACTCTTTGCCTTGCAGCTACAGGAAAAAGTTCATACGGCTATCAAGTCTGTTGCTCCCAGCTACAAGAACCTGATACGACTATCTTTTCTGTGGCGCACAACCACGAAATACAAATTAACGCGGTTATCGACTTTTCGGCTTGCAGTTACTGAAAGAAAAATCACACGGCTATCAAGTCTGTTGCTCACAACTACAAAAACCTAATACGACTGTACATCCTGTGGCGCACAGCCACAAAAGACAGTTTAACGCGGTTATTGACTCTTTGCCTTGCAGCTACAGAAAACAAATTATACGGCTATCAAGTCTGTTGCTCCCAGCTACAAAAACCTAATACGACAATCTTTTCTGTGGTGCACAAGCAGAAAATACGAATTAACGCGGTTATTGACTCTGTGGCTTGCATTTACAGAGAACAGTTCATACGGCTATCACGTCTGCTGCTCCCAGCTACAAAAACCAAATACGACTTTATATTCTGTGGCGCACAGCCACAAAAGACAAATTAACGCGGTTATCGACTCTTTGGCTTGCAGTTACAGAGAAAAGTTCATACGGCTATCCAGTCTGTTTCTCCCAGCTACAAAGACCTAACACGACTATCTATTTTGTGGCGCACAGCCACGAAATACGAATTAACGCGGTTATCGACTCATTGGCTTGCAGCTACGGAAAAAAGTTTATATGGCTATCAAGTCTGTTGCTCCCAGCTACAAAAACCTAATACGACTTTTTATTATGTGGCGCACAGCCACAAAAGACAGATTAACGCGGTTATTGACTCTTTGCCTTGCAGCTACAGAAAACAATTTATACGGCTATCAAGTATGTTGCTCCCAGCTAGAAAAACCCAATACAACTATCTATTCTGTGGCACACAGCCACAAAATACGAATTAACGCGGTTATCGACTCTTTGCCTTGCAGCTACAGATAAAAGTTTATACGGCTATCAAGTCTGTTGCTCATGGCTACAAAAACCTAATACGACTTTATATTCTGTGGCACACAGCCACAAAATACGATATAACGCGGTTATCGACTCTTTGCCTTGCAGCTACAGAGAACAGTTCATACGGCTATCAAATATGTTGCTCCCAGCTACAAAAACCTAATACGACAATCTATTCTGTGGCGCACAGCCACAAAATACGAATAAACGCGGTTATCGACTCTTTGCCTTGCAGCTACAGAGAACAGTTCATACGGCTATCAAATCTGTTGCTCCCAGCTACAAAAACCTAATACGACAATCTATTCTGTGGCGCACAGCCACAAAATACGAATTATCGCGGTTATCGACTTGTTGACTTGCAGTTACTGAGATAAGTTCATACGGCTATCAAGTCTGTTGCTCCCAGCTACAAAAACCTAATACGACTATACATTCTGTGGCGCACAGCCACAAAAGACGAATTAACGCGGTTATTGACTCTTTGCCTTGCAGCTACAGAAACAAAAATTATGCGGCTATCAAGTCTGTTGCTCCCAGCTACAAAAACCTAATACGACAATCTATTCTGTGGCGCACAGCCACAAAAGACAATTTAACGCGGTTATCACCTCTTTGCCTTGCAGCTACAGAAAAAGTTTATACGGCTATCAAGTCTGTTGCTCCCAGCTACAAAAACCTAATACGACAATCTATTCTGTGGCGCACAGCCACAAAATACGAATTAACGCGGTTATTGACATTTTGACTTGCAGCTACAAAAAAAATCATACGGCTATCAAGTCTGTTGCTCCCAACTACAAAAACATATTAAGACTTTATATTCTGTGGCGCACAGCCATAAAATACAAATTAACGCGGTTATTGACTCTTTGCCTTGCAGTTACAGAGAACATTTTATACGGCTATCAAATCTGTTGCTCCCAGCTACAAAAACCTAATACGACTGTATATTCTGTGGCGCACAGACACAAAAGACAAATTAACGCGGTTATCACCTCTTTGCCTTGCAGCTACAGAAAAAAGTTCATACGGCTATCAAGTCTGTTGCTCCCAGCTACAAAAACCTGATACGACAATCTATTCTGTGGCGCACAGCCACAAAAGACAATTAACGCGGTTATTGACTCTTTGCCGTGCAGCTTACAGGAAAAAGGTTATACGGCTATCAAGTATGTTGCTCCCAGCTAAAAAAACCTAATACGACTATATATTCTGTGGCGCACAGCCACAAAAGACGAATTAACGCGGTTATTGACTCTTTGCCTCGCAGTTACAGAGAACATTTCATACGGCTATCAAATCTGTTGCTCCCAGCTACAAAAACCTAATACGACAATCTATTCTGTGGCGCACAGCCACAAAGACGAATTAACGCGGTTATTGACATTTTGACTTGCAGCTACAAAAAAAATCATACGGCTATCAAGTCTGTTGCTTCCAACTACAGAAACATAATACGACAATCTATTCTGTGGCGCACAGCCACAAAAGACGAATTAACGCGGTTATTGACTCTTTGCCTCGCAGTTACAGAGAACATTTCACACGGCTATCAAATCTGTTGCTCCCAGCTACAAAAACCTAATACGACTATCTATTCTGTGGCGCACAGCCACAAAATACGAATTAACGCGGTTATCGACTGTTTGCTTTGCAGCTACAGAAAAAAGTTTATACGGCTATCAAGTCTGTTGCTCCCAGCTACAAAAACCTAATACGACTTTATATTCTGTGGCGCACAGCCACAAAAGATTTTACGCGGTTATTGACTCTTTGCCGTGCAGCTACAGAAAAAAAGTTTATACGGCTATCAAGTCTGTTGCTCATGGCTACAAAAACCTAATACGACTTTATATTCTGTGGCGCACAGCCACAAAAGACAAATTAACGCGGTTATTACCTCTTTGCCTTGCAGTTACAGAGAACATTTCATACGGCTATCAAATCTGTTGCTCCCAGCTACAAAAACCTAATACGACAATCTATTCTGTGGCGCACAGCCACAAAATACGAATTTACGCGGTTATCGACTCTTTGGCTTGCAGCTACAGAAAAAAGTTTATATGGCTATCAAGTATGTTGCTCCCAGCTAGAAAAACCCAATACAACTATCTATTCTGTGGCACACAGCCACAAAATACGATATAACGCGGTTATCGACACTTTGCCTTGCAGCTACAGAGAAAAGTTCATACGGCTATCAAGTCTGTTGCTTCCAGCTACGAAAACCTAATACGATTTTATATTCTGTGGCGCACACCCACAAAAGACAAATTAACGCGGTTATTGACTCTTTGCCTCGCAGTTACAGAGAACATTTTATACGGCTATCAAATCTGTTGCTCCCAGCTACAAAAACCTAATACGACTATCTATTCTGTGGCGCACAGCCACAACATACGAATTAACGCGGTTATCGACTGTTTGCTTTGCAGCTACAGAAAAAAGTTTATACGGCTATCAAGTCTGTTGCTCCCAGCTACAAAAACCTAATACGACTTTATATTCTGTGGCGCACAGCCACAAAAGATTTTACGCGGTTATTGACTCTTTGCCGTGCAGCTACAGAAAAAAAGTTTATACGGCTATCAAGTCTGTTGCTCATGGCTACAAAAACCTAATACGACTTTATATTCTGTGGCGCACAGCCACAAAAGACAAATTAACGCGGTTATTACCTCTTTGCCTTGCAGTTACAGAGAACATTTCATACGGCTATCAAATCTGTTGCTCCCAGCTACAAAAACCTAATACGACAATCTATTCTGTGGCGCACAGCCACAAAATACGAATTAACGCGGTTATTGACATTTTGACTTGCAGCTACAAAAAAAATCATACGGCTATCAAGTCTGTTGCTCCCAACTACAAAAACATATTACGACTTTATATTCTGTGGCGCACAGCCATAAAATACAAATTAACGCGGTTATTGACTCTTTGCCTTGCAGTTACAGAGAACATTTTATACGGCTATCAAATCTGTTGCTCCCAGCTACAAAAACCTAATACGACTGTATATTCTGTGGCGCACAGACACAAAAGACAAATTAACGCGGTTATCACCTCTTTGCCTTGCAGCTACAGAAAAAAGTTCATACGGCTATCAAGTCTGTTGCTCCCAGCTACAAAAACCTGATACGACAATCTATTCTGTGGCGCACAGCCACAAAAGACAAATTAACGCGGTTATTGACTCTTTGCCGTGCAGCTACAGGAAAAAGGTTATACGGCTATCAAGTATGTTGCTCCCAGCTAAAAAAAACCTAATACGACTATATATTCTGTGGCGCACAGCCACAAAAGACGAATTAACGCGGTTATTCACTCTTTGCCTCGCAGTTACAGAGAACATTTCATACGGCTATCAAATCTGTTGCTCCCAGCTACAAAAACCTAATACGACAATCTATTCTGTGGCGCACAGCCACAAAGACGAATTAACGCGGTTATTGACATTTTGACTTGCAGCTACAAAAAAAATCATACGGCTATCAAGTCTGTTGCTTCCAACTACAGAAACATAATACGACAATCTATTCTGTGGCGCACAGCCACAAAAGACGAATTAACGCGGTTATTGACTCTTTGCCTCGCAGTTACAGAGAACATTTCACACGGCTATCAAATCTGTTGCTCCCAGCTACAAAAACCTAATACGACTATCTATTCTGTGGCGCACAGCCACAAAATACGAATTAACGCGGTTATCGACTGTTTGCTTTGCAGCTACAGAAAAAAGTTTATACGGCTATCAAGTCTGTTGCTCCCAGCTACAAAAACCTAATACGACTTTATATTCTGTGGCGCACAGCCACAAAAGATTTTACGCGGTTATTGACTCTTTGCCGTGCAGCTACAGAAAAAAAGTTTATACGGCTATCAAGTCTGTTGCTCATGGCTACAAAAACCTAATACGACTTTATATTCTGTGGCGCACAGCCACAAAAGACAAATTAACGCGGTTATTACCTCTTTGCCTTGCAGTTACAGAGAACATTTCATACGGCTATCAAATCTGTTGCTCCCAGCTACAAAAACCTAATACGACAATCTATTCTGTGGCGCACAGCCACAAAATACGAATTTACGCGGTTATCGACTCTTTGGCTTGCAGCTACAGAAAAAAGTTTATATGGCTATCAAGTATGTTGCTCCCAGCTAGAAAAACCCAATACAACTATCTATTCTGTGGCACACAGCCACAAAATACGATATAACGCGGTTATCGACTCTTTGCCTTGCAGCTACAGAGAAAAGTTCATACGGCTATCAAGTCTGTTGCTTCCAGCTACGAAAACCTAATACGATTTTATATTCTGTGGCGCACACCCACAAAAGACAAATTAACGCGGTTATTGACTCTTTGCCTCGCAGTTACAGAGAACATTTCATACGGCTATCAAATCTGTTGCTCCCAGCTACAAAAACCTAATACGACTATCTATTCTGTGGCGCACAGCCACAACATACGAATTAACGCGGTTATCGACTGTTTGCTTTGCAGCTACAGAAAAAAGTTTATACGGCTATCAAGTCTGTTGCTCCCAGCTACAAAAACCTAATACGACTTTATATTCTGTGGCGCACAGCCACAAAAGATTTTACGCGGTTATTGACTCTTTGCCGTGCAGCTACAGAAAAAAAGTTTATACGGCTATCAAGTCTGTTGCTCATGGCTACAAAAACCTAATACGACTTTATATTCTGTGGCGCACAGCCACAAAAGACAAATTAACGCGGTTATTACCTCTTTGCCTTGCAGTTACAGAGAACATTTCATACGGCTATCAAATATGTTGCTCCCAGCTATAAAAACCTAATACGACAATCTATTCTGTGGCGCACAGCCGCCAAATACGAATTTACGCGGTTATCGACTCTTTGGCTTGCAGCTATAGAAAAAAGTTTATATGGCTATCAAGTATGTTGCTCCCAGCTAGAAAAACCTAATACGACTTTATATTCTGTGGCGCACAGCCACAAAAGACAAATTAACGCGGTTATTGACTCTTTGCCTTGCAGCTACAGGAAAAAGTTCATACGGCTATCAAGTCTGTTGCTCCCAGCTACAAGAACCTGATACGACTATCTTTTCTGTGGCGCACAACCACGAAATACAAATTAACGCGGTTATCGACTTTTCGGCTTGCAGTTACTGAAAGAAAAATCACACGGCTATCAAGTCTGTTGCTCACAACTACAAAAACCTAATACGACTGTACATCCTGTGGCGCACAGCCACAAAAGACAGTTTAACGCGGTTATTGACTATTTGCCTTGCAGCTACAGAAAACAAATTATACGGCTATCAAGTCTGTTGCTACCAGCTACAAAAACTTAATACGACTATCTTTTCTGTGGTGCACAACCACAAAATACGAATTAACGCGGTTATTGACTCTTTGCCTTGCAGCTACAGGAAAAAGTTTATACGGCTATCAAGTCTGTTGCTCCCAGCTACAAAAACCTAATACGACAATCTTTTCTGTGGTGCACAAGCAGAAAATACGAATTAACGCGGTTATTGACTCTGTGGCTTGCATTTACAGAGAACAGTTCATACGGCTATCACGTCTGCTGCTCCCAGCTACAAAAACCAAATACGACTTTATATTCTGTGGCGCACAGCCACAAAAGACAAATTAACGCGGTTATCGACTCTTTGGCTTGCAGTTACAGAGAAAAGTTCATACGGCTATCCAGTCTGTTTCTCCCAGCTACAAAGACCTAACACGACTATCTATTTTGTGGCGCACAGCCACGAAATACGAATTAACGCGGTTATCGACTCATTGGCTTGCAGCTACGGAAAAAAGTTTATATGGCTATCAAGTCTGTTGCTCCCAGCTACAAAAACCTAATACGACTTTTTATTATGTGGCGCACAGCCACAAAAGACAGATTAACGCGGTTATTGACTCTTTGCCTTGCAGCTACAGAAAACAATTTATACGGCTATCAAGTATGTTGCTCCCAGCTAGAAAAACCCAATACAACTATCTATTCTGTGGCACACAGCCACAAAATACGAATTAACGCGGTTATCGACTCTTTGCCTTGCAGCTACAGAGAAAAGTTTATACGGCTATCAAGTCTGTTGCTCATGGCTACAAAAACCTAATACGACTTTATATTCTGTGGCACACAGCCACAAAATACGATATAACGCGGTTATCGACTCTTTGCCTTGCAGCTACAGAGAACAGTTCATACGGCTATCAAATATGTTGCTCCCAGCTACAAAAACCTAATACGACAATCTATTCTGTGGCGCACAGCCACAAAATACGAATAAACGCGGTTATCGACTCTTTGCCTTGCAGCTACAGAGAACAGTTCATACGGCTATCAAATCTGTTGCTCCCAGCTACAAAAACCTAATACGACAATCTATTCTGTGGCGCACAGCCACAAAATACGAATTATCGCGGTTATCGACTTGTTGACTTGCAGTTACTGAGATAAGTTCATACGGCTATCAAGTCTGTTGCTCCCAGCTACAAAAACCTAATACGACTATATATTCTGTGGCGCACAGCCACAAAAGACGAATTAACGCGGTTATTGACTCTTTGCCTTGCAGCTACAGAAACAAAGTTTATGCGGCTATCAAGTCTGTTGCTCCCAGCTACAAAAACCTAATACGACAATCTATTCTGTGGCGCACAGCCACAAAAGACAATTTAACGCGGTTATCACCTCTTTGCCTTGCAGCTACAGAAAAAGTTTATACGGCTATCAAGTCTGTTGCTCCCAGCTACAAAAACCTAATACGACAATCTATTCTGTGGCGCACAGCCACAAAATACGAATTAACGCGGTTATTGACATTTTGACTTGCAGCTACAAAAAAAATCATACGGCTATCAAGTCTGTTGCTCCCAACTACAAAAACATATTACGACTTTATATTCTGTGGCGCACAGCCATAAAATACAAATTAACGCGGTTATTGACTCTTTGCCTTGCAGTTACAGAGAACATTTTATACGGATATCAAATCTGTTGCTCCCAGCTACAAAAACCTAATACGACTGTATATTCTGTGGCGCACAGACACAAAAGACAAATTAACGCGGTTATCACCTCTTTGCCTTGCAGCTACAGAAAAAAGTTTATACGGCTATCAAGTCTGTTGCTCCCAGCTACAAAAACCTAATACGACTTTATATTCTGTGGCGCACAGCCACAAAAGATTTTACGCGGTTATTGACTCTTTGCCGTGCAGCTACAGAAAAAAAAGTTTATACGGCTATCAAGTATGTTGCTCCCAGCTACAAAAACCTAATACGACTATCTATTCTGTGGCGCACAGCCACAAAATACGAATTAACGCGGTTATCGACTGTTTGCTTTGCAGCTACAGAAAAAAGTTGATACGGCTATCAAGTATGTTGTTCCCATCTACAAAAACCTGATACGACAATCTATTCTGTGGCGCACAGCCACAAAATTCAAATTAACGCGGTTATCGACTCTTTGCCTTGCAGCTACAGAGAACAGTTCATACGGCTATCAAATATGTTGCTCCCAGCTACAAAAACCTAATACGACAATCTATTCTGTGGCGCACAGCCACAAAATACGAATTAACGCGGTTATCGACTATTTGCCTTGCAGCTACAGAGAACAGTTCATACGGCTATCAGGTCTGTTGCTCATGGCTACAAAAACCTAATACGACTTTATATTCTGTGGCGCACAGCCACAAAAGACAAATTAACGCGGTTATTGACTCTTTGCCTTGCAGCTACAGAAAAAAGTTTATACGGCTATCAAGTATGTTGCTCCCAGCTAGAAAAACCCAATACAACTATCTATTCTGTGGCACACAGCCACAAAATACGAATTAACGCGGTTATCGACTCTTTGCCTTGCAGCTACAGAAAAAAGTTTATACGGCTATCAAGTCTGTTGCTCATGGCTACAAAAACCTAATACGACTTTATATTCTGTGGCGCACAGCCACAAAAGATTTTACGCGGTTATTGACTCTTTGCCGTGCAGCTACAGAAAAAAAGTTTATACGGCTATCAAGTATGTTGCTCCCAGCTACAAAAACCTAATACGACTATCTATTCTGTGGCGCACAGCCACAAAATACGAATTAACGCGGTTATCGACTGTTTGCTTTGCAGCTACAGAAAAAAGTTGATACGGCTATCAAGTATGTTGTTCCCAGCTACAAAAACCTGATACGACAATCTATTCTGTGGCGCACAGCCACAAAATTCAAATTAACGCGGTTATCGACTCTTTGCCTTGCAGCTACAGAGAACAGTTCATACGGCTATCAAATATGTTGCTCCCAGCTACAAAAACCTAATACGACAATCTATTCTGTGGCGCACAGCCACAAAATACGAATTAACGCGGTTATCGACTCTTTGCCTTGCAGCTACAGAGAACAGTTCATACGGCTATCAGGTCTGTTGCCCATGGCTACAAAAACCTAATACGACTTTATATTCTGTGGCGCACAGCCACAAAAGACAAATTAACGCGGTTATTGACTCTTTGCCTTGCAGCTACAGAAAAAAGTTTATACGGCTATCAAGTATGTTGCTCCCAGCTAGAAAAACCCAATACAACTATCTATTCTGTGGCACACAGCCACAAAATACGAATTAACGCGGTTATCGACTCTTTGCCTTGCAGCTACAGAAAAAAGTTTATACGGCTATCGAGTCTGTTGCTCATGGCTACAAAAACCTAATACGACTTTATATTCTGTGGCGCACAGCCACAAAAAACAAATTAACGCGGTTATTACCTCTTTGCCTTGCAGCTACAGAAAAAAGTTCATACGGCTATCAAGTCTGTTGCTCCCAGCTACAAAAACCTAATACGACTTTATATTCTGTGGCGCACAGCCACAAAAGACAAATTAACGCGGTTATTGACTCTTTGCCGTGCAGCTACAGAAAAAAGTTTATACGGCTATCAAGTATGTTGCTCCCAGCTACAAAAACCTAATACGACTATCTATTCTGTGGCGCACAGCCACAAAATACGAATTAACGCGGTTATCGACTGTTTGTTTTGCAGCTACAGAAAAAAGTTAATACGGCTATCAAGTCGGTTGCTCCCAGCTACAAAAACCTAATACGACAATCTATTCTGTGGCGCACAGCCACAAAAACGAATTAACGCGGTTATCGACATTTTGACTTGCAGCTACAAAAAAAAATCATACGGCTATCAAGTCTGTTGCTCCCAACTACAAAAACATAGTACGACTTTATATTCTGTGGCGCACAGCCACAAAATACAAATTAACGCGGTTATTGACTCTTTGCCGTGCAGCTACAGGAAAAAGGTTATACGGCTATCAAGTATGTTGCTCCCAGCTACAAAAACCTAATACGACTTTATATTCTGTGGCGCACAGCCACAAAAGACAAATTAACGCGGTTATTGACTCTTTGCCGTGCAGCTACAGGAAAAAGGTTATACGGCTATCAAGTATGTTGCTCCCAGCTAAAAAAACCTAATACGACTATATATTCTGTGGCGCACAGCCACAAAAGACGAATTACCGCGGTTATTGACTCTTTGCCTCGCAGTTACAGAGAACATTTCATACGGCTATCAAGTCTGTTGCTCCCAGCTACAAAAACCTGATACGACAATCTATTCTGTGGCGCACAGCCACAACAGACAAATTAACGCGGTTATTACCTCTTTGCCTTGCAGCTACAGAAAAAAATTCATACGGCTATCAAGTCTGTTGCTTCCAACTACAGAAACATAATACGACAATCTATTCTGTGGCGCACAGCCACAAAACACGAAATATCGCGGTTATCGACTTGTTGGCTTGCAGCTACAGAGAAAAGTTTATACGGCTATCAAGTCTGTTGCTCCCAGCTACAAAAACCTAATACGACAATTTATTCTGTGGCGCACAGCCACAAAGACGAATTAACACGGTTATTGACATTTTGACTCGCAGCTACAAAAAAAAATCATACGGCTATCAAGTCTGTTGCTTCCAACTACAGAAACATAATACGACAATCTATTCTGTGGCGCACAGCCACAAAAGACGAATTAACGCGGTTATTGACTCTTTGCCTCGCAGTTACAGAGAACATTTCATACGGCTATCAAATCTGTTGCTCCCAGCTACAAAAACCTAATACGACTATCTATTCTGTGGCGCACAGCCACAAAATACGAATTAACGCGGTTATCGACTGTTTGCTTTGCAGCTACAGAAAAAAGTTTATACGGCTATCAAGTCTGTTGCTCCCAGCTACAAAAACCTAATACGACTTTATATTCTGTGGCGCACAGCCACAAAAGATTTTACGCGGTTATTGACTCTTTGCCGTGCAGCTACAGAAAAAAAGTTTATACGGCTATCAAGTCTGTTGCTCATGGCTACAAAAACCTAATACGACAATCTATTCTGTGGCGCACAGCCACAAAATACAAATTTACGCGGTTATCGACTCTTTGGCTTGCAGTTACAGAGAACATTTCATACGGCTATCAAATCTGTTGCTCCCAGCTACAAAAACCTAATACGACAATCTATTCTGTGGCGCACAGCCACAAAATACGAATTTACGCGGTTATCGACTCTTTGGCTTGCAGCTACAGAAAAAAGTTTATATGGCTATCAAGTATGTTGCTCCCAGCTAGAAAAACCCAATACAACTATCTATTATGTGGCACACAGCCACAAAATACGATATAACGCGGTTATCGACTCTTTGCCTTGCAGCTACAGAGAAAAGTTCATACGGCTATCAAGTCTGTTGCTCCAGCTACAAAAACCTGATACGACAATCTATTCTGTGGCGCACAGCCACAACAGACAAATTAACGCGGTTATTACCTCTTTGCCTTGCAGCTACAGAAAAAAATTCATACGGCTATCAAGTCTGTTGCTCCCAGCTACGAAACCTAATACGATTTTATATTCTGTGGCGCACAACCACAAAAGACAAATTAACGCGGTTATTACCTCTTTGCCTTGCAGTTACAGAGAACATTTCATACGGCTATCAAATCTGTTGCTCCCAGCTACAAAAACCTAATACGACAATCTATTCTGTGGCGCACAGCCACAAAATACGAATTTACGCGGTTATCGACTCTTTGGCTTGCAGCTACAGAAAAAAGTTTATATGGCTATCAAGTATGTTGCTCCCAGCTAGAAAAACCCAATACAACTATCTATTATGTGGCACACAGCCACAAAATACGATATAACGCGGTTATCGACTCTTTGCCTTGCAGCTACAGAGAAAAGTTCATACGGCTATCAAGTCTGTTGCTCCCAGCTACAAAAACCTGATACGACAATCTATTCTGTGGCGCACAGCCACAACAGACAAATTAACGCGGTTATTACCTCTTTGCCTTGCAGCTACAGAAAAAAATTCATACGGCTATCAAGTCTGTTGCTCCCAGCTACGAAAACCTAATACGATTTTATATTCTGTGGCGCACACCCACAAAAGATTTTACGCGGTTATTGACTCTTTGCCGTGCAGCTACAGAAAAAAAGTTTATACGGCTATCAAGTCTGTTGCTCATGGCTACAAAAACCTAATACGACTATATATTCTGTGGCGCACAGCCACAAAAGACGAATTACCGCGGTTATTGACTCTTTGCCTCGCAGTTACAGAGAACATTTCATACGGCTATCAAGTCTGTTGCTCCCAGCTACGAAAACCTAATACGATTTTATATTCTGTGGCGCACACCCACAAAAGACAAATTAACGCGGTTATTGACTCTTTGCCTCGCAGTTACAGAGAACATTTCATACGGCTATCAAATCTGTTGCTCCCAGCTACAAAAACCTAATACGACAATCTATTCTGTGGCGCACAGCCACAAAGACGAATTAACGCGGTTATTGACATTTTGACTCGCAGCTACAAAAAAAAATCATACGGCTATCAAGTCTGTTGCTTCCAACTACAAAAACCTGATACGACAATCTATTCTGTGGCGCACAGCCACAAAAGACGAATTAACGCGGTTATTGACTCTTTGCCTCGCAGTTACAGAGAACATTTCATACGGCTATCAAGTCTGTTGCTCCCAGCTACGAAAACCTAATACGATTTTATATTCTGTGGCGCACACCCACAAAAGATTTTACGCGGTTATTGACTCTTTGCCGTGCAGCTACAGAAAAAAAGTTTATACGGCTATCAAGTCTGTTGCTCATGGCTACAAAAACCTAATACGACTATATATTCTGTGGCGCACAGCCACAAAAGACGAATTACCGCGGTTATTGACTCTTTGCCTCGCAGTTACAGAGAACATTTCATACGGCTATCAAGTCTGTTGCTCCCAGCTACAAAAACCTGATACGACAATCTATTCTGTGGCGCACAGCCACAACAGACAAATTAACGCGGTTATTACCTCTTTGCCTTGCAGCTACAGAAAAAAATTCATACGGCTATCAAGTCTGTTGCTCCCAGCTACGAAAACCTAATACGATTTTATATTCTGTGGCGCACACCCACAAAAGACAAATTAACGCGGTTATTGACTCTTTGCCTCGCAGTTACAGAGAACATTTCATACGGCTATCAAATCTGTTGCTCCCAGCTACAAAAACCTAATACGACAATCTATTCTGTGGCGCACAGCCACAAAGACGAATTAACGCGGTATTGACATTTTGACTCGCAGCTACAAAAAAAAATCATACGGCTATCAAGTCTGTTGCTTCCAACTACAGAAACATAATACGACAATCTATTCTGTGGCGCACAGCACAAAAGACGAATTAACGCGGTTATTGACTCTTTGCCTCGCAGTTACAGAGAACATTTCATACGGCTATCAAATCTGTTGCTCCCAGCTACAAAAACCTAATACGACTATCTATTCTGTGGCGCACAGCCACAAAATACGAATTAACGCGGTTATCGACTGTTTGCTTTGCAGCTACAGAAAAAAGTTTATACGGCTATCAAGTCTGTTGCTCCCAGCTACAAAAACCTAATACGACTTTATATTCTGTGGCGCACAGCCACAAAAGATTTTACGCGGTTATTGACTCTTTGCCGTGCAGCTACAGAAAAAAAGTTTATACGGCTATCAAGTCTGTTGCTCATGGCTACAAAACCTAATACGACTTTATATTCTGTGGCGCACAGCCACAAAAGACAAATTAACGCGGTTATTACCTCTTTGCCTTGCAGTTACAGAGAACATTTCATACGGCTATCAAATCTGTTGCTCCCAGCTACAAAAACCTAATACGACAATCTATTCTGTGGCGCACAGCCACAAAATACGAATTTACGCGGTTATCGACTCTTTGGCTTGCAGCTACAGAAAAAAGTTTATATGGCTATCAAGTATGTTGCTCCCAGCTAGAAAAACCCAATACAACTATCTATTATGTGGCACACAGCCACAAAATACGATATAACGCGGTTATCGACTCTTTGCCTTGCAGCTACAGAGAAAAGTTCATACGGCTATCAAGTCTGTTGCTCCCAGCTACAAAAACCTGATACGACAATCTATTCTGTGGCGCACAGCCACAACAGACAAATTAACGCGGTTATTACCTCTTTGCCTTGCAGCTACAGAAAAAATTCATACGGCTATCAAGTCTGTTGCTCCCAGCTACGAAAACCTAATACGATTTTATATTCTGTGGCGCACAACCACAAAAGACAAATTAACGCGGTTATTACCTCTTTGCCTTGCAGTTACAGAGAACATTTCATACGGCTATCAAATCTGTTGCTCCCAGCTACAAAAACCTAATACGACAATCTATTCTGTGGCGCACAGCCACAAAATACGAATTTACGCGGTTATCGACTCTTTGGCTTGCAGCTACAGAAAAAAGTTTATATGGCTATCAAGTATGTTGCTCCCAGCTAGAAAAACCCAATACAACTATCTATTATGTGGCACACAGCCACAAAATACGATATAACGCGGTTATCGACTCTTTGCCTTGCAGCTACAGAGAAAAGTTCATACGGCTATCAAGTCTGTTGCTCCCAGCTACAAAAACCTGATACGACAATCTATTCTGTGGCGCACAGCCACAACAGACAAATTAACGCGGTTATTACCTCTTTGCCTTGCAGCTACAGAAAAAAATTCATACGGCTATCAAGTCTGTTGCTCCCAGCTACGAAAACCTAATACGATTTTATATTCTGTGGCGCACACCCACAAAAGACAAATTAACGCGGTTATTACCTCTTTGCCTTGCAGCTACAGAAAAAAGTTTATACGGCTATCAAGTATGTTGCTCCCAGCTAGAAAAACCCAATACAACTATCTATTCTGTGGCACACAGCCACAAAATACGAATTAACGCGGTTATCGACTCTTTGCCTTGCAGCTACAGAAAAAAGTTTATACGGCTATCAAGTCTGTTGCTCATGGCTACAAAAACCTAATACGACTTTATATTCTGTGGCGCACAGCCACAAAAGACAAATTAACGCGGTTATCGACTCTTTGCCTTGCAGCTACAGAGAACAGTTCATACGGCTATCAAATATGTTGCTCCCAGCTACAAAAACCTAATACGACAATCTATTCTGTGGCGCACAGCCACAAAATACGAATTAACGCGGTTATCGACTCTTTGCCTTGCAGCTACAGAGAACAGTTCATACGGCTATCAGGTCTGTTGCTCATGGCTACAAAAACCTAATACGACTTTATATTCTGTGGCGCACAGCCACAAAAGACAAATTAACGCGGTTATTGACTCTTTGCCTTGCAGCTACAGAAAAAAGTTTATACGGCTATCAAGTATGTTGCTCCAGCTAGAAAAACCCAATACAACTATCTATTCTGTGGCACACAGCCACAAAATACGAATTAACGCGGTTATCGACTCTTTGCCTTGCAGCTACAGAAAAAAGTTTATACGGCTATCAAGTCTGTTGCTCATGGCTACAAAAACCTAATACGACTTTATATTCTGTGGCGCACAGCCACAAAAGACAAATTAACGCGGTTATTACCTCTTTGCCTTGCAGCTACAGAAAAAAGTTCATACGGCTATCAAGTCTGTTGCTCCCAGCTACAAAAACCTAATACGACTTTATATTCTGTGGCGCACAGTCACAAAAGACAAATTAACGCGGTTATTGACTCTTTGCCGTGCAGCTACAGAAAAAAGTTTATACGGCTATCAAGTATGTTGCTCCCAGCTACAAAAACCTAATACGACTATCTATTCTGTGGCGCACAGCCACAAAATACGAATTAACGCGGTTATCGACTGTTTGTTTTGCAGCTACAGAAAAAAGTTAATACGGCTATCAAGTCGGTTGCTCCCAGCTACAAAAACCTAATACGACAATCTATTCTGTGGCGCACAGCCACAAAAACGAATTAACGCGGTTATCGACATTTTGACTTGCAGCTACAAAAAAAATCATATGGCTATCAAGTCTGTTGCTCCCAACTACAAAAACATAGTACGACTTTATATTCTGTGGCGCACAGCCACAAAATACAAATTAACGCGGTTATTGACTCTTTGCCGTGCAGCTACAGGAAAAAGGTTATACGGCTATCAAGTATGTTGCTCCCAGCTACAAAAACCTAATACGACTTTATATTCTGTGGCGCACAGCCACAAAAGACAAATTAACGCGGTTATTGACTCTTTGCCGTGCAGCTACAGGAAAAAGGTTATACGGCTATCGAGTATGTTGCTCCCAGCTAAAAAAACCTAATACGACTATATATTCTGTGGCGCACAGCCACAAAAGACGAATTAACGCGGTTATTGACTCTTTGCCTCGCAGTTACAGAGAACATTTCATACGGCTATCAAATCTGTTGCTCCCAGCTACAAAAACCTAATACGACAATCTATTCTGTGGCGCACAGCCACAAAGACGAATTAACGCGGTATTGACATTTTGACTTGCAGCTACAAAAAAAAAATCATACGGCTATCAAGTCTGTTGCTTCCAACTACAGAAACATAATACGACAATCTATTCTGTGGCGCACAGCCACAAAAGATTTTACGCGGTTATTGACTCTTTGCCGTGCAGCTACAGAAAAAAAGTTTATACGGCTATCAAGTCTGTTGCTCATGGCTACAAAAACCTAATACGACTTTATATTCTGTGGCGCACAGCCACAAAAGACAAATTAACGCGGTTATTACCTCTTTGCCTTGCAGTTACAGAGAACATTTCATACGGCTATCAAATCTGTTGCTCCCAGCTACAAAAACCTAATACGACAATCTATTCTGTGGCGCACAGCCACAAAATACGAATTTACGCGGTTATCGACTCTTTGGCTTGCAGCTACAGAAAAAAGTTTATATGGCTATCAAGTATGTTGCTCCCAGCTAGAAAAACCCAATACAACTATCTATTCTGTGGCACACAGCCACAAAATACGATATAACGCGGTTATCGACTCTTTGCCTTGCAGCTACAGAGAAAAGTTCATACGGCTATCAAGTCTGTTGCTCCCAGCTACAAAAACCTGATACGACAATCTATTCTGTGGCGCACAGCCACAACAGACAAATTAACGCGGTTATTACCTCTTTGCCTTGCAGCTACAGAAAAAAATTCATACGGCTATCAAGTCTGTTGCTCCCAGCTACGAAAACCTAATACGATTTTATATTCTGTGGCGCACAACCACAAAAGACAAATTAACGCGGTTATTACCTCTTTGCCTTGCAGTTACAGAGAACATTTCATACGGCTATCAAATCTGTTGCTCCCAGCTACAAAAACCTAATACGACAATCTATTCTGTGGCGCACAGCCACAAAATACGAATTTACGCGGTTATCGACTCTTTGGCTTGCAGCTACAGAAAAAAGTTTATATGGCTATCAAGTATGTTGCTCCCAGCTAGAAAAACCCAATACAACTATCTATTATGTGGCACACAGCCACAAAATACGATATAACGCGGTTATCGACTCTTTGCCTTGCAGCTACAGAGAAAAGTTCATACGGCTATCAAGTCTGTTGCTCCCAGCTACAAAAACCTGATACGACAATCTATTCTGTGGCGCACAGCCACAACAGACAAATTAACGCGGTTATTACCTCTTTGCCTTGCAGCTACAGAAAAAAATTCATACGGCTATCAAGTCTGTTGCTCCCAGCTACGAAAACCTAATACGATTTTATATTCTGTGGCGCACACCCACAAAAGACAAATTAACGCGGTTATTACCTCTTTGCCTTGCAGCTACAGAAAAAAGTTTATACGGCTATCAAGTATGTTGCTCCCAGCTAGAAAAACCCAATACAACTATCTATTCTGTGGCACACAGCCACAAAATACGAATTAACGCGGTTATCGACTCTTTGCCTTGCAGCTACAGAAAAAAGTTTATACGGCTATCAAGTCTGTTGCTCATGGCTACAAAAACCTAATACGACTTTATATTCTGTGGCGCACAGCCACAAAAGACAAATTAACGCGGTTATCGACTCTTTGCCTTGCAGCTACAGAGAACAGTTCATACGGCTATCAAATATGTTGCTCCCAGCTACAAAAACCTAATACGACAATCTATTCTGTGGCGCACAGCCACAAAATACGAATTAACGCGGTTATCGACTCTTTGCCTTGCAGCTACAGAGAACAGTTCATACGGCTATCAGGTCTGTTGCTCATGGCTACAAAAACCTAATACGACTTTATATTCTGTGGCGCACAGCCACAAAAGACAAATTAACGCGGTTATTGACTCTTTGCCTTGCAGCTACAGAAAAAAGTTTATACGGCTATCAAGTATGTTGCTCCCAGCTAGAAAAACCCAATACAACTATCTATTCTGTGGCACACAGCCACAAAATACGAATTAACGCGGTTATCGACTCTTTGCCTTGCAGCTACAGAAAAAAGTTTATACGGCTATCAAGTCTGTTGCTCATGGCTACAAAAACCTAATACGACTTTATATTCTGTGGCGCACAGCCACAAAAGACAAATTAACGCGGTTATTACCTCTTTGCCTTGCAGCTACAGAAAAAAGTTCATACGGCTATCAAGTCTGTTGCTCCCAGCTACAAAAACCTAATACGACTTTATATTCTGTGGCGCACAGTCACAAAAGACAAATTAACGCGGTTATTGACTCTTTGCCGTGCAGCTACAGAAAAAAGTTTATACGGCTATCAAGTATGTTGCTCCCAGCTACAAAACCTAATACGACTATCTATTCTGTGGCGCACAGCCACAAAATACGAATTAACGCGGTTATCGACTGTTTGTTTTGCAGCTACAGAAAAAAGTTAATACGGCTATCAAGTCGGTTGCTCCCAGCTACAAAAACCTAATACGACAATCTATTCTGTGGCGCACAGCCACAAAAACGAATTAACGCGGTTATCGACATTTTGACTTGCAGCTACAAAAAAAAATCATACGGCTATCAAGTCTGTTGCTCCCAACTACAAAAACATAGTACGACTTTATATTCTGTGGCGCACAGCCACAAAATACAAATTAACGCGGTTATTGACTCTTTGCCGTGCAGCTACAGGAAAAAGGTTATACGGCTATCAAGTATGTTGCTCCCATCTACAAAAACCTAATACGACTTTATATTCTGTGGCGCACAGCCACAAAAGACAAATTAACGCGGTTATTGACTCTTTGCCGTGCAGCTACAGGAAAAAGGTTATACGGCTATCGAGTATGTTGCTCCCAGCTAAAAAAACCTAATACGACTATATATTCTGTGGCGCACAGCCACAAAAGACGAATTAACGCGGTTATTGACTCTTTGCCTCGCAGTTACAGAGAACATTTCATACGGCTATCAAATCTGTTGCTCCCAGCTACAAAAACCTAATACGACAATCTATTCTGTGGCGCACAGCCACAAAGACGAATTAACGCGGTTATTGACATTTTGACTTGCAGCTACAAAAAAAAATCATACGGCTATCAAGTCTGTTGCTTCCAACTACAGAAACATAATACGACAATCTATTCTGTGGCGCACAGCCACAAAAGATTTTACGCGGTTATTGACTCTTTGCCGTGCAGCTACAGAAAAAAAGTTTATACGGCTATCAAGTCTGTTGCTCATGGCTACAAAAACCTAATACGACTTTATATTCTGTGGCGCACAGCCACAAAAGACAAATTAACGCGGTTATTACCTCTTTGCCTTGCAGTTACAGAGAACATTTCATACGGCTATCAAATCTGTTGCTCCCAGCTACAAAAACCTAATACGACAATCTATTCTGTGGCGCACAGCCACAAAATACGAATTTACGCGGTTATCGACTCTTTGGCTTGCAGCTACAGAAAAAAGTTTATATGGCTATCAAGTATGTTGCTCCCAGCTAGAAAAACCCAATACAACTATCTATTCTGTGGCACACAGCCACAAAATACGATATAACGCGGTTATCGACTCTTTGCCTTGCAGCTACAGAGAAAAGTTCATACGGCTATCAAGTCTGTTGCTCCCAGCTACAAAAACCTGATACGACAATCTATTCTGTGGCGCACAGCCACAACAGACAAATTAACGCGGTTATTACCTCTT
The DNA here is from genome assembly GCA_964036275.1 of Litoditis marina. Lineage (NCBI taxonomy): Eukaryota > Metazoa > Nematoda > Chromadorea > Rhabditida > Rhabditidae > Litoditis > Litoditis marina. The sequence goes on from CAXIWQ010000508.1 coordinate 208,723, forward strand.
TGCCTTGCAGCTACAGAAAAAAATTCATACGGCTATCAAGTCTGTTGCTCCCAGCTACGAAAACCTAATACGATTTTATATTCTGTGGCGCACACCCACAAAAGACAAATTAACGCGGTTATTGACTCTTTGCCTCGCAGTTACAGAGAACATTTCATACGGCTATCAAATCTGTTGCTCCCAGCTACAAAAACCTAATACGACTATCTATTCTGTGGCGCACAGCCACAAAATACGAATTAACGCGGTTATCGACTGTTTGCTTTGCAGCTACAGAAAAAAGTTTATACGGCTATCAAGTCTGTTGCTCCCAGCTACAAAAACCTAATACGACTTTATATTCTGTGGCGCACAGCCACAAAAGATTTTACGCGGTTATTGACTCTTTGCCGTGCAGCTACAGAAAAAAAGTTCATACGGCTATCAAGTCTGTTGCTCATGGCTACAAAAACCTAATACGACTTTATATTCTGTGGCGCACAGCCACAAAAGACAAATTAACGCGGTTATTACCTCTTTGCCTTGCAGTTACAGAGAACATTTCATACGGCTATCAAATCTGTTGCTCCCAGCTACAAAAACCTAATACGACAATCTATTCTGTGGCGCACAGCCACCAAATACGAATTTACGCGGTTATCGACTCTTTGGCTTGCAGCTACAGAAAAAAGTTTATATGGCTATCAAGTATGTTGCTCCCAGCTAGAAAAACCCAATACAACTATTTATTCTGTGGCACACAGCCACAAAATACGATATAACGCGGTTATCGACTCTTTGCCTTGCAGCTACAGAGAAAAGTTCATACGGCTATCAAGTCTGTTGCTCCCAGCTACAAAAACCTAATACGATTTTATATTCTGTGGCGCACACCCACAAAAGACAAATTAACGCGGTTATTGACTCTTTGCCGTGCAGCTACAGGAAAAAGGTTATACGGCTATTAAGTATGTTGCTCCCAGCTAAAAAAAACCTAATACGACTATCTATTCTGTGGCGCACAGCCACAAAATACGAATTAACGCGGTTATCGACTCTTTGCCTTGCAGCTACAGAGAACAGTTCATACGGCTATCAAGTCTGTTGCTCCCAGCTACAAAAACCTAATACGACTATATATTCTGTGGCGCACAGCCACAAAAGACGAATTAACGCGGTTATTGACTCTTTGCCTCGCAGTTACAGATAACATTTCATACGGCTATCAAATCTGTTGCTCCCAGCTACAAAAACCTAATACGACAATCTATTCTGTGGCGCACAGCCACAAAGACGAATTAACGCGGTTATTGACATTTTGAATTGCAGCTACAAAAAAAAATCATACGGCTATCAAGTCTGTTGCTTCCAACTACAGAAACATAATACGACAATCTATTCTGTGGCGCACAGCCACAAAACACGAAATATCGCGGTTATCGACTTGTTGGCTTGCAGCTACAGGGAAAAGTTCATACGGCTATCAAGTCTGTTGCTCCCAGCTACAAAAACCTGATACGACAATCTATTCTGTGGCGCACAGCCACAAAAGACAAATTAACGCGGTTATTACCTCTTTGCCTTGCAGCTACAGAAAAAAGTTCATACGGCTATCAAATCTGTTGCTCCCAGCTACAAAAACCTAATACGACAATCTATTCTGTGGCGCACAGCCACAAAGACGAATTAACGCGGTTATTGACATTTTGACTTGCAGCTACAAAAAAAAATCATACGGCTATCAAGTCTGTTGCTTCCAACTACAGAAACATAATACGACAATCTATTCTGTGGCGCACAGCCACAAAACACGAAATATCGCGGTTATCGACTTGTTGGCTTGCATCTACAGAGAAAAGTTCATACGGCTATCAAGTCTGTTGCTCCCAGCTACAAAAACCTGATACGACAATCTATTCTGTGGCGCACAGCCACAAAAGACAAATTAACGCGGTTATTACCTCTTTGCCTTGCAGCTACAGAAAAAAGTTCATACGGCTATCAAATCTGTTGCTCCCAGCTACAAAAACCTAATACGACAATCTATTCTGTGGCGCACAGCCACAAAATACGAATTAACGCGGTTATCGACTCTTTGCCTTGCAGCTACAGAAAAAAATTCATACGGCTATCAAGTCTGTTGCTCATGGCTACAAAAACCTAATACGACTTTATATTCTGTGGCGCACAGCCACAAAAGACAAATTAACGCGGTTATTACCTCTTTGCCTTGCAGTTACAGAGAACATTTCATACGGCTATCAAATCTGTTGCTCCCAGCTACAAAAACCTAATACGACAATCTATTCTGTGGCGCACAGCCACAAAATACGAATTTACGCGGTTATCGACTCTTTGGCTTGCAGCTACAGAAAAAAGTTTATATGGCTATCAAGTATGTTGCTCCCAGCTAGAAAAACCCAATACAACTATCTATTATGTGGCACACAGCCACAAAATACGATATAACGCGGTTATCGACTTTTTGCCTTGCAGCTACAGAGAAAAGTTCATACGGCTATCAAGTCTGTTGCTCCCAGCTACAAAAACCTGATACGACAATCTATTCTGTGGCGCACAGCCACAACAGACAAATTAACGCGGTTATTACCTCTTTGCCTTGCAGCTACAGAAAAAAATTCATACGGCTATCAAGTCTGTTGCTCCCAGCTACGAAAACCTAATACGATTTTATATTCTGTGGCGCACACCCACAAAAGACAAATTAACGCGGTTATTGACTCTTTGCCGTGCAGCTACAGGAAAAAGGTTATACGGCTATTAAGTATGTTGCTCCCAGCTAAAAAAACCTAATACGACTATCTATTCTGTGGCGCACAGCCACAAAATACGAATTAACGCGGTTATCGACTCTTTGCCTTGCAGCTACAGAGAACAGTTCATATGGCTATCAAGTCTGTTGCTCCCAGCTACAAAAACCTAATACGACTATATATTCTGTGGCGCACAGCCACAAAAGACGAATTAACGCGGTTATTGACTCTTCGCCTCGCAGTTACAGATAACATTTTATACGGCTATCAAATCTGTTGCTCCCAGCTACAAAAACCTAATACGACAATCTATTCTGTGGCGCACAGCCACAAAGACGAATTAACGCGGTTATTGACATTTTGACTTGCAGCTACAAAAAAAATCATACGGCTATCAAGTCTGTTGCTTCCAACTACAGAAACATAATACGACAATCTATTCTGTGGCGCACAGCCACAAAACACGAAATATCGCGGTTATCGACTTGTTGGCTTGCAGCTACAGAGAAAAGTTCATACGGCTATCAAGTCTGTTGCTCCCAGCTACAAAAACCTGATACGACAATCTATTCTGTGGCGCACAGCCACAAAAGACAAATTAACGCGGTTATTACCTCTTTGCCTTGCAGCTACAGAAAAAAGTTCATACGGCTATCAAATCTGTTGCTCCCAGCTACAAAAACCTAATACGACAATCTATTCTGTGGCGCACAGCCACAAAATACGAATTAACGCGGTTATCGACTCTTTGCCTTGCAGCTACAGAGAACAGTTCACACGGCTATCAAATCTGTTGCTCCCAGCTACAAAAACCTAATACGACAATCTATTCTGTGGCGCACAGCCACAAAATACGAATTATCGCGGTTATCGACTTGTTGGCTTGCAGCTACAGAGAAAAGTTCATACGGCTATCAAGTCTGTTGCTCCCAGCTACAAAACCTGATACGACCATCTATTCTGTGGCGCACAGCCACAAAAGACAAATTAACGCGGTTATTACCTCTTTGCCTTGCAGCTACAGAAAAAAATTCATACGGCTATCAAGTCTGTTGCTCCCAGCTACGAAAACCTAATACGACTTTATATTCTGTGGCGCACAGCCACAAAAGACAAATTAACGCGGTTATTGACTCTTTGCCGTGCAGCTACAGGAAAAAGGTTATACGGCTATCAAGTATGTTGCTCCCAGCTAAAAAAAACCTAATACGACTATCTATTCTGTGGCGCACAGCCACAAAATACGAATTAACGCGGTTATTGACTCTTTGCCTTGCAGCTACAGAGAACAGTTCATACGGCTATCAAGTCTGTTGCTCCCAGCTACAAAAACCTAATACGACTATATATTCTGTGGCGCACAGCCACAAAAGACGAATTAACGCGGTTATTGACTCTTTGCCTCGCAGTTACAGATAACATTTCATACGGCTATCAAATCTGTTGCTCCCAGCTACAAAAACCTGATACGACTATATATTCTGTGGCGCACAGCCACAAAAGACGAATTAACGCGGTTATTGACTCTTCGCCTCGCAGTTACAGATAACATTTTATACGGCTATCAAATCTGTTGCTCCCAGCTACAAAAACCTAATACGACAATCTATTCTGTGGCGCACAGCCACAAAATACAAATTATCGCGGTTATCGACTTGTTGGCTTGCAGCTACAGAGAAAAGTTCATACGGCTATCAAGTCTGTTGCTCCCAGCTACAAAAACCTGATACGACAATCTATTCTGTGGCGCACAGCCACAAAAGACAAATTAACGCGGTTATTACCTCTTTGCCTTGCAGCTACAGAAAAAAGTTCATACGGCTATCAAATCTGTTGCTCCCAGCTACAAAAACCTAATACGACAATCTATTCTGTGGCGCACAGCCACAAAATACGAATTAACGCGGTTATCGACTCTTTGCCTTGCAGCTACAGAGAACAGTTCACACGGCTATCAAATCTGTTGCTCCCAGCTACAAAAACCTAATACGACAATCTATTCTGTGGCGCACAGCCACAAAATACGAATTATCGCGGTTATCGACTTGTTGGCTTGCAGCTACAGAGAAAAGTTCATACGGCTATCAAGTCTGTTGCTCCCAGCTACAAAACCTGATACGACCATCTATTCTGTGGCGCACAGCCACAAAAGACAAATTAACGCGGTCATTACCTCTTTGCCTTGCAGCTACAGAAAAAAATTCATACGGCTATCAAGTCTGTTGCTCCCAGCTACGAAAACCTAATACGACTTTATATTCTGTGGCGCACAGCCACAAAAGACAAATTAACGCGGTTATTGACTCTTTGCCGTGCAGCTACAGGAAAAAGGTTATACGGCTATCAAGTATGTTGCTCCCAGCTAAAAAAAACCTAATACGACTATCTATTCTGTGGCGCACAGCCACAAAATACGAATTAACGCGGTTATTGACTCTTTGCCTTGCAGCTACAGAGAACAGTTCATACGGCTATCAAGTCTGTTGCTCCCAGCTACAAAAACCTAATACGACTATATATTCTGTGGCGCACAGCCACAAAAGACGAATTAACGCGGTTATTGACTCTTTGCCTCGCAGTTACAGATAACATTTCATACGGCTATCAAATCTGTTGCTCCCAGCTACAAAAACCTGATACGACTATATATTCTGTGGCGCACAGCCACAAAAGACGAATTAACGCGGTTATTGACTCTTCGCCTCGCAGTTACAGATAACATTTTATACGGCTATCAAATCTGTTGCTCCCAGCTACAAAAACCTAATACGACAATCTATTCTGTGGCGCACAGCCACAAAATACAAATTATCGCGGTTATCGACTTGTTGGCTTGCAGCTACAGAGAAAAGTTCATACGGCTATCAAGTCTGTTGCTCCCAGCTACAAAAACCTGATACGACAATCTATTCTGTGGCGCACAGCCACAAAGACGAATTAACGCGGTTATTGACTCTTTGCCTTGCAGCTACAGAGAACAGTTCATACGGCTATCAAGTCTGTTGCTCCCAGCTACAAAAACCTAATACGACAATCTATTCTGTGGCGCACAGCCACAAAAGACAAATTAACGCGGTTATTACCTCTTTGCCTTGCAGCTACAGAAAAAAGTTCATACGGCTATCAAATCTGTTGCTCCCAGCTACAAAAACCTAATACGACAATCTATTCTGTGGCGCACAGCCACAAAATACGAATTAACGCGGTTATCGACTCTTTGCCTTGCAGCTACAGAAAAAAATTCATACGGCTATCAAGTCTGTTGCTCATGGCTACAAAAACCTAATACGACTTTATATTCTGTGGCGCACAGCCACAAAAGACAAATTAACGCGGTTATTACCTCTTTGCCTTGCAGTTACAGAGAACATTTCATACGGCTATCAAATCTGTTGCTCCCAGCTACAAAAACCTAATACGACAATCTATTCTGTGGCGCACAGCCACAAAATACGAATTTACGCGGTTATCGACTCTTTGGCTTGCAGCTACAGAAAAAAGTTTATATGGCTATCAAGTATGTTGCTCCCAGCTAGAAAAACCCAATACAACTATCTATTATGTGGCACACAGCCACAAAATACGATATAACGCGGTTATCGACTTTTTGCCTTGCAGCTACAGAGAAAAGTTCATACGGCTATCAAGTCTGTTGCTCCCAGCTACAAAAACCTGATACGACAATCTATTCTGTGGCGCACAGCCACAACAGACAAATTAACGCGGTTATTACCTCTTTGCCTTGCAGCTACAGAAAAAAATTCATACGGCTATCAAGTCTGTTGCTCCCAGCTACGAAAACCTAATACGATTTTATATTCTGTGGCGCACACCCACAAAAGACAAATTAACGCGGTTATTGACTCTTTGCCGTGCAGCTACAGGAAAAAGGTTATACGGCTATTAAGTATGTTGCTCCCAGCTAAAAAAACCTAATACGACTATCTATTCTGTGGCGCACAGCCACAAAATACGAATTAACGCGGTTATCGACTCTTTGCCTTGCAGCTACAGAGAACAGTTCATATGGCTATCAAGTCTGTTGCTCCCAGCTACAAAAACCTAATACGACTATATATTCTGTGGCGCACAGCCACAAAAGACGAATTAACGCGGTTATTGACTCTTCGCCTCGCAGTTACAGATAACATTTTATACGGCTATCAAATCTGTTGCTCCCAGCTACAAAAACCTAATACGACAATCTATTCTGTGGCGCACAGCCACAAAGACGAATTAACGCGGTTATTGACATTTTGACTTGCAGCTACAAAAAAAATCATACGGCTATCAAGTCTGTTGCTTCCAACTACAGAAACATAATACGACAATCTATTCTGTGGCGCACAGCCACAAAACACGAAATATCGCGGTTATCGACTTGTTGGCTTGCAGCTACAGAGAAAAGTTCATACGGCTATCAAGTCTGTTGCTCCCAGCTACAAAAACCTGATACGACAATCTATTCTGTGGCGCACAGCCACAAAAGACAAATTAACGCGGTTATTACCTCTTTGCCTTGCAGCTACAGAAAAAAGTTCATACGGCTATCAAATCTGTTGCTCCCAGCTACAAAAACCTAATACGACAATCTATTCTGTGGCGCACAGCCACAAAATACGAATTAACGCGGTTATCGACTCTTTGCCTTGCAGCTACAGAGAACAGTTCACACGGCTATCAAATCTGTTGCTCCCAGCTACAAAAACCTAATACGACAATCTATTCTGTGGCGCACAGCCACAAAATACGAATTATCGCGGTTATCGACTTGTTGGCTTGCAGCTACAGAGAAAAGTTCATACGGCTATCAAGTCTGTTGCTCCCAGCTACAAAACCTGATACGACCATCTATTCTGTGGCGCACAGCCACAAAAGACAAATTAACGCGGTTATTACCTCTTTGCCTTGCAGCTACAGAAAAAAATTCATACGGCTATCAAGTCTGTTGCTCCCAGCTACGAAAACCTAATACGACTTTATATTCTGTGGCGCACAGCCACAAAAGACAAATTAACGCGGTTATTGACTCTTTGCCGTGCAGCTACAGGAAAAAGGTTATACGGCTATCAAGTATGTTGCTCCCAGCTAAAAAAAACCTAATACGACTATCTATTCTGTGGCGCACAGCCACAAAATACGAATTAACGCGGTTATTGACTCTTTGCCTTGCAGCTACAGAGAACAGTTCATACGGCTATCAAGTCTGTTGCTCCCAGCTACAAAAACCTAATACGACTATATATTCTGTGGCGCACAGCCACAAAAGACGAATTAACGCGGTTATTGACTCTTTGCCTCGCAGTTACAGATAACATTTCATACGGCTATCAAATCTGTTGCTCCCAGCTACAAAAACCTGATACGACTATATATTCTGTGGCGCACAGCCACAAAAGACGAATTAACGCGGTTATTGACTCTTCGCCTCGCAGTTACAGATAACATTTTATACGGCTATCAAATCTGTTGCTCCCAGCTACAAAAACCTAATACGACAATCTATTCTGTGGCGCACAGCCACAAAATACAAATTATCGCGGTTATCGACTTGTTGGCTTGCAGCTACAGAGAAAAGTTCATACGGCTATCAAGTCTGTTGCTCCCAGCTACAAAAACCTGATACGACAATCTATTCTGTGGCGCACAGCCACAAAAGACAAATTAACGCGGTTATTACCTCTTTGCCTTGCAGCTACAGAAAAAAGTTCATACGGCTATCAAATCTGTTGCTCCCGGCTACAAAAACCTAATACGACAATCTATTCTGTGGCGCACAGCCACAAAATACGAATTAACGCGGTTATCGACTCTTTGCCTTGCAGCTACAGAGAACAGTTCACACGGCTATCAAATCTGTTGCTCCCAGCTACAAAAACCTAATACGACAATCTATTCTGTGGCGCACAGCCACAAAATACGAATTATCGCGGTTATCGACTTGTTGGCTTGCAGCTACAGAGAAAAGTTCATACGGCTATCAAGTCTGTTGCTCCCAGCTACAAAACCTGATACGACCATCTATTCTGTGGCGCACAGCCACAAAAGACAAATTAACGCGGTCATTACCTCTTTGCCTTGCAGCTACAGAAAAAAATTCATACGGCTATCAAGTCTGTTGCTCCCAGCTACGAAAACCTAATACGACTTTATATTCTGTGGCGCACAGCCACAAAAGACAAATTAACGCGGTTATTGACTCTTTGCCGTGCAGCTACAGGAAAAAGGTTATACGGCTATCAAGTATGTTGCTCCCAGCTAAAAAAAACCTAATACGACTATCTATTCTGTGGCGCACAGCCACAAAATACGAATTAACGCGGTTATTGACTCTTTGCCTTGCAGCTACAGAGAACAGTTCATACGGCTATCAAGTCTGTTGCTCCCAGCTACAAAAACCTAATACGACTATATATTCTGTGGCGCACAGCCACAAAAGACGAATTAACGCGGTTATTGACTCTTTGCCTCGCAGTTACAGATAACATTTCATACGGCTATCAAATCTGTTGCTCCCAGCTACAAAAACCTGATACGACTATATATTCTGTGGCGCACAGCCACAAAAGACGAATTAACGCGGTTATTGACTCTTCGCCTCGCAGTTACAGATAACATTTTATACGGCTATCAAATCTGTTGCTCCCAGCTACAAAAACCTAATACGACAATCTATTCTGTGGCGCACAGCCACAAAATACAAATTATCGCGGTTATCGACTTGTTGGCTTGCAGCTACAGAGAAAAGTTCATACGGCTATCAAGTCTGTTGCTCCCAGCTACAAAAACCTGATACGACAATCTATTCTGTGGCGCACAGCCACAAAGACGAATTAACGCGGTTATTGACATTTTGACTTGCAGCTACAAAAAAAATCATACGGCTATCAAGTCTGTTGCTTCCAACTACAGAAACATAATACGACAATCTATTCTGTGGCGCACAGCCACAAAACACGAAATATCGCGGTTATCGACTTGTTGGCTTGCAGCTACAGAGAAAAGTTTATACGGCTATCAAGTCTGTTGCTCCCAGCTACAAAAACCTGATACGACAATCTATTCTGTGGCGCACAGCCACAAAAGACAAATTAACGCGGTTATTACCTCTTTGCCTTGCAGCTACAGAAAAAAGTTCATACGGCTATCAAATCTGTTGCTCCCAGCTACAAAAACCTAATACGACAATCTATTCTGTGTGGCACAGCCACAAAATACGAATTAACGCGGTTATCGACTCTTTGCCTTGCAGCTACAGAGAACAGTTCACACGGCTATCAAATCTGTTGCTCCCAGCTACAAAAACCTAATACGACAATCTATTCTGTGGCGCACAGCCACAAAATACGAATTATCGCGGTTATCGACTTGTTGGCTTGCAGCTACAGAGAAAAGTTCATACGGCTATCAAGTCTGTTGCTCCCAGCTACAAAACCTGATACGACCATCTATTCTGTGGCGCACAGCCACAAAAGACAAATTAACGCGGTTATTACCTCTTTGCCTTGCAGCTACAGAAAAAAATTCATACGGCTATCAAGTCTGTTGCTCCCAGCTACGAAAACCTAATACGACTTTATATTCTGTGGCGCACAGCCACAAAAGACAAATTAACGCGGTTATTGACTCTTTGCCGTGCAGCTACAGGAAAAAGGTTATACGGCTATCAAGTATGTTGCTCCCAGCTAAAAAAAACCTAATACGACTATCTATTCTGTGGCGCACAGCCACAAAATACGAATTAACGCGGTTATTGACTCTTTGCTTTGCAGCTACAGAGAACAGTTCATACGGCTATCAAGTCTGTTGCTCCCAGCTACAAAAACCTAATACGACTATATATTCTGTGGCGCACAGCCACAAAAGACGAATTAACGCGGTTATTGACTCTTTGCCTCGCAGTTACAGATAACATTTCATACGGCTATCAAATCTGTTGCTCCCAGCTACAAAAACCTGATACGACAATCTATTCTGTGGCGCACAGCCACAAAACACGAAATATCGCGGTTATCGACTTGTTGGCTTGCAGCTACAGAGAAAAGTTCATACGGCTATCAAATCTGTTGGTCCCAGCTACAAAAACCTAATACGACAATCTATTCTGTGGCGCACAGCCACAAAATACAAATTATCGCGGTTATCGACTTGTTGGCTTGCAGCTACCGAGAAAAGTTCATACGGCTATCAAGTCTGTTGCTCCCAGCTACAAAAACCTAATACGACTATATATTCTGTGGCGCACAGCCACAAAAGACGAATTAACGCGGTTATTGACTCTTTGCCTCGCAGTTACAGAGAACATTTCATACGGCTATCAAATCTATTGCTCCCAGCTACAAAAACCTAATACGACAATCTATTCTGTGGCGCACAGCCACAAAGACGAATTAACGCGGTTATTGACATTTTGACTTGCAGCTACAAAAAAAAATCATACGGCTATCAAGTCTGTTGCTTCCAACTACAAAAACATAATACGACTTTATATTATGTGGCGCACAGCCACAAAATACAAATTAACGCGGTTATTGACTCTTTGCCTTGCAGTTACAGAGAACATTTCATACGGCTATCAAATCTGTTGCTCCCAGCTACAAAAACCTAATACGACTTTATATTCTGTGGCGCACAGCCACAAAAGACAAATTAACGCGGTTATTACCTCTTTGCCTTGCAGCTACAGAAAAAAAGTTTATACGGCTATCAAGTCTGTTGCTCCCAGCTACAAAAACCTAATACGACTTTATATTCTGTGGCGCACAGCCACAAAAAACAAATTAACGCGGTTATTGACTCTTTGCCGTGCAGCTACAGAAAAAAGTTTATATGGCTATCAAGTATGTTGTTCCCAGCTAGACAAACCCAATACAACTATCTATTCTGTGGCACACAGCCACAAAATACGATATAACGCGGTTATCAACTCTTTGCCTTGCAGCTACAGAAAAAAGTTTATACGGCTATCAAGTCTGTTGCTCATGGCTACAAAAACCTAATACGACTTTATATCCTGTGGCGCACAGCCACAAAAGACAAATTAACGCGGTTATTACCTCTTTGCCTTGCAGCTACAGAAAAAAGTTCATACGGCTATCAAGTCTGTTGCTCCCAGCTACAAAAACCTGATACGACAATCTATTCTGTGGCGCACAGCCACAAAGACGAATTAACGCGGTTATTGACATTTTGACTTGCAGCTACAAAAAAAATCATACGGCTATCAAGTATGTTGCTTCCAACTACAAAAACATAATACGACTTTATATTCTGTGGCGCACAGCCACAAAATACAAATTAACGCGGTTATTGACTCTTCGCCTTGCAGTTACAGAGAACATTTCATACGGCTATCAAATCTGTTGCTCCCAGCTACAAAAACCTAATACGACTTTATATGCTGTGGCGCACAGCCACAAAGGACAAATTAACGCGGTTATTACCTCTTTGCCTTGCAGCTACAGAAAAAAAGTTTATACGGCTATCAAGTCTGTTGCTCCCAGCTACAAAAACCTAATACGACTTTATATTCTGTGGCGCACAGCCACAAAAGACAAATTAACGCGGTTATTGACTCTTTGCCGTGCAGCTACAGAAAAAAGTTTATATGGCTATCATCTCATCCCAGCCAAACATGCCAATCCGGATGATCTCTTTACAAAACATATCTTCATTACAACGTCTCTTTCAAGATAACTATTGTCCCACAAATCATTTGGTTCAATCGCCGTCGTCCAGCACTGTTAAATTGCATGTAATATTATGTGCGCGTAACAGGGTAACCATACCCTTTTCCTTTTCACTTCTCCTCTCCATTTACTCATTTGGAGTGCCACATACTATGTGGAAGTCACGTGTTAAATCACGAATAAATCTATTCTATTCTATTCTATCAAGTATGTTGCTCCCAGCTAGAAAAACCCAATACAACTATCTATTCTGTGGCACACAGCCACAAAATACGATATAACGCGGTTATCGACTCTTTGCCTTGCAGCTACAGAAAAAAGTTTATACGGCTATCAAGTCTGTTGCTCATGGCTACAAAAACCTAATACGACTTTATATCCTGTGGCGCACAGCCACAAAAGACAAATTAACGCGGTTATTACTTCTTTGCCTTGCAGCTACAGAAAAAAGTTCATACGGCTATCAAGTCTGTTGCTCCCAGCTACAAAAACCTGATACGACAATCTATTCTGTGGCGCACAGCCACAAAAGACAAATTAACGCGGTTATTGACTCTTTGCCGTGCAGCTACAGAAAAAAGTTTATATGGCTATCAAGTATGTTGCTCCCAGCTAGAAAAACCCAATACAACTATCTATTCTGTGGCACACAGCCACAAAATACGATATAACGCGGTTATCGACTCTTTGCCTTGCAGCTACAGAAAAAAGTTCATACGGCTATCAAGTCTGTTGCTCCCAGCTACAAAAACCTAATACGACTTTATATTCTGTGGCGCACAGCCACAAAAGACAAATTAACGCGGTTATTACCTCTTTGCCTTGCAGCTACAGAAAAAAAGTTTATACGGCTATCAAGTCTGTTGCTCCCAGCTACAAAAACCTAATACGACTTTATATTCTGTGGCGCACAGCCACAAAAGAAAAATTAACGCGGTTATTGACTCTTTGCCGTGCAGCTACAGGAAAAAGTTTATATGGCTATCAAGTATGTTGTTCCCAGCTAGAAAAACCCAATACAACTATCTATTCTGTGGCACACAGCCACAAAATACGATATAACGCGGTTATCGACTCTTTGCCTTGCAGCTACAGAAAAAAAGTTTATACGGCTATCAAGTCTGTTGCTCATGGCTACAAAAACCTAATACGACTTTATATCCTGTGGCGCACAGCCACAAAAGACAAATTAACGCGGTTATTACCTCTTTGCCTTGCAGCTACAGAAAAAAGTTCATACGGCTATCAAGTCTGTTGCTCCCAGCTACAAAAACCTGATACGACAATCAATTCTGTGGCGCACAGCCACAAAGACGAATTAACGCGGTTATTGACATTTTGACTTGCAGCTACAAAAAAAAATCATACGGCTATCAAGTCTGTTGCTTCCAACTACAAAAACATAATACGACTTTATATTCTGTGGCGCACAGCCACAAAATACAAATTAACGCGGTTATTGACTCTTTGCCTTGCAGTTACAGAGAACATTTCATACGGCTATCAAGTCTGTTGCTCCCAGCTACGAAAACCTAATACGACTTTATATTCTGTGGCGCACAGCCACAAAAGACAAATTAACGCGGTTATTGACTCTTTGCCGTGCAGCTACAGGAAAAAGGTTATACGGCTATCAAGTATGTTGCTCCCAGCTAAAAAAACCTAATACGACTATCTATTCTGTGGCGCACAGCCACAAAATACGAATTAACGCGGTTATCGACTCTTTGCCTTGCAGCTACAGAGAACAGTTCATACGGCTATCAAGTCTGTTGCTCCCAGCTACAAAAACCTAATACGACTATATATTCTGTGGCGCACAGCCACAAAAGACGAATTAACGCGGTTATTGACTCTTTGCCTCGCAGTTACAGATAACATTTCATACGGCTATCGAATCTGTTGCTCCCAGCTACAAAAACCTGATACGACAATCTATTCTGTGGCGCACAGCCACAAAGACGAATTAACGCGGTTATTGACATTTTGACTTGCAGCTACAAAAAAAATCATACGGCTATCAAGTCTGTTGCTTCCAACTACAGAAACATAATACGACAATCTATTCTGTGGCGCACAGCCACAAAACACGAAATATCGCGGTTATCGACTTGTTGGCTTGCAGCTACAGAGAAAAGTTCATACGGCTATCAAGTCTGTTGCTCCCAGCTACAAAAACCTGATACGACAATCTATTCTGTGGCGCACAGCCACAAAAGACAAATTAACGCGGTTATTACCTCTTTGCCTTGCAGCTACAGAAAAAAGTTCATACGGCTATCAAATCTGTTGCTCCCAGCTACAAAAACCTAATACGACAATCTATTCTGTGGCGCACAGCCACAAAATACAAATTATCGCGGTTATCGACTTGTTGGCTTGCAGCTACCGAGAAAAGTTCATACGGCTATCAAGTCTGTTGCTCCCAGCTACAAAAACCTAATACGACTATATATTCTGTGGCGCACAGCCACAAAAGACGAATTAACGCGGTTATTGACTCTTTACCTCGCAGTTACAGAGAACATTTCATACGGCTATCAAATCTGTTGCTCCCAGCTACAAAAACCTAATACGACAATCTATTCTGTGGCGCACAGCCACAAAGACGAATTAACGCGGTTATTGACATTTTGACTTGCAGCCACAAAAAAAAAATCATACGGCTATCAAGTCTGTTGCTTCCAACTACAAAAACATAATACGACTTTATATTCTGTGGCGCACAGCCACAAAATACAAATTAACGCGGTTATTGACTCTTTGCCTTGCAGTTACAGAGAACATTTCATACGGCTATCAAATCTGTTGCTCCCAGCTACAAAAACCTAATACGACTTTATATTCTGTGGCGCACAGCCACAAAAGACAAATTAACGCGGTTATTACCTCTTTGCCTTGCAGCTACAGAAAAAAAGTTTATACGGCTATCAAGTCTGTTGCTCCCAGCTACAAAAACCTAATACGACTTTATATTCTGTGGCGCACAGCCACAAAAGACAAATTAACGCGGTTATTGACTCTTTGCCGTGCAGCTACAGAAAAAAGTTTATATGGCTATCAAGTATGTTGTTCCCAGCTAGAAAAACCCAATACAACTATCTATTCTGTGGCACACAGCCACAAAATACTATATAACGCGGTTATCGACTCTTTGCCTTGCAGCTACAGAAAAAAGTTTATACGGCTATCAAGTCTGTTGCTCATGGCTACAAAAACCTAATACGACTTTATATCCTGTGGCGCACAGCCACAAAAGACAAATTAACGCGGTTATTACCTCTTTGCCTTGCAGCTACAGAAAAAAGTTCATACGGCTATCAAGTCTGTTGCTCCCAGCTACAAAAACCTGATACGACAATCTATTCTGTGGCGCACAGCCACAAAGACGAATTAACGCGGTTATTGACATTTTGACTTGCAGCTACAAAAAAAAATCATACGGCTATCAAGTCTGTTGCTTCCAACTACAAAAACATAATACGACTTTATATTCTGTGGCGCACAGCCACAAAATACAAATTAACGCGGTTATTGACTCTTTGCCTTGCAGTTACAGAGAACATTTCATACGGCTATCAAATCTGTTGCTCCCAGCTACAAAAACCTAATACGACTTTATATCCTGTGGAGCACAGCCACAAAAGACAAATTAACGCGGTTATTACCTCTTTGCCTTGCAGCTACAGAAAAAAGTTCATACGGCTATCAAGTCTGTTGCTCCCAGCTACAAAAACCTGATACGACAATCTATTCTGTGGCGCACAGCCACAAAAGACAAATTAACGCGGTTATTGACTCTTTGCCGTGCAGCTACAGAAAAAAGTTTATATGGCTATCAAGTATGTTGCTCCCAGCTAGAAAAACCCAATACAACTATCTATTCTGTGGCACACAGCTACAAAATACGATATAACGCGGTTATCGACTCTTTGCCTTGCAGCTACCGAGAAAAGTTCATACGGCTATCAAGTCTGTTGCTCCCAGCTACAAAAACCTAATACGACTATATATTCTGTGGCGCACAGCCACAAAAGACGAATTAACGCGGTTATTGACTCTTTACCTCGCAGTTACAGAGAACATTTCATACGGCTATCAAATTTGTTGCTCCCAGCTACAAAAACCTAATACGACAATCTATTCTGTGGCGCACAGCCACAAAGACGAATTAACGCGGTTATTGACATTTTGACTTGCAGCCACAAAAAAAATCATACGGCTATCAAGTCTGTTGCTTCCAACTACAAAAACATAATACGACTTTTTATTCTGTGGCGCACAGCCACAAAATACAAATTAACGCGGTTATTGACTCTTTGCCTTGCAGTTACAGAGAACATTTCATACGGCTATCAAATCTGTTGCTCCCAGCTACAAAAACCTAATACGACTTTATATCCTGTGGAGCACAGCCACAAAAGACAAATTAACGCGGTTATTACCTCTTTGCCTTGCAGCTACAGAAAAAAGTTCATACGGCTATCAAGTCTGTTGCTCCCAGCTACAAAAACCTGATACGACAATCTATTCTGTGGCGCACAGCCACAAAAGACAAATTAACGCGGTTATTGACTCTTTGCCTTGCAGCTACAGAAAAAAGTTTATACGGCTATCAAGTCTGTTGCTCATGGCTACAAAAACCTAATACGACTTTATATCCTGTGGCGCACAGCCACAAAAGACAAATTAACGCGGTTATTACCTCTTTGCCTTGCAGCTACAGAAAAAAGTTCATACGGCTATCAAGTCTGTTGCTCCCAGCTACAAAAACCTGATACGACAATCTATTCTGTGGCGCACAGCCACAAAGACGAATTAACGCGGTTATTGACATTTTGACTTGCAGCTACAAAAAAAATCATACGGCTATCAAGTCTGTTGCTTCCAACTACAAAAACATAATACGACTTTATATTCTGTGGCGCACAGCCACAAAATACAAATTAACGCGGTTATTGACTCTTTGCCTTGCAGTTACAGAGAACATTTCATACGGCTATCAAATCTGTTGCTCCCAGCTACAAAAACCTAATACGACTTTATATCCTGTGGAGCACAGCCACAAAAGACAAATTAACGCGGTTATTACCTCTTTGCCTTGCAGCTACAGAAAAAAGTTCATACGGCTATCAAGTCTGTTGCTCCCAGCTACAAAAACCTGATACGACAATCTATTCTGTGGCGCACAGCCACAAAAGACAAATTAACGCGGTTATTGACTCTTTGCCGTGCAGCTACAGAAAAAAGTTTATATGGCTATCAAGTATGTTGCTCCCAGCTAGAAAAACCCAATACAACTATCTATTCTGTGGCACACAGCCACAAAATACGATATAACGCGGTTATCGACTCTTTGCCTTGCAGCTACCGAGAAAAGTTCATACGGCTATCAAGTCTGTTGCTCCCAGCTACAAAAACCTAATACGACTATATATTCTGTGGCGCACAGCCACAGAAGACGAATTAACGCGGTTATTGACTCTTTACCTCGCAGTTACAGAGAACATTTCATACGGCTATCAAATTTGTTGCTCCCAGCTACAAAAACCTAATACGACAATCTATTCTGTGGCGCACAGCCACAAAGACGAATTAACGCGGTTATTGACATTTTGACTTGCAGCCACAAAAAAAATCATACGGCTATCAAGTCTGTTGCTTCCAACTACAAAAACATAATACGACTTTTTATTCTGTGGCGCACAGCCACAAAATACAAATTAACGCGGTTATTGACTCTTTGCCTTGCAGTTACAGAGAACATTTCATACGGCTATCAAATCTGTTGCTCCCAGCTACAAAAACCTAATACGACTTTATATCCTGTGGAGCACAGCCACAAAAGACAAATTAACGCGGTTATTACCTCTTTGCCTTGCAGCTACAGAAAAAAGTTCATACGGCTATCAAGTCTGTTGCTCCCAGCTACAAAAACCTGATACGACAATCTATTCTGTGGCGCACAGCCACAAAAGACAAATTAACGCGGTTATTGACTCTTTGCCGTGCAGCTACAGAAAAAAGTTTATATGGCTATCAAGTATGTTGCTCCCAGCTAGAAAAACCCAATACAACTATCTATTCTGTGGCACACAGCCACAAAATACGATATAACGCGGTTATCGACTCTTTGCCTTGCAGCTACAGAAAAAAGTTCATACGGCTATCAAGTCTGTTGCTCCCAGCTACAAAAACCTAATACGACTTTATATTCTGTGGCGCACAGCCACAAAAGACAAATTAACGCGGTTATTACCTCTTTGCCTTGCAGCTACAGAAAAAAAGTTTATACGGCTATCAAGTCTGTTGCTCCCAGCTACAAAAACCTAATACGACTTTATATTCTGTGGCGCACAGCCACAAAAGACAAATTAACGCGGTTATTGACTCTTTGCCGTGCAGCTACAGAAAACAAGTTTATATGGCTATCAAGTATGTTGTTCCCAGCTAGAAAAACCCAATACAACTATCTATTCTGTGGCACACAGCCACAAAATACGATATAACGCGGTTATCGACTCTTTGCCTTGCAGCTACAGAAAAAAGTTTATACGGCTATCAAGTCTGTTGCTCATGGCTACAAAAACCTAATACGACTTTATATCATGTGGCGCACAGCCACAAAAGACAAATTAACGCGGTTATTACCTCTTTGCCTTGCAGCTACAGAAAAAAGTTAATACGGCTATCAAGTCTGTTGCTCCCAGCTACAAAAACCTGATACGACAATCTATTCGGTGGCGCACAGCCACAAAGACGAATTAACGCGGTTATTGACATTTTGACTTGCAGCTACAGAAAAAAAATCATACGGCTATCAAGTCTGTTGCTTCCAACTACAAAAACATAATACGACTTTATATTCTGTGGCGCACAGCCACAAAATACAAATTAACGCGGTTATTGACTCTTTGCCTTGCAGTTACAGAGAACATTTCATACGGCTATCAAATCTGTTGCTCCCAGCTACAAAAACCTAATACGACTTTATATTCTGTGGCGCACAGCCACAAAAGACAAATTAACGCGGTTATTACCTCTTTGCCTTGCAGCTACAGAAAAAAAGTTTATACGGCTATCAAGTCTGTTGCTCCCAGCTACAAAAACCTAATACGACTTTATATTCTGTGGCGCACAGCCACAAAAGACAAATTAACGCGGTTATTGACTCTTTGCCGTGCAGCTACAGAAAAAAGTTTATATGGCTATCAAGTATGTTGCTCCCAGCTAGAAAAACCCAATACAACTATCTATTCTGTGGCACACAGCCACAAAATACGATATAACGCGGTTATCGACTCTTTGCCTTGCAGCTACAGAAAAAAGTTTATACGGCTATAAAGTCTGTTGCTCATGGCTACAAAAACCTAATACGACTTTATATCCTGTGGCGCACAGCCACAAAAGACAAATTAACGCGGTTATTACCTCTTTGCCTTGCAGCTACAGAAAAAAGTTCATACGGCTATCAAGTCTGTTGCTCCCAGCTACAAAAACCTGATACGACAATCTATTCTGTGGCGCACAGCCACAAAAGACAAATAAACGCGGTTATTACCTCTTTGCCTTGCAGCTACAGAAAAAAGTTCATACGGCTATCAAGTCTGTTGCTCCCAGCTACAAAAACCTAATACGACTTTATATTCTGTGGCGCACAGCCACAAAAGACAAATTAACGCGGTTATTGACTCTTTGCCGTGCAGCTACAGGAAAAAGGTTATACGGCTATCAAGTATGTTGCTCCCAGCTACAAAAACCTGATACGACTATCTATTCTGTGGCGCACAGCCACAAAATACGAATTAACGCGGTTATCGACTCTTTGCCTTGCAGCTACAGAGAACAGTTCATATGGCTATCAAATCTGTTGCTCCCAGCTACAAAAACCTAATACGACAATCTATTCTGTGGCGCACAGCCACAAAACACGAAATATCGCGGTTATCGACTTGTTGGCTTGCAGCTACAGAGAAAAGTTCATACGGCTATCAAGTCTGTTGCTCCCAGCTACAAAAACCTGATACGACAATCTATTCTGTGGCGCACAGCCACAAAAGACAAATTAACGCGGTTATTACTTCTTTGCCTTGCAGCTACAGAAAAAAGTTCATACGGCCATCAAGTCTGTTGCTCCCAGCTACAAAAACCTAATACGACTTTATATTCTGTGGCGCACAGCCACAAAAGACAAATTAACGCGGTTATTGACTCTTTGCCGTGCAGCTACAGGAAAAAGGTTATACGGCTACCAAGTATGTTGCTCCCAGCTACAAAAACCTGATACGACTATCTATTCTGTGGCGCACAGCCACAAAATACGAATTGACGCGGTTATCGACTCTTTGCCTTGCAGCTACAGAGAACAGTTCATACGGCTATCAAATCTGTTGCTCCCAGCTACAAAAACCTGATACGACAATCTATTCTGTGGCGCACAGCCACGAAATACAAATTATCGCGGTTATCGACTTGTTGGCTTGCAGCTACAGAAAAAAGTTCATACGGCTATCAAGTCTGTTGCTCCCAGCTACAAAAACCTAATACGACTATATATTCTGTGGCGCACATCCACAAAAGACGAATTAACGCGGTTATTGACTCTTTGCCTCGCAGTTACAGAGAACATTTCATACGGCTATCAAATCTGTTGCTCCCAGCTACAAAAACCTAATACGACAATATATTCTGTGGCGCACAGCCACAAAGACGAATTAACGCGGTTATTGACATTTTGACTTGCAGCTACAAAAAAAAATCATAC
Source organism: Litoditis marina (assembly GCA_964036275.1). Taxonomy (NCBI): domain Eukaryota; kingdom Metazoa; phylum Nematoda; class Chromadorea; order Rhabditida; family Rhabditidae; genus Litoditis; species Litoditis marina. The sequence continues at coordinate 229,929 of CAXIWQ010000508.1, forward strand.
GGCTATCAAGTCTGTTGCTTCCAACTACAAAAACATAATACGACTTTATATTCTGTGGCGCACAGCCACAAAATACAAATTAACGCGGTTATTGACTCTTTGCCTTGCAGTTACAGAGAACATTTCATACGGCTATCAAATCTGTTGCTCCCAGCTACAAAAACCTAATACGACTTTATATTCTGTGGCGCACAGCCACAAAAGACAAATTAACGCGGTTATTGACTCTTTGCCGTGCAGCTACAGAAAAAAGTTTATATGGCTATCAAGTATGTTGCTCCCAGCTAGAAAAACCTAATACGACAATCTATTCTGTGGCGCACAGCCACAAAATACAAATTATCGCGGTTATCGACTTGTTGGCTTGCAGCTACAGAGAAAAGTTCATACGGCTATCAAGTCTGTTGCTCCCAGCTACAAAAACCTGATACGACTATCTATTCTGTGGCGCACAGCCACAAAATACGAATTGACGCGGTTATCGACTCTTTGCCTTGCAGCTACAGAGAACAGTTCATACGGCTATCAAATCTGTTGCTCCCAGCTACAAAAACCTAATACGACAATCTATTCTGTGGCGCACAGCCACAAAATACAAATTATCGCGGTTATCGACTTGTTGGCTTGCAGCTACAGAGAAAAGTTCATACGGCTATCAAGTCTGTTGCTCCCAGCTACAAAAACCTAATACGACTATATATTCTGTGGCGTACAGCCACAAAAGACGAATTAACGCGGTTATTGACTCTTTGCCTCGCAGTTACAGAGAACATTTCATACGGCTATCAAATCTGTTGCTCCCAGCTACAAAAACCTAATACGACAATATATTCTGTGGCGCACAGCCACAAAGACGAATTAACGCGGTTATTGACATTTTGACTTGCAGCTACAAAAAAAAATCATACGGCTATCAAGTCTGTTGCTTCCAACTACAAAAACATAATACGACTTTATATTCTGTGGCGCACAGCCACAAAATACAAATTAACGCGGTTATTGACTCTTTGCCTTGCAGTTACAGAGAAAAGTTCATACGGCTATCAAGTCTGTTGCTTCCAACTACAAAAACATAATACGACTTTATATTCTGTGGCGCACAGCCACAAAAAAACAAATTAACGCGGTTATTACCTCTTTGCCTTGCAGCTACAGAAAAAAAGTTTATACGGCTATCAAGTCTGTTGCTCCCAGCTACAAAAACCTAATACGACTTTATATTCTGTGGCGCACAGCCACAAAAGACAAATTAACGCGGTTATTGACTCTTTGCCGTGCAGCTACAGAAAAAAGTTTATATGGCTATCAAGTATGTTGCTCCCAGCTAGAAAAACCTAATACGACAATCTATTCTGTGGCGCACAGCCACAAAATACAAATTATCGCGGTTATCGACTTGTTGGCTTGCAGCTACAGAGAAAAGTTCATACGGCTATCAAGTCTGTTGCTCCCAGCTACAAAAACCTGATACGACAATCTATTCTGTGGCGCACAGCCACAAAGACGAATTAACGCGGTTATTGACATTTTGACTTGCAGCTACAAAAAAAATCATACGGCTATCAAGTCTGTTGCTTCCAACTACAGAAACATAATACGACAATCTATTCTGTGGCGCACAGCCACAAAACACGAAATATCGCGGTTATCGACTTGTTGGCTTGCAGCTACAGAGAAAAGTTTATACGGCTATCAAGTCTGTTGCTCCCAGCTACAAAAACCTGATACGACAATCTATTCTGTGGCGCACAGCCACAAAAGACAAATTAACGCGGTTATTACCTCTTTGCCTTGCAGCTACAGAAAAAAGTTCATACGGCTATCAAATCTGTTGCTCCCAGCTACAAAAACCTAATACGACAATCTATTCTGTGGCGCACAGCCACAAAAAACAAATTATCGCGGTTATCGACTTGTTGGCTTGCAGCTACCGAGAAAAGTTCATACGGCTATCAAGTCTGTTGCTCCCAGCTACAAAAACCTGATACGACAATCTATTCTGTGGCGCACAGCCACAAAAGACAAATTAACGCGGTTATTGACTCTTTGCCGTGCAGCTACAGAAAAAAGTTTATATGGCTATCAAGTATGTTGCTCCCAGCTAGAAAAACCCAATACAACTATCTATTCTGTGGCACACAGCCACAAAATACGATATAACGCGGTTATCGACTCTTTGCCTTGCAGCTACAGAAAAAAGTTCATACGGCTATCAAGTCTGTTGCTCCCAGCTACAAAAACCTAATACGACTTTACATTCTGTGGCGCACAGCCACAAAAGACAAATTAACGCGGTTATTACCTCTTTGCCTTGCAGCTACAGAAAAAAAGTTTATACGGCTATCAAATCTGTTGCTCCCAGCTACAAAAACCTAATACGACTTTATATTCTGTGGCGCACAGCCACAAAAGACAAATTAACGCGGTTATTACCTCTTTGCCTTGCAGCTACAGAAAAAAAGTTTATACGGCTATCAAGTCTGTTGCTCCCAGCTACAAAAACCTAATACGACTTTATATTCTGTGGCGCACAGCCACAAAAGACAAATTAACGCGGTTATTGACTCTTTGCCGTGCAGCTACAGAAAAAAGTTTATATGGCTATCAAGTATGTTGCTCATGGCTACAAAAACCTAATACGACTTTATATCCTGTGGCGCACAGCCACAAAAGACAAATTAACGCGGTTATTACCTCTTTGCCTTGCAGCTACAGAAAAAAGTTCATACGGCTATCAAGTCTGTTGCTCCCAGCTACAAAAACCTGATACGACAATCTATTCTGTGGCGCACAGCCACAAAAGACAAATTAACGCGGTTATTACCTCTTTGCCTTGCAGCTACAGAAAAAAGTTCATACGGCTATCAAGTCTGTTGCTCCCAGCTACAAAAACCTAATACGACTTTATATTCTGTGGCGCACAGCCACAAAAGACAAATTAACGCGGTTATTGACTCTTTGCCGTGCAGCTACAGGAAAAAGGTTATACGGCTATCAAGTATGTTGCTCCCAGCTACAAAAACCTGATACGACTATCTATTCTGTGGCGCACAGCCACAAAATACGAATTAACGCGGTTATCGACTCTTTGCCTCGCAGCTACAGAGAACAGTTCATACGGCTATCAAATCTGTTGCTCCCAGCTACAAAAACCTAATACGACAATCTATTCTGTGGCGCACAGCCACAAAACACGAAATATCGCGGTTATCGACTTGTTGGCTTGCAGCTACAGAGAAAAGTTCATACGGCTATCAAGTCTGTTGCTCCCAGCTACAAAAACCTGATACGACAATCTATTCTGTGGCGCACAGCCACAAAAGACAAATTAACGCGGTTATTACTTCTTTGCCTTGCAGCTACAGAAAAAAGTTCATACGGCCATCAAGTCTGTTGCTCCCAGCTACAAAAACCTAATACGACTTTATATTCTGTGGCGCACAGCCACAAAAGACAAATTAACGCGGTTATTGACTCTTTGCCGTGCAGCTACAGGAAAAAGGTTATACGGCTACCAAGTATGTTGCTCCCAGCTACAAAGACCTGATACGACTATCTATTCTGTGGCGCACAGCCACAAAATACGAATTGACGCGGTTATCGACTCTTTGCCTTGCAGCTACAGAGAACAGTTCATACGGCTATCAAATCTGTTGCTCCCAGCTACAAAAACCTAATACGACAATCTATTCTGTGGCGCACAGCCACAAAATACAAATTATCGCGGTTATCGACTTGTTGGCTTGCAGCTACAGAAAAAAGTTCATACGGCTATCAAGTCTGTTGCTCCCAGCTACAAAAACCTAATACGACTATATATTCTGTGGCGCACAGCCACAAAAGACGAATTAACGCGGTTATTGACTCTTTGCCTCGCAGTTACAGAGAACATTTCATACGGCTATCAAATCTGTTGCTCCCAGCTACAAAAACCTAATACGACAATATATTCTGTGGCGCACAGCCACAAAGACGAATTAACGCGGTTATTGACATTTTGACTTGCAGCTACAAAAAAAAAATCATACGGCTATCAAGTCTGTTGCTTCCAACTACAAAAACATAATACGACTTTATATTCTGTGGCGCACAGCCACAAAATACAAATTAACGCGGTTATTGACTCTTTGCCTTGCAGTTACAGAGAACATTTCATACGGCTATCAAATCTGTTGCTCCCAGCTACAAAAACCTAATACGACTTTATATTCTGTGGCGCACAGCCACAAAAGACGAATTAACGCGGTTATTGACTCTTTGCCTCGCAGTTACAGAGAACATTTCATACGGCTATCAAATCTGTTGCTCCCAGCTACAAAAACCTAATACGACAATCTATTCTGTGGCGCACAGCCACAAAACACGAAATATCGCGGTTATCGACTTGTTGGCTTGCAGCTACAGAGAAAAGTTCATACGGCTATCAAGTCTGTTGCTCCCAGCTACAAAAACCTGATACGACAATCTATTCTGTGGCGCACAGCCACAAAAGACAAATTAACGCGGTTATTACTTCTTTGCCTTGCAGCTACAGAAAAAAGTTCATACGGCCATCAAGTCTGTTGCTCCCAGCTACAAAAACCTAATACGACTTTATATTCTGTGGCGCACAGCCACAAAAGACAAATTAACGCAGTTATTGACTCTTTGCCGTGCAGCTACAGGAAAAAGGTTATACGGCTACCAAGTATGTTGCTCCCAGCTACAAAGACCTGATACGACTATCTATTCTGTGGCGCACAGCCACAAAATACGAATTGACGCGGTTATCGACTCTTTGCCTTGCAGCTACAGAGAACAGTTCATACGGCTATCAAATCTGTTGCTCCCAGCTACAAAAACCTAATACGACAATCTATTCTGTGGCGCACAGCCACAAAATACAAATTATCGCGGTTATCGACTTGTTGGCTTGCAGCTACAGAAAAAAGTTCATACGGCTATCAAGTCTGTTGCTCCCAGCTACAAAAACCTAATACGACTATATATTCTGTGGCGCACAGCCACAAAAGACGAATTAACGCGGTTATTGACTCTTTGCCTCGCAGTTACAGAGAACATTTCATACGGCTATCAAATCTGTTGCTCCCAGCTACAAAAACCTAATACGACAATATATTCTGTGGCGCACAGCCACAAAGACGAATTAACGCGGTTATTGACATTTTGACTTGCAGCTACAAAAAAAAATCATACGGCTATCAAGTCTGTTGCTTCCAACTACAAAAACATAATACGACTTTATATTCTGTGGCGCACAGCCACAAAATACAAATTAACGCGGTTATTGACTCTTTGCCTTGCAGTTACAGAGAACATTTCATACGGCTATCAAATCTGTTGCTCCCAGCTACAAAAACCTAATACGACTTTATATTCTGTGGCGCACAGCCACAAAAGACAAATTAACGCGGTTATTGACTCTTTGCCGTGCAGCTACAGGAAAAAGGTTATACGGCTACCAAGTATGTTGCTCCCAGCTACAAAGACCTGATACGACTATCTATTCTGTGGCGCACAGCCACAAAATACGAATTGACGCGGTTATCGACTCTTTGCCTTGCAGCTACAGAGAACAGTTCATACGGCTATCAAATCTGTTGCTCCCAGCTACAAAAACCTAATACGACAATCTATTCTGTGGCGCACAGCCACAAAATACAAATTATCGCGGTTATCGACTTGTTGGCTTGCAGCTACAGAAAAAAGTTCATACGGCTATCAAGTCTGTTGCTCCCAGCTACAAAAACCTAATACGACTTTATATTCTGTGGCGCACAGCCACAAAATACAAATTAACGCGGTTATTGACTCTTTGCCTTGCAGTTACAGAGAACATTTCATACGGCTATCAAATCTGTTGCTCCCAGCTACAAAAACCTAATACGACTTTATATTCTGTGGCGCACAGCCACAAAAGACAAATTAACGCGGTTATTACCTCTTTGCCTTGCAGCTACAGAAAAAAAGTTTATACGGCTATCAAGTCTGTTGCTCCCAGCTACAAAAACCTAATACGACTTTATATTCTGTGGCGCACAGCCACAAAAGACAAATTAACGCGGTTATTGACTCTTTGCCGTGCACCTACAGAAAAAAGTTTATATGGCTATCAAGTATGTTGCTCCCAGCTAGAAAAACCTAATACGACAATCTATTCTGTGGCGCACAGCCACAAAATACAAATTATCGCGGTTATCGACTTGTTGGCTTGCAGCTACAGAGAAAAGTTCATACGGCTATCAAGTCTGTTGCTCCCAGCTACAAAAACCTGATACGACTATCTATTCTGTGGCGCACAGCCACAAAATACGAATTGACGCGGTTATCGACTCTTTGCCTTGCAGCTACAGAGAACAGTTCATACGGCTATCAAATCTGTTGCTCCCAGCTACAAAAACCTAATACGACAATCTATTCTGTGGCGCACAGCCACAAAATACAAATTATCACGGTTATCGACTTGTTGGCTTGCAGCTACAGAGAAAAGTTCATACGGCTATCAAGTCTGTTGCTCCCAGCTACAAAAACCTAATACGACTATATATTCTGTGGCGCACAGCCACAAAAGACGAATTAACGCGGTTATTGACTCTTTGCCTCGCAGTTACAGAGAACATTTCATACGGCTATCAAATCTGTTGCTCCCAGCTACAAAAACCTAATACGACAATATATTCTGTGGCGCACAGCCACAAAGACGAATTAACGCGGTTATTGACATTTTGACTTGCAGCTACAAAAAAAAAAATCATACGGCTATCAAGTCTGTTGCTTCCATCTACAAAAACATAATACGACTTTATATTCTGTGGCGCACAGCCACAAAATACAAATTAACGCGGTTATTGACTCTTTGCCTTGCAGTTACAGAGAACATTTCATACGGCTATCAAATCTGTTGCTCCCAGCTACAAAAACCTAATACGACTTTATATTCTGTGGCGCACAGCCACAAAAGACAAATTAACGCGGTTATTACCTCTTTGCCTTGCAGCTACAGAAAAAAAGTTTATACGGCTATCAAGTCTGTTGCTCCCAGCTACAAAAACCTAATACGACTTTATATTCTGTGGCGCACAGCCACAAAAGACAAATTAACGCGGTTATTGACTCTTTGCCGTGCAGCTACAGAAAAAAGTTTATATGGCTATCAAGTATGTTGCTCCCAGCTAGAAAAACCTAATACGACAATCTATTCTGTGGCGCACAGCCACAAAATACAAATTATCGCGGTTATCGACTTGTTGGCTTGCAGCTACAGAGAAAAGTTCATACGGCTATCAAGTCTGTTGCTCCCAGCTACAAAAACCTGATACGACAATCTATTCTGTGGCGCACAGCCACAAAGACGAATTAACGCGGTTATTGACATTTTGACTTGCAGCTACAAAAAAAAATCATACGGCTATCAAGTCTGTTGCTTCCAACTACAGAAACATAATACGACAATCTATTCTGTGGCGCACAGCCACAAAACACGAAATATCGCGGTTATCGACTTGTTGGCTTGCAGCTACAGAGAAAAGTTTATACGGCTATCAAGTCTGTTGCTCCCAGCTACAAAAACCTGATACGACAATCTATTCTGTGGCGCACAGCCACAAAAGACAAATTAACGCGGTTATTACCTCTTTGCCTTGCAGCTACAGAAAAAAGTTCATACGGCTATCAAATCTGTTGCTCCCAGCTACAAAAACCTAATACGACAATCTATTCTGTGGCGCACAGCCACAAAAAAACAAATTATCGCGGTTATCGACTTGTTGGCTTGCAGCTACCGAGAAAAGTTCATACGGCTATCAAGTCTGTTGCTCCCAGCTACAAAAACCTAATACGACTATATATTCTGTGGCGCACAGCCACAGAAGACGAATTAACGCGGTTATTGACTCTTTGCCTCGCAGTTACAGAGAACATTTCATACGGCTATCAAATCTGTTGCTCCCAGCTACAAAAACCTAATACGACAATCTATTCTGTGGCGCACAGCCACAAAGACGAATTAACGCGGTTATTGACATTTTGACTTGCAGCTACAAAAAAAAATCATACGGCTATCAAGTCTGTTGCTTCCAACTACAAAAACATAATACGACTTTATATTCTGTGGCGCACAGCCACAAAAAACAAATTATCGCGGTTATCGACTTGTTGGCTTGCAGCTACCGAGAAAAGTTCATACGGCTATCAAGTCTGTTGCTCCCAGCTACAAAAACCTAATACGACTATATATTCTGTGGCACACAGCCACAAAATACAAATTAACGCGGTTATTGACTCTTTGCCTTGCAGTTACAGAGAACATTTCATACGGCTATCAAATCTGTTGCTCCCAGCTACAAAAACCTAATACGACTTTATATTCTGTGGCGCACAGCCACAAAAGACAAATTAACGCGGTTATTACCTCTTTGCCTTGCAGCTACAGAAAAAAAGTTTATACGGCTATCAAGTCTGTTGCTCCCAGCTACAAAAACCTAATACGACTTTATATTCTGTGGCGCACAGCCACAAAAGACAAATTAACGCGGTTATTGACTCTTTGCCGTGCAGCTACAGAAAAAAGTTTATATGGCTATCAAGTATGTTGCTCCCAGCTAGAAAAACCCAATACAACTATCTATTCTGTGGCACACAGCCACAAAATACGATATAACGCGGTTATCGACTCTTTGCCTTGCAGCTACAGAAAAAAGTTTATACGGCTATCAAGTCTGTTGCTCATGGCTACAAAAACCTAATACGACTTTATATCCTGTGGCGCACAGCCACAAAAGACAAATTAACGCGGTTATTACCTCTTTGCCTTGCAGCTACAGAAAAAAGTTCATACGGCTATCAAGTCTGTTGCTCCCAGCTAGAAAAACCTAATACGACAATCTATTCTGTGGCGCACAGCCACAAAATACAAATTATCGCGGTTATCGACTTGTTGGCTTGCAGCTACAGAGAAAAGTTCATACGGCTATCAAGTCTGTTGCTCCCAGCTACAAAAACCTGATACGACAATCTATTCTGTGGCGCACAGCCACAAAGACGAATTAACGCGGTTATTGACATTTTGACTTGCAGCTACAAAAAAAATCATACGGCTATCAAGTCTGTTGCTTCCAACTACAGAAACATAATACGACAATCTATTCTGTGGCGCACAGCCACAAAACACGAAATATCGCGGTTATCGACTTGTTGGCTTGCAGCTACAGAGAAAAGTTTATACGGCTATCAAGTCTGTTGCTCCCAGCTACAAAAACCTGATACGACAATCTATTCTGTGGCGCACAGCCACAAAAGACAAATTAACGCGGTTATTACCTCTTTGCCTTGCAGCTACAGAAAAAAGTTCATACGGCTATCAAATCTGTTGCTCCCAGCTACAAAAACCTAATACGACAATCTATTCTGTGGCGCACAGCCACAAAAAAACAAATTATCGCGGTTATCGACTTGTTGGCTTGCAGCTACCGAGAAAAGTTCATACGGCTATCAAGTCTGTTGCTCCCAGCTACAAAAACCTAATACGACTATATATTCTGTGGCGCACAGCCACAAAAGACGAATTAACGCGGTTATTGACTCTTTGCCTCGCAGTTACAGAGAACATTTCATACGGCTATCAAATCTGTTGCTCCCAGCTACAAAAACCTAATACGACAATCTATTCTGTGGCGCACAGCCACAAAGACGAATTAACGCGGTTATTGACATTTTGACTTGCAGCTACAAAAAAAAATCATACGGCTATCAAGTCTGTTGCTTCCAACTACAAAAACATAATACGACTTTATATTCTGTGGCGCACAGCCACAAAAAACAAATTATCGCGGTTATCGACTTGTTGGCTTGCAGCTACCGAGAAAAGTTCATACGGCTATCAAGTCTGTTGCTCCCAGCTACAAAAACCTAATACGACTATATATTCTGTGGCACACAGCCACAAAATACAAATTAACGCGGTTATTGACTCTTTGCCTTGCAGTTACAGAGAACATTTCATACGGCTATCAAATCTGTTGCTCCCAGCTACAAAAACCTAATACGACTTTATATTCTGTGGCGCACAGCCACAAAAGACAAATTAACGCGGTTATTACCTCTTTGCCTTGCAGCTACAGAAAAAAAGTTTATACGGCTATCAAGTCTGTTGCTCCCAGCTACAAAAACCTAATACGACTTTATATTCTGTGGCGCACAGCCACAAAAGACAAATTAACGCGGTTATTGACTCTTTGCCGTGCAGCTACAGAAAAAAGTTTATATGGCTATCAAGTATGTTGCTCCCAGCTAGAAAAACCCAATACAACTATCTATTCTGTGGCACACAGCCACAAAATACGATATAACGCGGTTATCGACTCTTTGCCTTGCAGCTACAGAAAAAAGTTTATACGGCTATCAAGTCTGTTGCTCATGGCTACAAAAACCTAATACGACTTTATATCCTGTGGCGCACAGCCACAAAAGACAAATTAACGCGGTTATTACCTCTTTGCCTTGCAGCTACAGAAAAAAGTTCATACGGCTATCAAGTCTGTTGCTCCCAGCTACAAAAACCTGATACGACAATCTATTCTGTGGCGCACAGCCACAAAAGACAAATTAACGCGGTTATTACCTCTTTGCCTTGCAGCTACAGAAAAAAGTTCATACGGCTATCAAGTCTGTTGCTCCCAGCTACAAAAACCTAATACGACTTTATATTCTGTGGCGCACAGCCACAAAAGACAAATTAACGCGGTTATTGACTCTTTGCCGTGCAGCTACAGGAAAAAGGTTATACGGCTATCAAGTATGTTGCTCCCAGCTACAAAAACCTGATACGACTATCTATTCTGTGGCGCACAGCCACAAAATACGAATTAACGCGGTTATCGACTCTTTGCCTTGCAGCTACAGAGAACAGTTCATACGGCTATCAAATCTGTTGCTCCCAGCTACAAAAACCTAATACGACAATCTATTCTGTGGCGCACAGCCACAAAACACGAAATATCGCGGTTATCGACTTGTTGGCTTGCAGCTACAGAGAAAAGTTCATACGGCTATCAAGTCTGTTGCTCCCAGCTACAAAAACCTGATACGACAATTTATTCTGTGGCGCACAGCCACAAAAGACAAATTAACGCGGTTATTACTTCTTTGCCTTGCAGCTACAGAAAAAAGTTCATACGGCCATCAAGTCTGTTGCTCCCAGCTACAAAAACCCAATACGACTTTATATTCTGTGGCGCACAGCCACAAAAGACAAATTAACGCGGTTATTGACTCTTTGCCGTGCAGCTACAGGAAAAAGGTTATACGGCTACCAAGTATGTTGCTCCCAGCTACAAAAACCTGATACGACTATCTATTCTGTGGCGCACAGCCACAAAATACGAATTGACGCGGTTATCGACTCTTTGCCTTGCAGCTACAGAGAACAGTTCATACGGCTATCAAATCTGTTGCTCCCAGCTACAAAAACCTAATACGACAATCTATTCTAAGGCGCACAGCCACAAAATACAAATTATCGCGGTTATCGACTTGTTGGCTTGCAGCTACAGAGAAAAGTTCATACGGCTATCAAGTCTGTTGCTCCCAGCTACAAAAACCTAATACGACTATATATTCTGTGGCGCACAGCCACAAAAGACGAATTAACGCGGTTATTGACTCTTTGCCTCGCAGTTACAGAGAACATTTCATACGGCTATCAAATCTGTTGCTCCCAGCTACAAAAACCTAATACGACAATATATTCTGTGGCGCACAGCCACAAAGACGAATTAACGCGGTTATTGACATTTTGACTTGCAGCTACAAAAAAAAATCATACGGCTATCAAGTCTGTTGCTTCCAACTACAAAAACATAATACGACTTTATATTCTGTGGCGCACAGCCACAAAATACAAATTAACGCGGTTATTGACTCTTTGCCTTGCAGTTACAGAGAACATTTCATACGGCTATCAAATCTGTTGCTCCCAGCTACAAAAACCTAATACGACTTTATATTCTGTGGCGCACAGCCACAAAAGACAAATTAACGCGGTTATTACCTCTTTGCCTTGCAGCTACAGAAAAAAAGTTTATACGGCTATCAAGTCTGTTGCTCCCAGCTACAAAAACCTAATACGACTTTATATTCTGTGGCGCACAGCCACAAACGACAAATTAACGCGGTTATTGACTCTTTGCCGTGCAGCTACAGAAAAAAGTTTATATGGCTATCAAGTATGTTGCTCCCAGCTAGAAAAACCTAATACGACAATCTATTCTGTGGCGCACAGCCACAAAATACAAATTATCGCGGTTATCGACTTGTTGGCTTGCAGCTACAGAGAAAAGTTCATACGGCTATCAAGTCTGTTGCTCCCAGCTACAAAAACCTGATACGACAATCTATTCTGTGGCGCACAGCCACAAAGACGAATTAACGCGGTTATTGACATTTTGACTTGCAGCTACAAAAAAAATCATACGGCTATCAAGTCTGTTGCTTCCAACTACAGAAACATAATACGACAATCTATTCTGTGGCGCACAGCCACAAAACACGAAATATCGCGGTTATCGACTTGTTGGCTTGCAGCTACAGAGAAAAGTTTATACGGCTATCAAGTCTGTTGCTCCCAGCTACAAAAACCTGATACGACAATCTATTCTGTGGCGCACAGCCACAAAAGACAAATTAACGCGGTTATTACCTCTTTGCCTTGCAGCTACAGAAAAAAGTTCATACGGCTATCAAATCTGTTGCTCCCAGCTACAAAAACCTAATACGACAATCTATTCTGTGGCGCACAGCCACAAAAAACAAATTATCGCGGTTATCGACTTGTTGGCTTGCAGCTACCGAGAAAAGTTCATACGGCTATCAAGTCTGTTGCTCCCAGCTACAAAAACCTAATACGACTATATATTCTGTGGCGCACAGCCACAAAAGACGAATTAACGCGGTTATTGACTCTTTGCCTCGCAGTTACAGAGAACATTTCATACGGCTATCAAATCTGTTGCTCCCAGCTACAAAAACCTAATACGACAATCTATTCTGTGGCGCACAGCCACAAAGACGAATTAACGCGGTTATTGACATTTTGACTTGCAGCTACAAAAAAAATCATACGGCTATCAAGTCTGTTGCTTCCAACTACAAAAACATAATACGACTTTATATTCTGTGGCGCACAGCCACAAAATACAAATTAACGCGGTTATTGACTCTTTGCCTTGCAGTTACAGAGAACATTTCATACGGCTATCAAATCTGTTGCTCCCAGCTACAAAAACCTAATACGACTTTATATTCTGTGGCGCACAGCCACAAAAGACAAATTAACGCGGTTATTACCTCTTTGCCTTGCAGCTACAGAAAAAAAATTTATACGGCTATCAAGTCTGTTGCTCCCAGCTACAAAAACCTAATACGACTTTATATTCTGTGGCGCACAGCCACAAAAGACAAATTAACGCGGTTATTGACTCTTTGCCGTGCAGCTACAGAAAAAAGTTTATATGGCTATCAAGTATGTTGTTCCCAGCTAGAAAAACCCAATACAACTATCTATTCTGTGGCACACAGCCACAAAATACGATATAACGCGGTTATCGACTCTTTGCCTTGCAGCTACAGAAAAAAGTTTATACGGCTATCAAGTCTGTTGCTCATGGCTACAAAAACCTAATACGACTTTATATCCTGTGGCGCACAGCCACAAAAGACAAATTAACGCGGTTATTACATCTTTGCCTTGCAGCTACAGAAAAAAGTTCATACGGCTATCAAGTCTGTTGCTCCCAGCTACAAAAACCTGATACGACAATCTATTCTGTGGCGCACAGCCACAAAGACGAATTAACGCGGTTATTGACATTTTGACTTGCAGCTACAAAAAAAAAAATCATACGGCTATCAAGTCTGTTGCTTCCAACTACAAAAACATAATACGACTTTATATTCTGTGGCGCACAGCCACAAAATACAAATTAACGCGGTTATTGACTCTTTGCCTTGCAGTTACAGAGAACATTTCATACGGCTATCAAATCTGTTGCTCCCAGCTACAAAAACCTAATACGACTTTATATTCTGTGGCGCACAGCCACAAAAGAAAAATTAACGCGGTTATTACCTCTTTGCCTTGCAGCTACAGAAAAAAAGTTTATACGGCTATCAAGTCTGTTGCTCCCAGCTACAAAAACCTAATACGACTTTATATTCTGTGGCGCACAGCCACAAAAGACAAATTAACGCGGTTATTGACTCTTTGCCGTGCAGCTACAGAAAAAAGTTTATATGGCTATCAAGTATGTTGCTCCCAGCTAGAAAAACCCAATACAACTATCTATTCTGTGGCACACAGCCACAAAATACGATATAACGCGGTTATCGACTCTTTGCCTTGCAGCTACAGAAAAAAGTTTATACGGCTATCAAGTCTGTTGCTCATGGCTACACAAACCTAATACGACTTTATATCCTGTGGCGCACAGCCACAAAAGACAAATTAACGCGGTTATTACCTCTTTGCCTTGCAGCTACAGAAAAAAGTTCATACGGCTATCAAGTCTGTTGCTCCCAGCTACAAAAACCTGATACGACAATCTATTCTGTGGCGCACAGCCACAAAAGACAAATTAACGCGGTTATTGACTCTTTGCCGTGCAGCTACAGAAAAAGTTTATATGGCTATCAAGTATGTTGCTCCCAGCTAGAAAAACCCAATACAACTATCTATTCTGTGGCACACAGCCACAAAACACGATATAACGCGGTTATCGACTCTTTGCCTTGCAGCTACAGAAAAAAGTTCATACGGCTATCAAGTCTGTTGCTCCCAGCTACAAAAACCTAATACGACTTTATATTCTGTGGCGCACAGCCACAAACGACAAATTAACGCGGTTATTAACTCTTTGCCGTGCAGCTACAGAAAAAAGTTTATATGGCTATCAAGTATGTTGTTCCCAGCTAGAAAAACCCAATACAACTATCTATTCTGTGGCACACAGCCACAAAATACGATATAACGCGGTTATCGACTCTTTGCCTTGCAGCTACAGAAAAAAGTTTATACGGCTATCAAGTCTGTTGCTCATGGCTACAAAAACCTAATACGACTTTATATCCTGTGGCGCACAGCCACAAAAGACAAATTAACGCGGTTATTACCTCTTTGCCTTGCAGCTACAGAAAAAAGTTCATACGGCTATCAAGTCTGTTGCTCCCAGCTACAAAAACCTGATACGACAATCTATTCTGTGGCGCACAGCCACAAAGACGAATTAACGCGGTTATTGACATTTTGACTTGCAGCTACAAAAAAAAAATCATACGGCTATCAAGTCTGTTGCTTCCAACTACAAAAACATAATACGACTTTATATTCTGTGGCGCACAGCCACAAAATACAAATTAACGCGGTTATTGACTCTTTGCCTTGCAGTTACAGAGAACATTTCATACGGCTATCAAATCTGTTGCTCCCAGCTACAAAAACCTAATACGACTTTATATTCTGTGGCGCACAGCCACAAAAGACAAATTAACGCGGTTATTACCTCTTTGCCTTGCAGCTACAGAAAAAAAGTTTATACGGCTATCAAGTCTGTTGCTCCCAGCTACAAAAACCTAATACGACTTTATATTCTGTGGCGCACAGCCACAAACGACAAATTAACGCGGTTATTGACTCTTTGCCGTGCAGCTACAGAAAAAAGTTTATATGGCTATCAAGTATGTTGCTCCCAGCTAGAAAAACCTAATACGACAATCTATTCTGTGGCGCACAGCCACAAAATACAAATTATCGCGGTTATCGACTTGTTGGCTTGCAGCTACAGAGAAAAGTTCATACGGCTATCAAGTCTGTTGCTCCCAGCTACAAAAACCTAATACGACTTTATATCCTGTGGCGCACAGCCACAAAAGACAAATTAACGCGGTTATTACATCTTTGCCTTGCAGCTACAGAAAAAAGTTCATACGGCTATCAAGTCTGTTGCTCCCAGCTACAAAAACCTGATACGACAATCTATTCTGTGGCGCACAGCCACAAAGACGAATTAACGCGGTTATTGACATTTTGACTTGCAGCTACAAAAAAAAAATCATACGGCTATCAAGTCTGTTGCTTCCAACTACAAAAACATAATACGACTTTATATTCTGTGGCGCACAGCCACAAAATACAAATTAACGCGGTTATTGACTCTTTGCCTTGCAGTTACAGAGAACATTTCATACGGCTATCAAATCTGTTGCTCCCAGCTACAAAAACCTAATACGACTTTATATTCTGTGGCGCACAGCCACAAAAGAAAAATTAACGCGGTTATTACCTCTTTGCCTTGCAGCTACAGAAAAAAAGTTTATACGGCTATCAAGTCTGTTGCTCCCAGCTACAAAAACCTAATACGACTTTATATTCTGTGGCGCACAGCCACAAAAGACAAATTAACGCGGTTATTGACTCTTTGCCGTGCAGCTACAGAAAAAAGTTTATATGGCTATCAAGTATGTTGCTCCCAGCTAGAAAAACCCAATACAACTATCTATTCTGTGGCACACAGCCACAAAATACGATATAACGCGGTTATCGACTCTTTGCCTTGCAGCTACAGAAAAAAGTTTATACGGCTATCAAGTCTGTTGCTCATGGCTACACAAACCTAATACGACTTTATATCCTGTGGCGCACAGCCACAAAAGACAAATTAACGCGGTTATTACCTCTTTGCCTTGCAGCTACAGAAAAAAGTTCATACGGCTATCAAGTCTGTTGCTCCCAGCTACAAAAACCTGATACGACAATCTATTCTGTGGCGCACAGCCACAAAAGACAAATTAACGCGGTTATTGACTCTTTGCCGTGCAGCTACAGAAAAAGTTTATATGGCTATCAAGTATGTTGCTCCCAGCTAGAAAAACCCAATACAACTATCTATTCTGTGGCACACAGCCACAAAACACGATATAACGCGGTTATCGACTCTTTGCCTTGCAGCTACAGAAAAAAGTTCATACGGCTATCAAGTCTGTTGCTCCCAGCTACAAAAACCTAATACGACTTTATATTCTGTGGCGCACAGCCACAAACGACAAATTAACGCGGTTATTAACTCTTTGCCGTGCAGCTACAGAAAAAAGTTTATATGGCTATCAAGTATGTTGTTCCCAGCTAGAAAAACCCAATACAACTATCTATTCTGTGGCACACAGCCACAAAATACGATATAACGCGGTTATCGACTCTTTGCCTTGCAGCTACAGAAAAAAGTTTATACGGCTATCAAGTCTGTTGCTCATGGCTACAAAAACCTAATACGACTTTATATCCTGTGGCGCACAGCCACAAAAGACAAATTAACGCGGTTATTACCTCTTTGCCTTGCAGCTACAGAAAAAAGTTCATACGGCTATCAAGTCTGTTGCTCCCAGCTACAAAAACCTGATACGACAATCTATTCTGTGGCGCACAGCCACAAAGACGAATTAACGCGGTTATTGACATTTTGACTTGCAGCTACAAAAAAAAAATCATACGGCTATCAAGTCTGTTGCTTCCAACTACAAAAACATAATACGACTTTATATTCTGTGGCGCACAGCCACAAAATACAAATTAACGCGGTTATTGACTCTTTGCCTTGCAGTTACAGAGAACATTTCATACGGCTATCAAATCTGTTGCTCCCAGCTACAAAAACCTAATACGACTTTATATTCTGTGGCGCACAGCCACAAAAGACAAATTAACGCGGTTATTACCTCTTTGCCTTGCAGCTACAGAAAAAAAGTTTATACGGCTATCAAGTCTGTTGCTCCCAGCTACAAAAACCTAATACGACTTTATATTCTGTGGCGCACAGCCACAAACGACAAATTAACGCGGTTATTGACTCTTTGCCGTGCAGCTACAGAAAAAAGTTTATATGGCTATCAAGTATGTTGCTCCCAGCTAGAAAAACCTAATACGACAATCTATTCTGTGGCGCACAGCCACAAAATACAAATTATCGCGGTTATCGACTTGTTGGCTTGCAGCTACAGAGAAAAGTTCATACGGCTATCAAGTCTGTTGCTCCCAGCTACAAAAACCTGATACGACAATCTATTCTGTGGCGCACAGCCACAAAGACGAATTAACGCGGTTATTGACATTTTGACTTGCAGCTACAAAAAAAATCATACGGCTATCAAGTCTGTTGCTTCCAACTACAGAAACATAATACGACAATCTATTCTGTGGCGCACAGCCACAGAACACGAAATATCGCGGTTATCGACTTGTTGGCTTGCAGCTACAGAGAAAAGTTTATACGGCTATCAAGTCTGTTGCTCCCAGCTACAAAAACCTGATACGACAATCTATTCTGTGGCGCACAGCCACAAAAGACAAATTAACGCGGTTATTACCTCTTTGCCTTGCAGCTACAGAAAAAAGTTCATACGGCTATCAAATCTGTTGCTCCCAGCTACAAAAACCTAATACGACAATCTATTCTGTGGCGCACAGCCACAAAAAACAAATTATCGCGGTTATCGACTTGTTGGCTTGCAGCTACCGAGAAAAGTTCATACGGCTATCAAGTCTGTTGCTCCCAGCTACAAAAACCTAATACGACTATATATTCTGTGGCGCACAGCCACAAACGAATTAACGCGGTTATTGACTCTTTGCCTCGCAGTTACAGAGAACATTTCATACGGCTATCAAATCTGTTGCTCCCAGCTACAAAAACCTAATACGACAATCTATTCTGTGGCGCACAGCCACAAAGACGAATTAACGCGGTTATTGACATTTTGACTTGCAGCTACAAAAAAAATCATACGGCTATCAAGTCTGTTGCTTCCAACTACAAAAACATAATACGACTTTATATTCTGTGGCGCACAGCCACAAAATACAAATTAACGCGGTTATTGACTCTTTGCCTTGCAGTTACAGAGAACATTTCATACGGCTATCAAATCTGTTGCTCCCAGCTACAAAAACCTAATACGACTTTATATTCTGTGGCGCACAGCCACAAAAGACAAATTAACGCGGTTATTACCTCTTTGCCTTGCAGCTACAGAAAAAAAATTTATACGGCTATCAAGTCTGTTGCTCCCAGCTACAAAAACCTAATACGACTTTATATTCTGTGGCGCACAGCCACAAAAGACAAATTAACGCGGTTATTGACTCTTTGCCGTGCAGCTACAGAAAAAAGTTTATATGGCTATCAAGTATGTTGTTCCCAGCTAGAAAAACCCAATACAACTATCTATTCTGTGGCACACAGCCACAAAATACGATATAACGCGGTTATCGACTCTTTGCCTTGCAGCTACAGAAAAAAGTTTATACGGCTATCAAGTCTGTTGCTCATGGCTACAAAAACCTAATACGACTTTATATCCTGTGGCGCACAGCCACAAAAGACAAATTAACGCGGTTATTACATCTTTGCCTTGCAGCTACAGAAAAAAGTTCATACGGCTATCAAGTCTGTTGCTCCCAGCTACAAAAACCTGATACGACAATCTATTCTGTGGCGCACAGCCACAAAGACGAATTAACGCGGTTATTGACATTTTGACTTGCAGCTACAAAAAAAAAATCATACGGCTATCAAGTCTGTTGCTTCCAACTACAAAAACATAATACGACTTTATATTCTGTGGCGCACAGCCACAAAATACAAATTAACGCGGTTATTGACTCTTTGCCTTGCAGTTACAGAGAACATTTCATACGGCTATCAAATCTGTTGCTCCCAGCTACAAAAACCTAATACGACTTTATATTCTGTGGCGCACAGCCACAAAAGACAAATTAACGCGGTTATTACCTCTTTGCCTTGCAGCTACAGAAAAAAAGTTTATACGGCTATCAAGTCTGTTGCTCCCAGCTACAAAAACCTAATACGACTTTATATTCTGTGGCGCACAGCCACAAACGACAAATTAACGCGGTTATTGACTCTTTGCCGTGCAGCTACAGAAAAAAGTTTATATGGCTATCAAGTATGTTGCTCCCAGCTAGAAAAACCTAATACGACAATCTATTCTGTGGCGCACAGCCACAAAATACAAATTATCGCGGTTATCGACTTGTTGGCTTGCAGCTACAGAGAAAAGTTCATACGGCTATCAAGTCTGTTGCTCCCAGCTACAAAAACCTGATACGACAATCTATTCTGTGGCGCACAGCCACAAAGACGAATTAACGCGGTTATTGACATTTTGACTTGCAGCTACAAAAAAAATCATACGGCTATCAAGTCTGTTGCTTCCAACTACAGAAACATAATACGACAATCTATTCTGTGGCGCACAGCCACAAAACACGAAAT
Source organism: Litoditis marina (assembly GCA_964036275.1). Taxonomy (NCBI): domain Eukaryota; kingdom Metazoa; phylum Nematoda; class Chromadorea; order Rhabditida; family Rhabditidae; genus Litoditis; species Litoditis marina. Next base: position 250,265 of record CAXIWQ010000508.1, read on the forward strand.
ATCGCGGTTATCGACTTGTTGGCTTGCAGCTACAGAGAAAAGTTTATACGGCTATCAAGTCTGTTGCTCCCAGCTACAAAAACCTGATACGACAATCTATTCTGTGGCGCACAGCCACAAAAGACAAATTAACGCGGTTATTACCTCTTTGCCTTGCAGCTACAGAAAAAAGTTCATACGGCTATCAAATCTGTTGCTCCCAGCTACAAAAACCTAATACGACAATCTATTCTGTGGCGCACAGCCACAAAAAACAAATTATCGCGGTTATCGACTTGTTGGCTTGCAGCTACCGAGAAAAGTTCATACGGCTATCAAGTCTGTTGCTCCCAGCTACAAAAACCTAATACGACTATATATTCTGTGGCGCACAGCCACAAAAGACGAATTAACGCGGTTATTGACTCTTTGCCTCGCAGTTACAGAGAACATTTCATACGGCTATCAAATCTGTTGCTCCCAGCTACAAAAACCTAATACGACAATCTATTCTGTGGCGCACAGCCACAAAGACGAATTAACGCGGTTATTGACATTTTGACTTGCAGCTACAAAAAAAATCATACGGCTATCAAGTCTGTTGCTTCCAACTACAAAAACATAATACGACTTTATATTCTGTGGCGCACAGCCACAAAATACAAATTAACGCGGTTATTGACTCTTTGCCTTGCAGTTACAGAGAACATTTCATACGGCTATCAAATCTGTTGCTCCCAGCTACAAAAACCTAATACGACTTTATATTCTGTGGCGCACAGCCACAAAAGACAAATTAACGCGGTTATTACCTCTTTGCCTTGCAGCTACAGAAAAAAAAATTATACGGCTATCAAGTCTGTTGCTCCCAGCTACAAAAACCTAATACGACTTTATATTCTGTGGCGCACAGCCACAAAAGACAAATTAACGCGGTTATTGACTCTTTGCCGTGCAGCTACAGAAAAAAGTTTATATGGCTATCAAGTATGTTGTTCCCAGCTAGAAAAACCCAATACAACTATCTATTCTGTGGCACACAGCCACAAAATACGATATAACGCGGTTATCGACTCTTTGCCTTGCAGCTACAGAAAAAAGTTTATACGGCTATCAAGTCTGTTGCTCATGGCTACAAAAACCTAATACGACTTTATATCCTGTGGCGCACAGCCACAAAAGACAAATTAACGCGGTTATTACATCTTTGCCTTGCAGCTACAGAAAAAAGTTCATACGGCTATCAAGTCTGTTGCTCCCAGCTACAAAAACCTGATACGACAATCTATTCTGTGGCGCACAGCCACAAAGACGAATTAACGCGGTTATTGACATTTTGACTTGCAGCTACAAAAAAAAAATCATACGGCTATCAAGTCTGTTGCTTCCAACTACAAAAACATAATACGACTTTATATTCTGTGGCGCACAGCCACAAAATACAAATTAACGCGGTTATTGACTCTTTGCCTTGCAGTTACAGAGAGCATTTCATACGGCTATCAAATCTGTTGCTCCCAGCTACAAAAACCTAATACGACTTTATATTCTGTGGCGCACAGCCACAAAAGACAAATTAACGCGGTTATTACCTCTTTGCCTTGCAGCTACAGAAAAAAGTTTATACGGCTATCAAGTCTGTTGCTCATGGCTACAAAAACCTAATACGACTTTATATCCTGTGGCGCACAGCCACAAAAGACAAATTAACGCGGTTATTACATCTTTGCCTTGCAGCTACAGAAAAAAGTTCATACGGCTATCAAGTCTGTTGCTCCCAGCTACAAAAACCTGATACGACAATCTATTCTGTGGCGCACAGCCACAAAATACAAATTAACGCGGTTATTGACTCTTTGCCTTGCAGTTACAGAGAGCATTTCATACGGCTATCAAATCTGTTGCTCCCAGCTACAAAAACCTAATACGACTTTATATTCTGTGGCGCACAGCCACAAAAGACAAATTAACGCGGTTATTACCTCTTTGCCTTGCAGCTACAGAAAAAAGTTCATACGGCTATCAAGTCTGTTGCTCCCAGCTACAAAAACCTGATACGACAATCTATTCTGTGGCGCACAGCCACAAAAGACAAATTAACGCGGTTATTGACTCTTTGCCGTGCAGCTACAGAAAAAAGTTTATATGGCTATCAAGTATGTTGCTCCCAGCTAGAAAAACCCAATACAACTATCTATTCTGTGGCACACAGCCACAAAACACGATATAACGCGGTTATCGACTCTTTGCCTTGCAGCTACAGAAAAAAGTTCATACGGCTATCAAGTCTGTTGCTCCCAGCTACAAAAACCTGATACGACAATCTATTCTGTGGCGCACAGCCACAAAGACGAATTAACGCGGTTATTGACATTTTGACTTGCAGCTACAAAAAAAAAATCATACGGCTATCAAGTCTGTTGCTTCCAACTACAAAAACATAATACGACTTTATATTCTGTGGCGCACAGCCACAAAATACAAATTAACGCGGTTATTGACTCTTTGCCTTGCAGTTACAGAGAACATTTCATACGGCTATCAAATCTGTTGCTCCCAGCTACAAAAACCTAATACGACTTTATATTCTGTGGCGCACAGCCACAAAAGAAAAATTAACGCGGTTATTACCTCTTTGCCTTGCAGCTACAGAAAAAAAAGTTTATACGGCTATCAAGTCTGTTGCTCCCAGCTACAAAAACCTAATACGACTTTATATTCTGTGGCGCACAGCCACAAAAGACAAATTAACGCGGTTATTGACTCTTTGCCGTGCAGCTACAGAAAAAAGTTTATATGGCTATCAAGTATGTTGCTCCCAGCTAGAAAAACCCCAATACAACTATCTATTCTGTGGCACACAGCCACAAAATACGATATAACGCGGTTATCGACTCTTTGCCTTGCAGCTACAGAAAAAAGTTTATACGGCTATCAAGTCTGTTGCTCATGGCTACACAAACCTAATACGACTTTATATCCTGTGGCGCACAGCCACAAAAGACAAATTAACGCGGTTATTACCTCTTTGCCTTGCAGCTACAGAAAAAAGTTCATACGGCTATCAAGTCTGTTGCTCCCAGCTACAAAAACCTGATACGACAATCTATTCTGTGGCGCACAGCACAAAAGACAAATTAACGCGGTTATTGACTCTTTGCCGTGCAGCTACAGAAAAAGTTTATATGGCTATCAAGTATGTTGCTCCCAGCTAGAAAAACCCAATACAACTATCTATTCTGTGGCACACAGCCACAAAACACGATATAACGCGGTTATCGACTCTTTGCCTTGCAGCTACAGAAAAAAGTTCATACGGCTATCAAGTCTGTTGCTCCCAGCTACAAAAACCTAATACGACTTTATATTCTGTGGCGCACAGCCACAAACGACAAATTAACGCGGTTATTAACTCTTTGCCGTGCAGCTACAGAAAAAAGTTTATATGGCTATCAAGTATGTTGTTCCCAGCTAGAAAAACCCAATACAACTATCTATTCTGTGGCACACAGCCACAAAATACGATAAAACGCGGTTATCGACTCTTTGCCTTGCAGCTACAGAAAAAAGTTTATACGGCTATCAAGTCTGTTGCTCATGGCTACAAAAACCTAATACGACTTTATATCCTGTGGCGCACAGCCACAAAAGACAAATTAACGCGGTTATTACCTCTTTGCCTTGCAGCTACAGAAAAAAGTTCATACGGCTATCAAGTCTGTTGCTCCCAGCTACAAAAACCTGATACGATAATCTATTCTGTGGCGCACAGCCACAAAGACGAATTAACGCGGTTATTGACATTTTGACTTGCAGCTACAAAAAAAAAAATCATACGGCTATCAAGTCTGTTGCTTCCAACTACAAAAACATAATACGACTTTATATTCTGTGGCGCACAGCCACAAAATACAAATTAACGCGGTTATTGACTCTTTGCCTTGCAGTTACAGAGAACATTTCATACGGCTATCAAATCTGTTGCTCCCAGCTACAAAAACCTAATACGACTTTATATTCTGTGGCGCACAGCCACAAAAGACAAATTAACGCGGTTATTACCTCTTTGCCTTGCAGCTACAGAAAAAAAGTTTATACGGCTATCAAGTCTGTTGCTCCCAGCTACAAAAACCTAATACGACTTTATATTCTGTGGCGCACAGCCACAAACGACAAATTAACGCGGTTATTGACTCTTTGCCGTGCAGCTACAGAAAAAAGTTTATATGGCTATCAAGTATGTTGCTCCCAGCTAGAAAAACCTAATACTGTGATACTCTGTAATACTACTACTCTGTAATACTGTAATAATGTGATAATACTAAAACCTAATCTATTCTGTGGCGCACAGCCACAAAATACAAATTATCGCGGTTATCGACTTGTTGGCTTGCAGCTACAGAGAAAAGTTCATACGGCTATCAAGTCTGTTGCTCCCAGCTACAAAAACCTGATACGACAATCTATTCTGTGGCGCACAGCCACAAAGACGAATTAACGCGGTTATTGACATTTTGACTTGCAGCTACAAAAAAAATCATACGGCTATCAAGTCTGTTGCTTCCAACTACAGAAACATAATACGACAATCTATTCTGTGGCGCACAGCCACAAAACACGAAATATCGCGGTTATCGACTTGTTGGCTTGCAGCTACAGAGAAAAGTTTATACGGCTATCAAGTCTGTTGCTCCCAGCTACAAAAACCTGATACGACAATCTATTCTGTGGCGCACAGCCACAAAAGACAAATTAACGCGGTTATTACCTCTTTGCCTTGCAGCTACAGAAAAAAGTTCATACGGCTATCAAATCTGTTGCTCCCAGCTACAAAAACCTAATACGACAATCTATTCTGTGGCGCACAGCCACAAAAAACAAATTATCGCGGTTATCGACTTGTTGGCTTGCAGCTACCGAGAAAAGTTCATACGGCTATCAAGTCTGTTGCTCCCAGCTACAAAAACCTAATACGACTATATATTCTGTGGCGCACAGCCACAAAAGACGAATTAACGCGGTTATTGACTCTTTGCCTCGCAGTTACAGAGAACATTTCATACGGCTATCAAATCTGTTGCTCCCAGCTACAAAAACCTAATACGACAATCTATTCTGTGGCGCACAGCCACAAAGACGAATTAACGCGGTTATTGACATTTTGACTTGCAGCTACAAAAAAAATCATACGGCTATCAAGTCTGTTGCTTCCAACTACAAAAACATAATACGACTTTATATTCTGTGGCGCACAGCCACAAAATACAAATTAACGCGGTTATTGACTCTTTGCCTTGCAGTTACAGAGAACATTTCATACGGCTATCAAATCTGTTGCTCCCAGCTACAAAAACCTAATACGACTTTATATTCTGTGGCGCACAGCCACAAAAGACAAATTAACGCGGTTATTACCTCTTTGCCTTGCAGCTACAGAAAAAAAATTTATACGGCTATCAAGTCTGTTGCTCCCAGCTACAAAAACCTAATACGACTTTATATTCTGTGGCGCACAGCCACAAAAGACAAATTAACGCGGTTATTGACTCTTTGCCGTGCAGCTACAGAAAAAAGTTTATATGGCTATCAAGTATGTTGTTCCCAGCTAGAAAAACCCAATACAACTATCTATTCTGTGGCACACAGCCACAAAATACGATATAACGCGGTTATCGACTCTTTGCCTTGCAGCTACAGAAAAAAGTTTATACGGCTATCAAGTCTGTTGCTCATGGCTACAAAAACCTAATACGACTTTATATCCTGTGGCGCACAGCCACAAAAGACAAATTAACGCGGTTATTACATCTTTGCCTTGCAGCTACAGAAAAAAGTTCATACGGCTATCAAGTCTGTTGCTCCAGCTACAAAAACCTGATACGACAATCTATTCTGTGGCGCACAGCCACAAAGACGAATTAACGCGGTTATTGACATTTTGACTTGCAGCTACAAAAAAAAAATCATACGGCTATCAAGTCTGTTGCTTCCAACTACAAAAACATAATACGACTTTATATTCTGTGGCGCACAGCCACAAAATACAAATTAACGCGGTTATTGACTCTTTGCCTTGCAGTTACAGAGAACATTTCATACGGCTATCAAATCTGTTGCTCCCAGCTACAAAAACCTAATACGACTTTATATTCTGTGGCGCACAGCCACAAAAGACAAATTAACGCGGTTATTACCTCTTTGCCTTGCAGCTACAGAAAAAAAGTTTATACGGCTATCAAGTCTGTTGCTCCCAGCTACAAAAACCTAATACGACTTTATATTCTGTGGCGCACAGCCACAAACGACAAATTAACGCGGTTATTGACTCTTTGCCGTGCAGCTACAGAAAAAAGTTTATATGGCTATCAAGTATGTTGCTCCCAGCTAGAAAAACCTAATACGACAATCTATTCTGTGGCGCACAGCCACAAAATACAAATTATCGCGGTTATCGACTTGTTGGCTTGCAGCTACAGAGAAAAGTTCATACGGCTATCAAGTCTGTTGCTCCCAGCTACAAAAACCTGATACGACAATCTATTCTGTGGCGCACAGCCACAAAGACGAATTAACGCGGTTATTGACATTTTGACTTGCAGCTACAAAAAAAATCATACGGCTATCAAGTCTGTTGCTTCCAACTACAGAAACATAATACGACAATCTATTCTGTGGCGCACAGCCACAAAACACGAAATATCGCGGTTATCGACTTGTTGGCTTGCAGCTACAGAGAAAAGTTTATACGGCTATCAAGTCTGTTGCTCCCAGCTACAAAAACCTGATACGACAATCTATTCTGTGGCGCACAGCCACAAAAGACAAATTAACGCGGTTATTACCTCTTTGCCTTGCAGCTACAGAAAAAAGTTCATACGGCTATCAAATCTGTTGCTCCCAGCTACAAAAACCTAATACGACAATCTATTCTGTGGCGCACAGCCACAAAAAACAAATTATCGCGGTTATCGACTTGTTGGCTTGCAGCTACCGAGAAAAGTTCATACGGCTATCAAGTCTGTTGCTCCCAGCTACAAAAACCTAATACGACTATATATTCTGTGGCGCACAGCCACAAAGACGAATTAACGCGGTTATTGACTCTTTGCCTCGCAGTTACAGAGAACATTTCATACGGCTATCAAATCTGTTGCTCCCAGCTACAAAAACCTAATACGACAATCTATTCTGTGGCGCACAGCCACAAAGACGAATTAACGCGGTTATTGACATTTTGACTTGCAGCTACAAAAAAAATCATACGGCTATCAAGTCTGTTGCTTCCAACTACAAAAACATAATACGACTTTATATTCTGTGGCGCACAGCCACAAAATACAAATTAACGCGGTTATTGACTCTTTGCCTTGCAGTTACAGAGAACATTTCATACGGCTATCAAATCTGTTGCTCCCAGCTACAAAAACCTAATACGACTTTATATTCTGTGGCGCACAGCCACAAAAGACAAATTAACGCGGTTATTACCTCTTTGCCGTGCAGCTACAGAAAAAAGTTTATATGGCTATCAAGTATGTTGTTCCCAGCTAGAAAAACCCAATACAACTATCTATTCTGTGGCACACAGCCACAAAATACGATATAACGCGGTTATCGACTCTTTGCCTTGCAGCTACAGAAAAAAGTTTATACGGCTATCAAGTCTGTTGCTCATGGCTACAAAAACCTAATACGACCTTTATATCCTGTGGCGCACAGCCACAAAAGACAAATTAACGCGGTTATTACATCTTTGCCTTGCAGCTACAGAAAAAAGTTCATACGGCTATCAAGTCTGTTGCTCCCAGCTACAAAAACCTGATACGACAATCTATTCTGTGGCGCACAGCCACAAAGACGAATTAACGCGGTTATTGACATTTTGACTTGCAGCTACAAAAAAAATCATACGGCTATCAAGTCTGTTGCTTCCAACTACAAAAACATAATACGACTTTATATTCTGTGGCGCACAGCCACAAAATACAAATTAACGCGGTTATTGACTCTTTGCCTTGCAGTTACAGAGAGCATTTCATACGGCTATCAAATCTGTTGCTCCAGCTACAAAAACCTAATACGACTTTATATTCTGTGGCGCACAGCCACAAAAGACAAATTAACGCGGTTATTACCTCTTTGCCTTGCAGCTACAGAAAAAAGTTCATACGGCTATCAAGTCTGTTGCTCCCAGCTACAAAAACCTGATACGACAATCTATTCTGTGGCGCACAGCCACAAAAGACAAATTAACGCGGTTATTGACTCTTTGCCGTGCAGCTACAGAAAAAAGTTTATATGGCTATCAAGTATGTTGCTCCCAGCTAGAAAAACCCAATACAACTATCTATTCTGTGGCACACAGCCACAAAACACGATATAACGCGGTTATCGACTCTTTGCCTTGCAGCTACAGAAAAAAGTTCATACGGCTATCAAGTCTGTTGCTCCCAGCTACAAAAACCTAATACGACTTTATATTCTGTGGCGCACAGCCACAAACGACAAATTAACGCGGTTATTGACTCTTTGCCGTGCAGCTACAGAAAAAAGTTTATATGGCTATCAAGTATGTTGTTCCCAGCTAGAAAAACCCAATACAACTATCTATTCTGTGGCACACAGCCACAAAATACGATATAACGCGGTTATCGACTCTTTGCCTTGCAGCTACAGAAAAAAGTTTATACGGCTATCAAGTCTGTTGCTCATGGCTACAAAAACCTAATACGACTTTATATCCTGTGGCGCACAGCCACAAAAGACAAATTAACGCGGTTATTACCTCTTTGCCTTGCAGCTACAGAAAAAAGTTCATACGGCTATCAAGTCTGTTGCTCCCAGCTACAAAAACCTGATACGACAATCTATTCCTGTGGCGCACAGCCACAAAGACGAATTAACGCGGTTATTGACATTTTGACTTGCAGCTACAAAAAAAAAATCATACGGCTATCAAGTCTGTTGCTTCCAACTACAAAAACATAATACGACTTTATATTCTGTGGCGCACAGCCACAAAATACAAATTAACGCGGTTATTGACTCTTTGCCTTGCAGTTACAGAGAACATTTCATACGGCTATCAAACCTGTTGCTCCCAGCTACAAAAACCTAATACGACTTTATATTCTGTGGCGCACAGCCACAAAAGACAAATTAACGCGGTTATTACCTCTTTGCCTTGCAGCTACAGAAAAAAAGTTTATACGGCTATCAAGTCTGTTGCTCCCAGCTACAAAAACCTAATACGACTTTATATTCTGTGGCGCACAGCACAAAAGACAAATTAACGCGGTTATTGACTCTTTGCCGTGCAGCTACAGAAAAAAGTTTATATGGCTATCAAGTATGTTGCTCCCAGCTAGAAAAACCCAATACAACTATCTATTCTGTGGCACACAGCCACAAAATACGATATAACGCGGTTATCGACTCTTTGCCTTGCAGCTACAGAAAAAAGTTTATACGGCTATCAAGTCTGTTGCTCATGGCTACAAAAACCTAATACGACTTTATATCCTGTGGCGCACAGCCACAAAAGACAAATTAACGCGGTTATTACCTCTTTGCCTTGCAGCTACAGAAAAAAGTTCATACGGCTATCAAGTCTGTTGCTCCCAGCTACAAAAACCTGATACGACAATCTATTCTGTGGCGCACAGCCACAAAAGACAAATTAACGCGGTTATTATCTCTTTGCCTTGCAGCTACAGAAAAAAGTTCATACGGCTATCAAGTCTGTTGCTCCCAGCTACAAAAACCTAATACGACTTTATATTCTGTGGCGCACAGCCACAAAAGACACAAATTAACGCGGTTATTGACTCTTTGCCGTGCAGCTACAGGAAAAAGGTTATACGGCTATCAAGTATGTTGCTCCCAGCTACAAAAACCTGATACGACTATATATTCTGTGGCGCACAGCCACAAAATACGAATTAACGCGGTTATCGACTCTTTGCCTTGCAGCTACAGAGAACAGTTCATACGGCTATCAAATCTGTTGCTCCCAGCTACAAAAACCTAATACGACAATCTATTCTGTGGCGCACAGCCACAAAACACGAAATATCGCGGTTATCGACTTGTTGGCTTGCAGCTACAGAGAAAAGTTCATACGGCTATCAAGTCTGTTGCTCCCAGCTACAAAAACCTGATACGACAATCTATTCTGTGGCGCACAGCCACAAAAGACAAATTAACGCGGTTATTACTTCTTTGCCTTGCAGCTACAGAAAAAAGTTCATACGGCCATCAAGTCTGTTGCTCCCAGCTACAAAAACCTAATACGACTTTATATTCTGTGGCGCACAGCCACAAAAGACAAATTAACGCGGTTATTGACTCTTTGCCGTGCATCTACAGGAAAAAGGTTATACGGCTACCAAGTATGTTGCTCCCAGCTACAAAAACCTAATACGACTATCTATTCTGTGGCGCACAGCCACAAAATACGAATTGACGCGGTTATCGACTCTTTGCCTTGCAGCTACAGAGAACAGTTCATACGGCTATCAAATCTGTTGCTCCCAGCTACAAAAACCTAATACGACAATCTATTCTGTGGCGCACAGCCACAAAAGACAAATTAACGCGGTTATTACTTCTTTGCCTTGCAGCTACAGAAAAAAGTTCATACGGCCATCAAGTCTGTTGCTCCCAGCTACAAAAACCTAATACGACTTTATATCTGTGGCGCACAGCCACAAAAGACAAATTAACGCGGTTATTGACTCTTTGCCGTGCATCTACAGGAAAAAGGTTATACGGCTACCAAGTATGTTGCTCCCAGCTACAAAAACCTAATACGACTATCTATTCTGTGGCGCACAGCCACAAAATACGAATTGACGCGGTTATCGACTCTTTGCCTTGCAGCTACAGAGAACAGTTCATACGGCTATCAAATATGTTGCTCCCAGCTACAAAAACCTAATACGACAATCTATTCTGTGGCGCACAGCCACAAAATACAAATTATCGCGGTTATCGACTTGTTGGCTTGCAGCTACAGAGAAAAGTTCATACGGCTATCAAGTCTGTTGCTCCCAGCTACAAAAACCTAATACGACTATATATTCTGTGGCGCACAGCCACAAAAGACGAATTAACGCGGTTATTGACTCTTTGCCTCGCAGTTACAGAGAACATTTCATACGGCTATCAAATCTGTTGCTCCCAGCTACAAAAACCTAATACGACAATATATTCTGTGGCGCACAGCCACAAAGACGAATTAACGCGGTTATTGACATTTTGACTTGCAGCTACAAAAAAAAAATCATACGGCTATCAAGTCTGTTGCTTCCAACTACAAAAACATAATACGACTTTATATTCTGTGGCGCACAGCCACAAAATACAAATTAACGCGGTTATTGACTCTTTGCCTTGCAGTTACAGAGAACATTTCATACGGCTATCAAATCTGTTGCTCCCAGCTACAAAAACCTAATACGACTTTATATTCTGTGGCGCACAGCCACAAAAGACAAATTAACGCGGTTATTACCTCTTTGCCTTGCAGCTACAGAAAAAAAAGTTTATACGGCTATCAAGTCTGTTGCTCCCAGCTACAAAAACGTAATACGACTTTATATTCTGTGGCGCACAGCCACAAAATACAAATTAACGCGGTTATTGACTCTTTGCCTTGCAGTTACAGAGAACATTTCATACGGCTATCAAATCTGTTGCTCCCAGCTACAAAAACCTAATACGACTTTATATTCTGTGGCGCACAGCCACAAAAGACAAATTAACGCGGTTATTACCTCTTTGCCTTGCAGCTACAGAAAAAAGTTCATACGGCTATCAAGTCTGTTGCTCCCAGCTACAAAAACCTAATACGACTTTATATTCTGTGGCGCACAGCCACAAAATACGAATTAACGCGGTTATTGACTCTTTGCCTTGCAGTTACAGAGAACATTTCATACGGCTATCAAATCTGTTGCTCCCAGCTACAAAAACCTAATACGACTTTATATTCTGTGGCGCACAGCCACAAAAGACAAATTAACGCGGTTATTACCTCTTTGCCTTGCAGCTACAGAGAAAAGTTCATACGGCTATCAAGTCTGTTGCTCCCAGCTACAAAAACCTAATACGACTATATATTCTGTGGCGCACAGCCACAAAATACAAATTATCGCGGTTATCGACTTGTTGGCTTGCAGCTACAGAGAAAAGTTCATACGGCTATCAAATCTGTTGCTCCCAGCTACAAAAACCTAATACGACAATATATTCTGTGGCGCACAGCCACAAAGACGAATTAACGCGGTTATTGACATTTTGACTTGCAGCTACAAAAAAAAATCATACGGCTATCAAGTCTGTTGCTTCCAACTACAAAAACATAATACGACTTTATATTCTGTGGCGCACAGCCACAAAATACAAATTAACGCGGTTATTGACTCTTTGCCTTGCAGTTACAGAGAACATTTCATACGGCTATCAAATCTGTTGCTCCCAGCTACAAAAACCTAATACGACTTTATATTCTGTGGCGCACAGCCACAAAAGACAAATTAACGCGGTTATTACCTCTTTGCCTTGCAGCTACAGAAAAAAAAGTTTATACGGCTATCAAGTCTGTTGCTCCCAGCTACAAAAACGTAATACGACTTTATATTCTGTGGCGCACAGCCACAAAATACAAATTAACGCGGTTATTGACTCTTTGCCTTGCAGTTACAGAGAACATTTCATACGGCTATCAAATCTGTTGCTCCCAGCTACAAAAACCTAATACGACTTTATATTCTGTGGCGCACAGCCACAAAAGACAAATTAACGCGGTTATTACCTCTTTGCCTTGCAGCTACAGAAAAAAGTTCATACGGCTATCAAGTCTGTTGCTCCCAGCTACAAAAACCTAATACGACTTTATATTCTGTGGCGCACAGCCACAAAATACGAATTAACGCGGTTATTGACTCTTTGCCTTGCAGTTACAGAGAACATTTCATACGGCTATCAAATCTGTTGCTCCCAGCTACAAAAACCTAATACGACTTTATATTCTGTGGCGCACAGCCACAAAAGACAAATTAACGCGGTTATTGACATTTTGACTTGCAGCTACAAAAAAAATCATACGGCTATCAAGTCTGTTGCTTCCAACTACAAAAACATAATACGACTTTATATTCTGTGGCGCACAGCCACAAAATACAAATTAACGCGGTTATTGACTCTTTGCCTTGCAGTTACAGAGAACATTTCATACGGCTATCAAATCTGTTGCTCCCAGCTACAAAAACCTAATACGACTTTATATTCTGTGGCGCACAGCCACAAAAGACAAATTAACGCGGTTATTATCTCTTTGCCTTGCAGCTACAGAAAAAAAGTTTATACGGCTATCAAGTCTGTTGCTCCCAGCTACAAAAACCTAATACGACTTTATATTCTGTGGCGCACAGCCACAAAAGACAAATTAACGCGGTTATTGACTCTTTGCCGTGCAGCTACAGAAAAAAGTTTATATGGCTATCAAGTATGTTGCTCCCAGCTAGAAAAACCCAATACAACTATCTATTCTGTGGCACACAGCCACAAAATACGATATAACGCGGTTATCGACTCTTTGCCTTGCAGCTACAGAGAACAGTTCATACGGCTATCAAATCTGTTGCTCCCAGCTACAAAAACCTAATACGACAATCTATTCTGTGGCGCACAGCCACAAAATACAAATTATCGCGGTTATCGAGTTGTTGGCTTGCAGCTACAGAGAAAAGTTCATACGGTTATCAAGTCTGTTGCTCCCAGCTACAAAAACCTAATACGACTATATATTCTGTGGCGCACAGCCACAAAAGACGAATTAACGCGGTTATTGACTCTTTGCCTCGCAGTTACAGAGAACATTTCATACGGCTATCAAATCTGTTGCTCCCAGCTACAAAAACCTAATACGACAATCTATTCTGTGGCGCACAGCCACAAAAGACAAATTAACGCGGTTATTATCTCTTTGCCTTGCAGCTACAGAAAAAAAGTTTATACGGCTATCAAGTCTGTTGCTCCCAGCTACAAAAACCTAATACGACTTTATATTCTGTGGCGCACAGCCACAAAAGACAAATTAACGCGGTTATTGACTCTTTGCCGTGCAGCTACAGAAAAAAGTTTATATGGCTATCAAGTATGTTGCTCCCAGCTAGAAAAACCCAATACAACTATCTATTCTGTGGCACACAGCCACAAAATACGATATAACGCGGTTATCGACTCTTTGCCTTGCAGCTACAAAAAAAAGTTAATACGGCTATCAAGTCTGTTGCTCATGGCTACAAAAACCTAATACGACTTTATATCCTATGGCGCACAGCCACAAAAGACAAATTAACGCGGTTATTACCTCTTTGCCTTGCAGCTACAGAAAAAAGTTCATACGGCTATCAAGTCTGTTGCTCCCAGCTACAAAAACCTGATACGACAATCTATTCTGTGGCGCACAGCCACAAAAGACAAATTAACGCGGTTATTACCTCTTTGCCTTGCAGCTACAGAAAAAAGTTCATACGGCTATCAAGTCTGTTGCTCCCAGCTACAAAAACCTAATACGACTTTATATTCTGTGGCGCACAGCCACAAAATACAAATTTCTGTGGCACACAGCCACAAAATACGATATAACGCGGTTATCGACTCTTTGCCTTGCAGCTACAAAAAAAAGTTAATACGGCTATCAAGTCTGTTGCTCATGGCTACAAAAACCTAATACGACTTTATATCCTATGGCGCACAGCCACAAAAGACAAATTAACGCGGTTATTACCTCTTTGCCTTGCAGCTACAGAAAAAAGTTCATACGGCTATCAAGTCTGTTGCTCCCAGCTACAAAAACCTGATACGACAATCTATTCTGTGGCGCACAGCCACAAAAGACAAATTAACGCGGTTATTACCTCTTTGCCTTGCAGCTACAGAAAAAAGTTCATACGGCTATCAAGTCTGTTGCTCCCAGCTACAAAAACCTAATACGACTTTATATTCTGTGGCGCACAGCCAGAAAAGACAAATTAACGCGGTTATTGATTCTTTGCCGTGCAGCTACAGGAAAAAGGTTATACGGCTATCAAGTCTGTTGCTCCCAGCTACAAAAACCTAATACGACTTTATATCCTATGGCGCACAGCCACAAAAGACAAATTAACGCGGTTATTACCTCTTTGCCTTGCAGCTACAGAAAAAAGTTCATACGGCTATCAAGTATGTTGCTCCCAGCTACAAAAACCTGATACGACAATCTATTCTGTGGCGCACAGCCACAAAAGACAAATTAACGCGGTTATTACCTCTTTGCCTTGCAGCTACAGAAAAAAGTTCATACGGCTATCAAGTCTGTTGCTCCCAGCTACAAAAACCTAATACGACTTTATATTCTGTGGCGCACAGCCACAAAAGACAAATTAACGCGGTTATTACCTCTTTGCCTTGCAGCTACAGAAAAAAGTTCATACGGCTACCAAGTATGTTGCTCCCAGCTACAAAAACCTAATACGACTTTATATTCTGTGGCGCACAGCCACAAAATACAAATTAACGCGGTTATTGACTCTTTGCCTTGCAGTTACAGAGAACATTTCATACGGCTATCAAATCTGTTGCTCCCAGCTACAAAAACCTAATACGACTTTATATTCTGTGGCGCACAGCCACAAAAGACAAATTAACGCGGTTATTGACTCTTTGCCGTGCAGCTACAGAAAAAAGTTTATATGGCTATCAAGTATGTTGCTCCCAGCTAGAAAAACCCAATACAACTATCTATTCTGTGGCACACAGCCACAAAATACGATATAACGCGGTTATCGACTCTTTGCCTTGCAGCTACAAAAAAAACTTAATACGGCTATCAAGTCTGTTGCTCATGGCTACAAAAACCTAATACGACTTTATATCCTATGGCGCACAGCCACAAAAGACAAATTAACGCGGTTATTACCTCTTTGCCTTGCAGCTACAGAAAAAAGTTCATACGGCTATCAAGTCTGTTGCTCCCAGCTACAAAAACCTGATACGACAATCTGTTCTGTGGCGCACAGCCACAAAAGACAAATTAACGCGGTTATTACCTCTTTGCCTTGCAGCTACAGAAAAAAGTTCATACGGCTATCAAGTCTGTTGCTTCCAGCTACAAAAACCTGATACGACAATCTATTCTGTGGCGCACAGCCACAAAAGACAAATTAACGCGGTTATTACCTCTTTGCCTTGCAGCTACAGAAAAAAGTTCATACGGCTATCAAGTCTGTTGCTCCCAGCTACAAAAACCTAATACGACTTTATATTCTGTGGCGCACAGCCACAAAAGACAAATTAACGCGGTTATTGACTCTTTGCCGTGCAGCTACAGGAAAAAGGTTATACGGCTATCAAATATGTTGCTCCCAGCTACAAAAACCTAATACGACTATCTATTCTGTGGCGCACAGCCACAAAATACGAATTAACGCGGTTATCGACTTTTTGCCTTGCAGCTACAGAGAACAGTTCATACGGCTATCAAATCTGTTGCTCCCAGCTACAAAAACCTAATACGACTTTATATTCTGTGGCGCACAGCCACAAAAGACAAATTAACGCGGTTTTCGACATTTTGACTTGCAGCTACAAAAAAAATCATACGGCTATCAAGTCTGTTGCTTCCAACTACAAAAACATAATACGACAATATATTCTGTGGCGCACAGCCACAAAAGACAAATTAACGCGGTTATTACTTCTTTGCCTTGCAGCTACAGAAAAAAGTTCATACGGCCATCAAGTCTGTTGCTCCCAGCTACAAAAACCTAATACGACTTCATATTCTGTGGCGCACAGCCACAAAAGACAAATTAACGCGGTTATTGACTCTTTGCCGTGCAGCTACAGGAAAAAGGTTATACGGCTACCAAGTATGTTGCTCCCAGCTACAAAAACCTAATACGACTATCTATTCTGTGGCGCACAGCCACAAAATACGAATTGACGCGGTTATCGACTCTTTGCCTTGCAGCTACAGAGAACAGTTCATACGGCTATCAAATCTGTTGCTCCCAGCTACAAAAACCTAATACGACTATCTATTCTGTGGCGCACAGCCACAAAATACGAATTAACGCGGTTATCGACTTTTTGCGTTGCAGCTACAGAGAACAGTTCATACGGCTATCAAATCTGTTGCTCCCAGCTACAAAAACCTAATACGACAATCTATTCTGTGGCGCACAGCCACAAAATACGAATTATCGCGGTTATCGACTTGTTGGCTTGCAGCTACAGAGAAAAGTTCATACGGCTATCAAGTCTGTTGCTCCCAGCTACAAAAACCTGATACGACAATCTATTCTGTGGCGCACAGCCACAAAAGACAAATTAACGCGGTTATTACCTCTTTGCCTTGCAGCTACAGAAAAAAATTCATACGGCTATCAAGTCTGTTGCTCCCAGCTACGAAAACCTAATACGACTCTATATTCTGTGGCGCACAGTTACAAAAGACAAATTAACGCGGTTATTGACTCTTTGCCGTGCAGCTACAGAAAAAGGTTATACGGCTATCAAGTATGTTGCTCCCAGCTAAAAAAACCTAATACGACTATCTATTCTGTGGCGCACAGCCACAAAATACGAATTAACGCGGTTATCGACTCTTTGCCTTGCAGCTACAGAGAACAGTTCATACGGCTATCAAGTCTGTTGCTCCCAGCTACAAAAACCTAATACGACTATATATTCTGTGGCGCACAGCCACAAAAGACGAATTAACGCGGTTATTGACTCTTTGCCTCGCAGTTACAGAGAATATTTCATACGGCTATCAAATCTGTTGCTCCCAGCTACAAAAACCTAATACGACAATCTATTCTGTGGCGCACAGCCACAAAATACGAATTATCGCGGTTATCGACTTGTTGGCTTGCAGCTACAGAGAAAAGTTCATACGGCTATCAAGTCTGTTGCTCCCAGCTACAAAAACCTGATACGACAATCTATTCTGTGGCGCACAGCCACAAAAGACAAATTAACGCGGTTATTACCTCTTTGCCTTGCAGCTACAGAAAAAAATTCATACGGCTATCAAGTCTGTTGCTCCCAGCTACGAAAACCTAATACGACTCTATATTCTGTGGCGCACAGTTACAAAAGACAAATTAACGCGGTTATTGACTCTTTGCCGTGCAGCTACAGGAAAAAGGTTATACGGCTATCAAGTATGTTGCTCCCAGCTAAAAAAACCTAATACGACTATCTATTCTGTGGCGCACAGCCACAAAATACGAATTAACGCGGTTATCGACTCTTTGCCTTGCAGCTACAGAGAACAGTTCATACGGCTATCAAGTCTGTTGCTCCCAGCTACAAAACCTAATACGACTATATATTCTGTGGCGCACAGCCACAAAAGACGAATTAACGCGGTTATTGACTCTTTGCCTCGCAGTTACAGAGAATATTTCATACGGCTATCAAATCTGTTGCTCCCAGCTACAAAAACCTAATACGACAATCTATTCTGTGGCGCACAGCCACAAAAGACAAATTAACGCGGTTATTGACTCTTTGCCGTGCAGCTACAGGAAAAAGGTTATACGGCTACCAAGTATGTTGCTCCCAGCTACAAAACCTAATACGACTATCTATTCTGTGGCGCACAGCCACAAAATACGAATTAACGCGGTTATCGACTCTTTGCCTTGCAGCTACAGAGAACAGTTCATACGGCTATCAAATCTGTTGCTCCCAGCTACAAAAACCTAATACGACAATCTATTCTGTGGCGCACAGCCACAAAATACAAATTATCGCGGTTATCGACTTGTTGGCTTGCAGCTACAGAGAAAAGTTCATACGGCTATCAAGTTTGTTGCTCCCAGCTACAAAAACCTAATACGACTATATATTCTGTGGCGCACAGCCACAAAAGACGAATTAACGCGGTTATGACTCTTTGCCTCGCAGTTACAGAGAACATTTCATACGGCTATCAAATCTGTTGCTCCCAGCTACAAAAACCTAATACGACAATCTATTCTGAGGCGCACAGCCACAAAGACGAATTAACGCGGTTATTGACATTTGACTTGCAGCTACAAAAAAAAAATCATACGGCTATCAAGTCTGTTGCTTCCAACTACAAAAACATAATACGACTTTATATTCTGTGGCGCACAGCCACAAAATACAAATTAACGCGGTTATTGACTCTTTGCCTTGCAGTTACAGAGAACATTTCATACGGCTATCAAATCTGTTGCTCCCAGCTACAAAAACCTAATACGACTTTATATTCTGTGGCGCACAGCCACAAAAGACAAATTAACGCGGTTTTTACCTCTTTGCCTTGCAGCTACAGAAAAAAAGTTTATACGGCTATCAAGTATGTTGCTCCCAGCTACAAAACCTAATACGACTTTATATTCTGTGGCGCACAGCCACAAAAGACAAATTAACGCGGTTATTGACTCTTTGCCGTGCAGCTACAGAAAAAAGTTTATATGGCTATCAAGTATGTTGCTCCCAGCTAGAAAAACCCAATACAACTATCTATTCTGTGGCACACATCCACAAAATACGATATAACGCGGTTATCGACTCTTTGCCTTGCAGCTACAGAAAAAAGTTTATACGGCTATCAAGTCTGTTGCTCATGGCTACAAAAACTAATACGACTTTATATCCTATGGCGCACAGCCACAAAAGACAAATTAACGCGGTTATTACCTCTTTGCCTTGCAGCTACAGAAAAAAGTTCATACGGCTATCAAGTCTGTTGCTCCCAGCTACAAAAACCTGATACGACAATCTATTCTGTGGCGCACAGCCACAAAAGACAAATTAACGCGGTTATTACCTCTTTGCCTTGCAGCTACAGAAAAAAGTTCATACGGCTATCAAGTCTGTTGCTCCCAGCTACAAAAACCTAATACGACTTTATATTCTGTGGCGCACAGCCACAAAAGACAAATTAACGCGGTTATTGACTCTTTGCCGTGCAGCTACAGAAAAAAGGTTATACGGCTATCAAATATGTTGCTCCCAGCTACAAAAACCTAATACGACTATCTATTCTGTGGCGCACAGCCACAAAATACGAATTAACGCGGTTATCGACTCTTTGCCTTGCAGCTACAAAGAACAGTTCATACGGCTATCAAATCTGTTGCTCCCAGCTACAAAAACCTAACACGACAATCTATTTTGTGGCGCACAGCCACAAAATACGAATTATCGCGGTTATCGACTTGTTGGCTTGCAGCTACAGAGAAAAGTTCATACGGCTATCAAGTCTGTTGCTCCCAGCTACAAAAACCTGATACGACAATCTATTCTGTGGCGCACAGCCACAAAAGACAAATTAACGCGGTTATTACCTCTTTGCCTTGCAGCTACAGAAAAAAATTCATACGGCTATCAAGTCTGTTGCTCCCAGCTACGAAAACCTAATACGACTTTATATTCTGTGGCGCACAGCCACAAAAGACAAATTAACGCGGTTATTGACTCTTTGCCGTGCAGCTACAGGAAAAAGGTTATACGGCTATCAAGTATGTTGCTCCCAGCTAAAAAAAACCTAATACGACTATCTATTCTGTGGCGCACAGCCACAAAATACGAATTAACGCGGTTATCGACTCTTTGCCTTGCAGCTACAGAGAACAGTTCATACGGCTATCAAGTCTGTTGCTCCCAGCTACAAAAACCTAATACGACTATATATTCTGTGGCGCACAGCCACAAAAGACGAATTAACGCGGTTATTGACTCTTTGCCTCGCAGTTACAGAGAATATTTCATACGGCTATCAAATCTGTTGCTCCCAGCTACAAAAACCTAATACGACAATCTATTCTGTGGCGCACAGCCACAAAAGACAAATTAACGCGGTTATTGACTCTTTGCCTTGCAGCTACAGAAAAAAAATCATACGGCTATCAAGTCTGTTGCTCCCAGCTACGAAAACCTAATACGACTTCATATTCTGTGGCGCACAGCCACAAAACACGAAATATCGCGGTTATCGACTTGTTGGCTTGCAGCTACAGAGAAAAGTTCATACGGCTATCAAGTCTGTTGCTCCCAGCTACGAAAACCTGATACGACAATCTATTCTGTGGCGCACAGCCACAAAAGACAAATTAACGCGGTTATTACCTCTTTGCTTTGCAGCTACAGAAAAAAGTTCATACGGCTATCAAGTCTGTTGCTCCCAGCTACGAAAACCTAATACGACTTTATATTCTGTGGCGCACAGCCACAAAAGACAAATTAACGCGGTTATTGACTCTTTGCCTTGCAGCTACAGAAAAAAAATCATACGGCTATCAAGTCTGTTGCTCCCAGCTACGAAAACCTAATACGACTTTATATTCTGTGGCGCACAGCCACAAAACACGAAATATCGCGGTTATCGACTTGTTGGCTTGCAGCTACAGAGAAAAGTTCATACGGCTATCAAGTCTGTTGCTCCCAGCTACAAAAACCTGATACGACAATCTATTCTGCGGCGCACAGCCACAAAAGACAAATTAACGCGGTTATTACCTCTTTGCCTTGCAGCTACAGAAAAAAGTTCATACGGCTATCAAGTCTGTTGCTCCCAGCTACGAAAACCTAATACGACTTTATATTCTGTGGCGCACAGCCACAAAAGACAAATTAACGCGGTTATTGACTCTTTGCCGTGCAGCTACAGGAAAAAGGTTATACGGCTATCAAGTATGTTGCTCCCAGCTACAAAAACCTAATACGACTATCTATTCTGTGGCGCACAGCCACAAAATACGAATTGACGCGGTTATCGACTCTTTGCCTTGCAGCTACAGAGAATATTTCATACGGCTATCAAATCTGTTGCTCCCAGCTACAAAAACCTAATACGACAATCTATTCTGTGGCGCACAGCCACAAAAACAAATTATCGCGGTTATCGACTTGTTGGCTTGCAGCTACAGAGAAAAGTTCATACGGCTATCAAGTCTGTTGCTCCCAGCTACAAAAACCTAATACGACTATATATTCTGTGGCGCACAGCCACAAAAGACGAATTAACGCGGTTATTGACTCTTTGCCTCGCAGTTACAGAGAACATTTCATACGGCTATCAAATCTGTTGCTCCCAGCTACAAAAACCTAATACGACAATCTATTCTGTGGCGCACAGCCACAAAGACGAATTAACGCGGTTATTGACATTTTGACTTGCAGCTACAAAAAAAAATCATACGGCTATCAAGTCTGTTGCTCCCAGCTACAAAAACCTAATACGACTATATATTCTGTGGCGCACAGCCACAAAAGACGAATTAACGCGGTTATTGACTCTTTGCCTCGCAGTTGCAGAGAATATTTCATACGGCTATCAAATCTGTTGCTCCCAGATACAAACACCTAATACGACAATCTATTCTGTGGCGCACAGCCACAAAATACGAATTAACGCGGTTATCGACTTTTTGGCTTGCAGTTAAAGAGAAAAGTTCATACGGCTATCAAATCTGTTGCTCCCAGATACAAACACCTAATACGACAATCTATTCTGTGGCGCACAGCCACAAAATACGAATTAACGCGGTTATCGACTTTTTGGCTTGCAGTTACAGAGAAAAGTTTATGCGGCTATCAAGTTTGTTGCTCCCAGCTACAAAAACCTAATACGACTTCATATTCTGTGGCGCACAGCCACAAAAGACAAATTAACGCGGTTATTGACTCTTTGCCGTAAAGCTACAAAAAAAGTTTATACGGCTATCAAGTATGTTGCTCCCAGCTGCAAAGACCTAACACGACTATATATTCTGTGGCGCACCGCCACAAAAGACGACTTAACGCGGTTATTGACTCTTTGCCTTGCACCTACAGAAAAAAAAATCATACGGCTATCAAGTCTGTTGCTCCCAACTACAAAAACCTAATACGACTTTATATTCTGTGGCGCACAACCACAAAAGACAAATTAACGCGGTTATTGACTCTTTGCCTTGCAGCTACAAAAAAAAGTTCATACGGCTATCAAGTATGTTGCTCCCAGCTACAAAAACCTAATACGATTATCTATTCTGTGGCGCACAGCCACGAAATACGAATTAACGCGGTTATCGACTCTTCGGCTTGCAGTTACAGAAAAAAAACTCATACGGCAATCAAGTCTGTTGCTCCCAACTACAAAAACCTTATACGACTTTATATTCTGTGGCGCACAGCCACAAAAGACAAATTAACGCGGTTATTGACTCTTTGCCGTGCAGCTACAGGAAAAAGGTTATACGGCTATCAAGTATGTTGCTCCCAGCTAAAAAAAACCTAATACGACTATCTATTCTGTGGCGCACAGCCACAAAATACGAATTAACGCGGTTATCGACTCTTTGCCTTGCAGCTACAGAGAACAGTTCATACGGCTATCAACTGTTGCTCCCAGCTACAAAAACCTAATACGACTATATATTCTGTGGCGCACAGCCACAAAAGACGAATTAACGCGGTTATTGACTCTTTGCCTCGCAGTTACAGAGAATATTTCATACGGCTATCAAATCTGTTGCTCCCAGCTACAAAAACCTAATACGACAATCTATTCTGTGGCGCACAGCCACAAAAGACAAATTAACGCGGTTATTGACTCTTTGCCTTGCAGCTACAGAAAAAAAATCATACGGCTATCAAGTCTGTTGCTCCCAGCTACGAAAACCTAATACGACTTCATATTCTGTGGCGCACAGCCACAAAACACGAAATATCGCGGTTATCGACTTGTTGGCTTGCAGCTACAGAGAAAAGTTCATACGGCTATCAAGTCTGTTGCTCCCAGCTACGAAAACCTGATACGACAATCTATTCTGTGGCGCACAGCCACAAAAGACAAATTAACGCGGTTATTACCTCTTTGCCTTGCAGCTACAGAAAAAAGTTCATACGGCTATCAAGTCTGTTGCTCCCAGCTACGAAAACCTAATACGACTTTATATTCTGTGGCGCACAGCCACAAAAGACAAATTAACGCGGTTATTGACTCTTTGCCTTGCAGCTACAGAAAAAAAATCATGCGGCTATCAAGTCTGTTGCTCCCAGCTACGAAAACCTAATACGACTTTATATTCTGTGGCGCACAGCCACAAAACACGAAATATCGCGGTTATCGACTTGTTGGCTTGCAGCTACAGAGAAAAGTTCATACGGCTATCAAGTCTGTTGCTCCCAGCTACAAAAACCTGATACGACAATCTATTCTGCGGCGCACAGCCACAAAAGACAAATTAACGCGGTTATTACCTCTTTGCCTTGCAGCTACAGAAAAAAGTTCATACGGCTATCAAGTCTGTTGCTCCCAGCTACGAAAACCTAATACGACTTTATATTCTGTGGCGCACAGCCACAAAAGACAAATTAACGCGGTTATTGACTCTTTGCCGTGCAGCTACAGGAAAAAGGTTATACGGCTATCAAGTATGTTGCTCCCAGCTACAAAAACCTAATACGACTATCTATTCTGTGGCGCACAGCCACAAAATACGAATTGACGCGGTTATCGACTCTTTGCCTTGCAGCTACAGAGAATATTTCATACGGCTATCAAATCTGTTGCTCCCAGCTACAAAAACCTAATACGACAATCTATTCTGTGGCGCACAGCCACAAAAACAAATTATCGCGGTTATCGACTTGTTGGCTTGCAGCTACAGAGAAAAGTACATACGGCTATCAAGTCTGTTGCTCCCAGCTACAAAAACCTAATACGACTATATATTCTGTGGCGCACAGCCACAAAAGACGAATTAACGCGGTTATTGACTCTTTGCCTCGCAGTTACAGAGAACATTTCATACGGCTATCAAATCTGTTGCTCCCAGCTACAAAAACCTAATACGACAATCTATTCTGTGGCGCACAGCCACAAAGACGAATTAACGCGGTTATTGACATTTTGACTTGCAGCTACAAAAAAAAATCATACGGCTATCAAGTCTGTTGCTCCCAGCTACAAAAACCTAATACGACTATATATTCTGTGGCGCACAGCCACAAAAGACGAATTAACGCGGTTATTGACTCTTTGCCTCGCAGTTACAGAGAATATTTCATACGGCTATCAAATCTGTTGCTCCCAGATACAAACACCTAATACGACAATCTATTCTGTGGCGCACAGCCACAAAATACGAATTAACGCGGTTATCGACTTTTTGGCTTGCAGTTAAAAAGAAAAGTTCATACGGCTATCAAATCTGTTGCTCCCAGATACAAACACCTAATACGACAATCTATTCTGTGGCGCACAGCCACAAAATACGAATTAACGCGGTTATCGACTTTTTGGCTTGCAGTTACAGAGAAAAGTTTATGCGGCTATCAAGTTTGTTGCTCCCAGCTACAAAAACCTAATACGACTTCATATTCTGTGGCGCACAGCCACAAAAGACAAATTAACGCGGTTATTGACTCTTTGCCGTAAAGCTACAAAAAAAGTTTATACGGCTATCAAGTATGTTGCTCCCAGCTGCAAAGACCTAACACGACTATATATTCTGTGGCGCACCGCCACAAAAGACGACTTAACGCGGTTATTGACTCTTTGCCTTGCAGCTACAGAAAAAAGTTCATACGGCTATCAAGTCTGTTGCTCCCAGATACAAAAACCTAAGACGACTGTATATTCTGTGGCGCACAGCCACAAAAGACGACTTAACGCGGTTATTGACTCTTTGCCTTGCAGCTACAGAAAAAAATTCATACGGCTATCAAGTCTGTTGCTCCCAGCTACAAAAACCTAATACGACAATCTATTTTGTGGCGCACATCCACCAAATACAAATTAACGCGGTTATTGACTCTTTGCCTTGCACCTACAGAAAAAAAATCATACGGCTATCAAGTCTGTTGCTCCCAACTACAAAAACCTAATACGACTTTATATTCTGTGGCGCACAACCACAAAAGACAAATTAACGCGGTTATTGACTCTTTGCCTTGCAGCTACAGAAAAAAGTTTATACGGCTATCAAGTCTGTTGCTCCCAGCTACAAAAACCTAATACGATTATCTATTCTGTGGCGCACAGCCACGAAATACGAATTAACGCGGTTATCGACTCTTCGGCTTGCAGTTACAGAAAAAAAACTCATACGGAAATCAAGTCTGTTGCTCCCAACTACAAAAACCTTATACGACTTTATATTCTGTGGCGCACAGCCACAAAAGACAAATTAACGCGGTTATTGACTCTTTGCCTTGCAGCTACAAAAAAAAGTTCATACGGCTATCAAGTATGTTGCTCCCAGCTCGAAAAACCCAATACAACTACCTTTTCTGTGGCACACAGCCACAAATTACGAATTAACGCGGTTATCGACTCTTTGCCTTGCAGCTACAGAAAAAAATTTATACGGCTATCAAGTCTGTTGCTCCTGGCTACAAAAACCTAATACGACTTACTATTCTGTGGCGCACAGCCACAAAAGACAAATTAACGCGGTTATTGACTCTTTACCGTGCAGCTATAGAAAAAAGTTTATACGGCTATCGAGTATGTTGCTCCCAGCTACAAAAACCTAATACGACAATCTATTCTGTGGCGCACAGCCACAAAATACGAATTAACGCGGTTATCGACTCTTTGCCTTGCAACTACAGAGAACAGTTCATACGGCTATCAAGTCTGTTGCTCCCAGATACAAAAACCTAATACGACTATCTATTATGTGGCGCACAGCCACAAAATACGAATTAACGCGGTTATCGTCTCTTTGGCTTGCAGTTACAGAGAAAAGTTCATACGGCTATCAAATCTGTTGCTCCCAGCTACAAAAACCTAATACGACAATCTATTCTGTGGCGCACAGCCATAAAATACAAAATAACGCGGTTATTGACTCTTTGGCTTGCAGTTACAGATAATATTTCATACGGCTATCAAATCTGTTGCTCCCAGCTACAAAAACCTAATACGACAATCTATTCTGTGGCGCACAGCCACAAAAGACAAATTAACGCGGTTATTGACTCTTTGCCGTGCAGCTACAGGAAAAAGGTTATACGGCTACCAAGTATGTTGCTCCCAGCTACAAAAACCTAATACGACTATCTATTCTGTGGCGCACAGCCACAAAATACGAATTAACGCGGTTATCGACTCTTTGCCTTGCAGCTACAGAGAACAGTTCATACGGCTATCAAATCTGTTGCCCCCAGCTACAAAAACCTAATACGACAATCTATTCTGTGGCGCACAGCCACAAAATACAAATTATCGCGGTTATCGACTTGTTGGCTTGCAGCTACAGAGAAAAGTTCATACGGCTATCAAGTTTGTTGCTCCCAGCTACAAAAACCTAATACGACTATATATTCTGTGGCGCACAGCCACAAAAGACGAATTAACGCGGTTATTGACATTTTGACTTGCAGCTACAAGAAAAAAATCATACGGCTATCAAGTCTGTTGCTTCCAACTACAAAAACATAATACGACTTTATATTCTGTGGCGCACAGCCACAAAATACAAATTATCGCGGTTATCGACTTGTTGCCTCGCAGTTACAGAGAACATTTCATACGGCTATCAAATCTGTTGCTCCCAGCTACAAAAACCTAATACGACAATCTATTCTGAGGCGCACAGCCACAAAGACGAATTAACGCGGTTATTGACATTTTGACTTGCAGCTACAAGAAAAAAATCATACGGCTATCAAGTCTGTTGCTTCCAACTACAAAAACATAATACGACTTTATATTCTGTGGCGCACAGCCACAAAATACAAATTAACGCGGTTATTGACTCTTTGCCTTGCAGTTACAGAGAACATTTTATACGGCTATCAAATCTGTTGCTCCCAGCTACAAAAACCTAATACGACTTTATATTCTGTGGCGCACAGCCACAAAAGACAAATTAACGCGGTTATTGACTCTTTGCCGTGCAGCTACAGGAAAAAGGTTATACGGCTATCAAGTATGTTGCTCCCAGCTAAAAAAAACCTAATACGACTATCTATTCTGTGGCGCACAGCCACAAAATACGAATTAACGCGGTTATCGACTCTTTGCCTTGCAGCTACAGAGAACAGTTCATACGGCTATCAAGTCTGTTGCTCCCAGCTAAAAAAAACCTAATACGACTATCTATTCTGTGGCGCACAGCCACAAAATACGAATTAACGCGGTTATCGACTATTTGCCTTGCAGCTACAGAGAACAGTTCATACGGCTATCAAGTCTGTTGCTCCCAGCTACAAAAACCTAATACGACTATCTATTCTGTGGCGCACAGCCACAAAATACGAATTAACGCGGTTATCGACTCTTTGCCTTGCAGCTACAGAGAACAGTTCATACGGCTATCAAGTCTGTTGCTCCCAGCTACAAAAACCTAATACGACTATATATTCTGTGGCGCACAGCCACAAAAGACGAATTAACGCGGTTATTACCTCTTTGCCTTGCAGCTACAGAAAAAAGTTCATACGGCTATCAAGTCTGTTGCTCCCAGCTACAAAAACCTGATACGACAATCTATTCTGTGGCGCACAGCCACAAAAGACAAATTAACGCGGTTATTACCTCTTTGCCTTGCAGCTACAGAAAAAAGTTCATACGGCTATCAAGTCTGTTGCTCCCAGCTACAAAAACCTAATACGACTTTATATTCTGTGGCGCACAGCCACAAAAGACAAATTAACGCGGTTATTGACTCTTTGCCGTGCAGCTACAGAAAAAAGGTTATACGGCTATCAAATATGTTGCTCCCAGCTACAAAAACCTAATACGACTATCTATTCTGTGGCGCACAGCCACAAAATAGGAATTAACGCGGTTATCGACTCTTTGCCTTGCAGCTACAAGGAACAGTTCATACGGCTATCAAATCTGTTGCTCCCAGCTACAAAAACCTAACACGACAATCTATTTTGTGGCGCACAGCCACAAAATACGAATTATCGCGGTTATCGACTTGTTGGCTTGCAGCTACAGAGAAAAGTTCATACGGCTATCAAGTCTGTTGCTCCCAGCTACAAAAACCTGATACGACAATCTATTCTGTGGCGCACAGCCACAAAATACGAATTAACGCGGTTATCGACTATTTGCCTTGCAGCTACAGAGAACAGTTCATACGGCTATCAAGTCTGTTGCTCCCAGCTACAAAAACCTAATACGACTATCTATTCTGTGGCGCACAGCCACAAAATACGAATTAACGCGGTTATCGACTCTTTGCCTTGCAGCTACAGAGAACAGTTCATACGGCTATCAAGTCTGTTGCTCCCAGCTACAAAAACCTAATACGACTATATATTCTGTGGCGCACAGCCACAAAAGACGAATTAACGCGGTTATTACCTCTTTGCCTTGCAGCTACAGAAAAAAGTTCATACGGCTATCAAGTCTGTTGCTCCCAGCTACAAAAACCTGATACGACAATCTATTCTGTGGCGCACAGCCACAAAAGACAAATTAACGCGGTTATTACCTCTTTGCCTTGCAGCTACAGAAAAAAGTTCATACGGCTATCAAGTCTGTTGCTCCCAGCTACAAAAACCTAATACGACTTTATATTCTGTGGCGCACAGCCACAAAAGACAAATTAACGCGGTTATTGACTCTTTGCCGTGCAGCTACAGAAAAAAGGTTATACGGCTATCAAATATGTTGCTCCCAGCTACAAAAACCTAATACGACTATCTATTCTGTGGCGCACAGCCACAAAATAGGAATTAACGCGGTTATCGACTCTTTGCCTTGCAGCTACAAGGAACAGTTCATACGGCTATCAAATCTGTTGCTCCCAGCTACAAAAACCTAACACGACAATCTATTTTGTGGCGCACAGCCACAAAATACGAATTATCGCGGTTATCGACTTGTTGGCTTGCAGCTACAGAGAAAAGTTCATACGGCTATCAAGTCTGTTGCTCCCAGCTACAAAAACCTGATACGACAATCTATTCTGTGGCGCACAGCCACAAAATACGAATTAACGCGGTTATCGACTATTTGCCTTGCAGCTACAGAGAACAGTTCATACGGCTATCAAGTCTGTTGCTCCCAGCTACAAAAACCTAATACGACTATCTATTCTGTGGCGCACAGCCACAAAATACGAATTAACGCGGTTATCGACTCTTTGCCTTGCAGCTACAGAGAACAGTTCATACGGCTATCAAGTCTGTTGCTCCCAGCTACAAAAACCTAATACGACTATATATTCTGTGGCGCACAGCCACAAAAGACGAATTAACGCGGTTATTACCTCTTTGCCTTGCAGCTACAGAAAAAAGTTCATACGGCTATCAAGTCTGTTGCTCCCAGCTACAAAAACCTGATACGACAATCTATTCTGTGGCGCACAGCCACAAAAGACAAATTAACGCGGTTATTACCTCTTTGCCTTGCAGCTACAGAAAAAAGTTCATACGGCTATCAAGTCTGTTGCTCCCAGCTACAAAAACCTAATACGACTTTATATTCTGTGGCGCACAGCCACAAAAGACAAATTAACGCGGTTATTGACTCTTTGCCGTGCAGCTACAGAAAAAAGGTTATACGGCTATCAAATATGTTGCTCCCAGCTACAAAAACCTAATACGACTATCTATTCTGTGGCGCACAGCCACAAAATAGGAATTAACGCGGTTATCGACTCTTTGCCTTGCAGCTACAAGGAACAGTTCATACGGCTATCAAATCTGTTGCTCCCAGCTACAAAAACCTAACACGACAATCTATTTTGTGGCGCACAGCCACAAAATACGAATTATCGCGGTTATCGACTTGTTGGCTTGCAGCTACAGAGAAAAGTTCATACGGCTATCAAGTCTGTTGCTCCCAGCTACAAAAACCTGATACGACAATCTATTCTGTGGCGCACAGCCACAAAAGACAAATTAACGCGGTTATTACCTCTTTGCCTTGCAGCTACAGAAAAAAATTCATACGGCTATCAAGTCTGTTGCTCCCAGCTACGAAAACCTAATACGACTTTATATTCTGTGGCGCACAGCCACAAAAGACAAATTAACGCGGTTATTGACTCTTTGCCGTGCAGCTACAGGAAAAAGGTTATACGGCTATCAAGTATGTTGCTCCCAGCTAAAAAAAACCTAATACGACTATCTATTCTGTGGCGCACAGCCACAAAATACGAATTAACGCGGTTATCGACTCTTTGCCTTGCAGCTACAGAGAACAGTTCATACGGCTATCAAGTCTGTTGCTCCCAGCTACAAAAACCTAATACGACTATATATTCTGTGGCGCACAGCCACAAAAGACGAATTAACGCGGTTATTGACTCTTTGCATCGCAGTTACAGAGAATATTTCATACGGCTATCAAATCTGTTGCTCCCAGCTACAAAAACCTAATACGACAATCTATTCTGTGGCGCACAGCCACAAAAGACAAATTAACGCGGTTATTGACTCTTTGCCTTGCAGCTACAGAAAAAAAATCATACGGCTATCAAGTCTGTTGCTCCCAGCTACGAAAACCTAATACGACTTCATATTCTGTGGCGCACAGCCACAAAACACGAAATATCGCGGTTATCGACTTGTTGGCTTGCAGCTACAGAGAAAAGTTCATACGGCTATCAAGTCTGTTGCTCCCAGCTACGAAAACCTGATACGACAATCTATTCTGTGGCGCACAGCCACAAAAGACAAATTAACGCGGTTATTACCTCTTTGCCTTGCAGCTACAGAAAAAAGTTCATACGGCTATCAAGTCTGTTGCTCCCAGCTACGAAAACCTAATACGACTTTATATTCTGTGGCGCACAGCCACAAAAGACAAATTAACGCGGTTATTGACTCTTTGCCTTGCAGCTACAGAAAAAAAATCATACGGCTATCAAGTCTGTTGCTCCCAGCTACGAAAACCTAATACGACTTTATATTCTGTGGCGCACAGCCACAAAACACGAAATATCGCGGTTATCGACTTGTTGGCTTGCAGCTACAGAGAAAAGTTCATACGGCTATCAAGTCTGTTGCTCCCAGCTACAAAAACCTGATACGACAATCTATTCTGCGGCGCACAGCCACAAAAGACAAATTAACGCGGTTATTACCTCTTTGCCTTGCAGCTACAGAAAAAAGTTCATACGGCTATCAAGTCTGTTGCTCCCAGCTACGAAAACCTAATACGACTTTATATTCTGTGGCGCACAGCCACAAAAGACAAATTAACGCGGTTATTGACTCTTTGCCGTGCAGCTACAGGAAAAAGGTTATACGGCTATCAAGTATGTTGCTCCCAGCTACAAAAACCTAATACGACTATCTATTCTGTGTAGCACAGCCACAAAATACGAATTGACGCGGTTATCGACTCTTTGCCTTGCAGCTACAGAGAATATTTCATACGGCTATCAAATCTGTTGCTCCCAGCTACAAAAACCTAATACGACAATCTATTCTGTGGCGCACAGCCACAAAAACAAATTATCGCGGTTATCGACTTGTTGGCTTGCAGCTACAGAGAAAAGTTCATACGGCTATCAAGTCTGTTGCTCCCAGCTACAAAAACCTAATACGACTATATATTCTGTGGCGCACAGCCACAAAAGACGAATTAACGCGGTTATTGACTCTTTGCCTCGCAGTTACAGAGAACATTTCATACGGCTATCAAATCTGTTGCTCCCAGCTACAAAAACCTAATACGACAATCTATTCTGTGGCGCACAGCCACAAAGACGAATTAACGCGGTTATTGACATTTTGACTTGCAGCTACAAAAAAAAATCATACGGCTATCAAGTCTGTTGCTCCCAGCTACAAAAACCTAATACGACTATATATTCTGTGGCGCACAGCCACAAAAGACGAATTAACGCGGTTATTGACTCTTTGCCTCGCAGTTACAGAGAATATTTCATACGGCTATCAAATCTGTTGCTCCCAGATACAAACACCTAATACGACAATCTATTCTGTGGCGCACAGCCACAAAATACGAATTAACGCGGTTATCGACTTTTTGGCTTGCAGTTAAAGAGAAAAGTTCATACGGCTATCAAATCTGTTGCTCCCAGATACAAACACCTAATACGACAATCTATTCTGTGGCGCACAGCCACAAAATACGAATTAACGCGGTTATCGACTTTTTGGCTTGCAGTTACAGAGAAAAGTTTATGCGGCTATCAAGTTTGTTGCTCCCAGCTACAAAAACCTAATACGACTTCATATTCTGTGGCGCACAGCCACAAAAGACAAATTAACGCGGTTATTGACTCTTTGCCGTAAAGCTACAAAAAAAGTTTATACGGCTATCAAGTATGTTGCTCCCAGCTGCAAAGACCTAACACGACTATATATTCTGTGGCGCACCGCCACAAAAGACGACTTAACGCGGTTATTGACTCTTTGCCTTGCAGCTACAGAAAAAAGTTCATACGGCTATCAAGTCTGTTGCTCCCAGATACAAAAACCTAAGACGACTGTATATTCTGTGGCGCACAGCCACAAAAGACGACTTAACGCGGTTATTGACTCTTTGCCTTGCAGCTACAGAAAAAAGTTCATACGGCTATCAAGTCTGTTGCTCCCAGCTACAAAAACCTAATACGACAATCTATTTTGTGGCGCACATCCACCAAATACAAATTAACGCGGTTATTGACTCTTTGCCTTGCACCTACAGAAAAAAAATCATACGGCTATCAAGTCTGTTGCTCCCAACTACAAAAACCTAATACGACTTTATATTCTGTGGCGCACAACCACAAAAGACAAATTAACGCGGTTACTGACTCTTTGCCTTGCAGCTACAGAAAAAAGTTTATACGGCTATCAAGTCTGTTGCTCCCAGCTACAAAAACCTAATACGATTATCTATTCTGTGGCGCACAGCCACGAAATACGAATTAACGCGGTTATCGACTCTTCGGCTTGCAGTTACAGAAAAAAAACTCATACGGCAATCAAGTCTGTTGCTCCCAACTACAAAAACCTTATACGACTTTATATTCTGTGGCGCACAGCCACAAAAGACAAATTAACGCGGTTATTGACTCTTTGCCTTGCAGCTACAAAAAAAAGTTCATACGGCTATCAAGTATGTTGCTCCCAGCTCGAAAAACCCAATACAACTACCTTTTCTGTGGCACACAGCCACAAATTACGAATTAACGCGGTTATCGACTCTTTGCCTTGCAGCTACAGAAAAAAGTTTATACGGCTATCAAGTCTGTTGCTCCTGGCTACAAAAACCTAATACGACTTACTATTCTGTGGCGCACAGCCACAAAAGACAAATTAACGCGGTTATTGACTCTTTACCGTGCAGCTATAGAAAAAAGTTTATACGGCTATCGAGTATGTTGCTCCCAGCTACAAAAACCTAATACGACAATCTATTCTGTGGCGCACAGCCACAAAATACGAATTAACGCGGTTATCGACTCTTTGCCTTGCAACTACAGAGAACAGTTCATACGGCTATCAAGTCTGTTGCTCCCAGATACAAAAACCTAATACGACTATCTATTATGTGGCGCACAGCCACAAAATACGAATTAACGCGGTTATCGTCTCTTTGGCTTGCAGTTACAGAGAAAAGTTCATACGGCTATCAAATCTGTTGCTCCCAGCTACAAAAACCTAATACGACAATCTATTCTGTGGCGCACAGCCATAAAATACAAAATAACGCGGTTATTGACTCTTTGGCTTGCAGTTACAGAGAATATTTCATACGGCTATCAAATCTGTTGCTCCCAGCTACAAAAACCTAATACGACAATCTATTCTGTGGCGCACAGCCACAAAAGACAAATTAACGCGGTTATTGACTCTTTGCCGTGCAGCTACAGGAAAAAGGTTATACGGCTACCAAGTATGTTGCTCCCAGCTACAAAAACCTAATACGACTATCTATTCTGTGGCGCACAGCCACAAAATACGAATTAACGCGGTTATCGACTCTTTGCCTTGCAGCTACAGAGAACAGTTCATACGGCTATCAAATCTGTTGCCCCCAGCTACAAAAACCTAATACGACAATCTATTCTGTGGCGCACAGCCACAAAATACAAATTATCGCGGTTATCGACTTGTTGGCTTGCAGCTACAGAGAAAAGTTCATACGGCTATCAAGTTTGTTGCTCCCAGCTACAAAAACCTAATACGACTATATATTCTGTGGCGCACAGCCACAAAAGACGAATTAACGCGGTTATTGACTCTTTGCCTCGCAGTTACAGAGAACATTTCATACGGCTATCAAATCTGTTGCTCCCAGCTACAAAAACCTAATACGACAATCTATTCTGAGGCGCACAGCCACAAAGACGAATTAACGCGGTTATTGACATTTTGACTTGCAGCTACAAGAAAAAAATCATACGGCTATCAAGTCTGTTGCTTCCAACTACAAAAACATAATACGACTTTATATTCTGTGGCGCACAGCCACAAAATACAAATTAACGCGGTTATTGACTCTTTGCCTTGCAGTTACAGAGAACATTTTATACGGCTATCAAATCTGTTGCTCCCAGCTACAAAAACCTAATACGACGTTATATTCTGTGGCGCACAGCCACAAAAGACAAATTAACGCGGTTATTGACTCTTTGCCGTGCAGCTACAGGAAAAAGGTTATACGGCTATCAAGTATGTTGCTCCCAGCTAAAAAAAACCTAATACGACTATCTATTCTGTGGCGCACAGCCACAAAATACGAATTAACGCGGTTATCGACTCTTTGCCTTGCAGCTACAGAGAACAGTTCATACGGCTATCAAGTCTGTTGCTCCCAGCTACAAAAACCTAATACGACTATATATTCTGTGGCGCACAGCCACAAAAGACGAATTAACGCGGTTATTGACTCTTTGCCTCGCAGTTACAGAGAATATTTCATACGGCTATCAAATCTGTTGCTCCCAGCTACAAAAACCTAATACGACAATCTATTCTGTGGCGCACAGCCACAAAAGACAAATTAACGCGGTTATTGACTCTTTGCCTTGCAGCTACAGAAAAAAATCATACGGCTATCAAGTCTGTTGCTCCCAGCTACGAAAACCTAATACGACTTCATATTCTGTGGCGCACAGCCACAAAACACGAAATATCGCGGTTATCGACTTGTTGGCTTGCAGCTACAGAGAAAAGTTCATACGGCTATCAAGTCTGTTGCTCCCAGCTACGAAAACCTGATACGACAATCTATTCTGTGGCGCACAGCCACAAAAGACAAATTAACGCGGTTATTACCTCTTTGCCTTGCAGCTACAGAAAAAAGTTCATACGGCTATCAAGTCTGTTGCTCCCAGCTACGAAAACCTAATACGACTTTATATTCTGTGGCGCACAGCCACAAAAGACAAATTAACGCGGTTATTGACTCTTTGCCTTGCAGCTACAGAAAAAAATCATACGGCTATCAAGTCTGTTGCTCCCAGCTACGAAAACCTAATACGACTTTATATTCTGTGGCGCACAGCCACAAAACACGGAATATCGCGGTTATCGACTTGTTGGCTTGCAGCTACAGAGAAAAGTTCATACGGCTATCAAGTCTGTTGCTCCCAGCTACAAAAACCTGATACGACAATCTATTCTGTGGCGCACAGCCACAAAAGACGAATTAACGCGGTTATTGACTCTTTGCCTCGCAGTTACAGAGAACATTTTATACGGCTATCAAATCTGTTGCTCCCAGCTACAAAAACCTAATACGACAATCTATTCTGTGGCGCACAGCCACAAAGACGAATTAACGCGGTTATTGACATTTTGACTTGCAGCTACAAAAAAAAATCATACGGCTATCAAGTCTGTTGCTCCCAGCTACGAAAACCTAATACGACTTTATATTCTGTGGCGC
Organism: Litoditis marina; assembly: GCA_964036275.1. Classification (NCBI taxonomy): domain Eukaryota; kingdom Metazoa; phylum Nematoda; class Chromadorea; order Rhabditida; family Rhabditidae; genus Litoditis; species Litoditis marina. The sequence goes on from CAXIWQ010000508.1 coordinate 287,088, forward strand.
ACAGCCACAAAACACGAAATATCGCGGTTATCGACTTGTTGGCTTGCAGCTACAGAGAAAAGTTCATACGGCTATCAAGTCTGTTGCTCCCAGCTACAAAAACCTGATACGACAATCTATTCTGTGGCGCACAGCCACAAAAGACAAATTAACGCGGTTATTACCTCTTTGCCTTGCAGCTACAGAAAAAAGTTCATACGGCTATCAAGTCTGTTGCTCCCAGCTACGAAAACCTAATACGACTTTATATTCTGTGGCGCACAGCCACAAAAGACAAATTAACGCGGTTATTGACTCTTTGCCTTGCAGCTACAGAAAAAAATCATACGGCTATCAAGTCTGTTGCTCCCAGCTACGAAAACCTAATACGACTTTATATTCTGTGGCGCACAGCCACAAAACACGAAATATCGCGGTTATCGACTTGTTGGCTTGCAGCTACAGAGAAAAGTTCATACGGCTATCAAGTCTGTTGCTCCCAGCTACAAAAACCTGATACGACAATCTATTCTGTGGCGCACAGCCACAAAAGACAAATTAACGCGGTTATTACCTCTTTGCCTTGCAGCTACAGAAAAAAGTTCATACGGCTATCAAGTCTGTTGCTCCCAGCTACGAAAACCTAATACGACTTTATATTCTGTGGCGCACAGCCACAAAAGACAAATTAACGCGGTTATTGACTCTTTGCCGTGCAGCTACAGAAAAAAATCATACGGCTATCAAGTCTGTTGCTCCCAGCTACGAAAACCTAATACGACTTTATATTCTGTGGCGCACAGCCACAAAACACGGAATATCGCGGTTATCGACTTGTTGGCTTGCAGCTACAGAGAAAAGTTCATACGGCTATCAAGTCTGTTGCTCCCAGCTACAAAAACCTGATACGACAATCTATTCTGTGGCGCACAGCCACAAAAGACGAATTAACGCGGTTATTGACTCTTTGCCTCGCAGTTACAGAGAACATTTTATACGGCTATCAAATTTGTTGCTCCCAGCTACAAAAACCTAATACGACAATCTATTCTGTGGCGCACAGCCACAAAGACGAATTAACGCGGTTATTGACATTTTGACTTGCAGCTACAAAAAAAAATCATACGGCTATCAAGTCTGTTGCTCCCAGCTACGAAAACCTAATACGACTTTATATTCTGTGGCGCACAGCCACAAAACACGAAATATCGCGGTTATCGACTTGTTGGCTTGCAGCTACAGAGAAAAGTTCATACGGCTATCAAGTCTGTTGCTCCCAGCTACAAAAACCTGATACGACAATCTATTCTGTGGCGCACAGCCACAAAAGACAAATTAACGCGGTTATTACCTCTTTGCCTTGCAGCTACAGAAAAAAGTTCATACGGCTATCAAGTCTGTTGCTCCCAGCTACGAAAACCTAATACGACTTTATATTCTGTGGCGCACAGCCACAAAAGACAAATTAACGCGGTTATTGACTCTTTGCCTTGCAGCTACAGAAAAAAATCATACGGCTATCAAGTCTGTTGCTCCCAGCTACGAAAACCTAATACGACTTTATATTCTGTGGCGCACAGCCACAAAACACGAAATATCGCGGTTATCGACTTGTTGGCTTGCAGCTACAGAGAAAAGTTCATACGGCTATCAAGTCTGTTGCTCCCAGCTACAAAAACCTGATACGACAATCTATTCTGTGGCGCACAGCCACAAAAGACAAATTAACGCGGTTATTACCTCTTTGCCTTGCAGCTACAGAAAAAAGTTCATACGGCTATCAAGTCTGTTGCTCCCAGCTACGAAAACCTAATACGACTTTATATTCTGTGGCGCACAGCCACAAAAGACGAATTAACGCGGTTATTGACTCTTTGCCGTGCAGCTACAGGAAAAAGGTTATACGGCTATCAAGTATGTTGCTCCCAGCTAAAAAAAACCTAATACGACTATCTATTCTGTGGCGCACAGCCACAAAATACGAATTAACGCGGTTATCGACTCTTTGCCTTGCAGCTACAGAGAACAGTTCATACGGCTATCAAGTCTGTTGCTCCCAGCTACAAAAACCTAATACGACTATATATTCTGTGGCGCACAGCCACAAAAGACGAATTAACGCGGTTATTGACTCTTTGCCTCGCAGTTACAGAGAATATTTCATACGGCTATCAAATCTGTTGCTCCCAGCTACAAAAACCTAATACGACAATCTATTCTGTGGCGCACAGCCACAAAAGACAAATTAACGCGGTTATTGACTCTTTGCCTTGCAGCTACAGAAAAAAAATCATACGGCTATCAAGTCTGTTGCTCCCAGCTACGAAAACCTAATACGACTTCATATTCTGTGGCGCACAGCCACAAAACACGAAATATCGCGGTTATCGACTTGTTGGCTTGCAGCTACAGAGAAAAGTTCATACGGCTATCAAGTCTGTTGCTCCCAGCTACGAAAACCTGATACGACAATCTATTCTGTGGCGCACAGCCACAAAAGACAAATTAACGCGGTTATTACCTCTTTGCCTTGCAGCTACAGAAAAAAGTTCATACGGCTATCAAGTCTGTTGCTCCCAGCTACGAAAACCTAATACGACTTTATATTCTGTGGCGCACAGCCACAAAAGACAAATTAACGCGGTTATTGACTCTTTGCCTTGCAGCTACAGAAAAAAATCATACGGCTATCAAGTCTGTTGCTCCCAGCTACGAAAACCTAATACGACTTTATATTCTGTGGCGCACAGCCACAAAACACGAAATATCGCGGTTATCGACTTGTTGGCTTGCAGCTACAGAGAAAAGTTCATACGGCTATCAAGTCTGTTGCTCCCAGCTACAAAAACCTGATACGACAATCTATTCTGTGGCGCACAGCCACAAAAGACGAATTAACGCGGTTATTGACTCTTTGCCTCGCAGCTACAGAGAAAAGTTCATACGGCTATCAAATCTGTTGCTCCCAGCTACAAAAACCTAATACGACAATCTATTCTGTGGCGCACAGCCACAAAGACGAATTAACGCGGTTATTGACATTTTGACTTGCAGCTACAAAAAAAAATCATACGGCTATCAAGTCTGTTGCTCCCAGCTACGAAAACCTAATACGACTTTATATTCTGTGGCGCACAGCCACAAAACACGAAATATCGCGGTTATCGACTTGTTGGCTTGCAGCTACAGAGAAAAGTTCATACGGCTATCAAGTCTGTTGCTCCCAGCTACAAAAACCTGATACGACAATCTATTCTGTGGCGCACAGCCACAAAAGACAAATTAACGCGGTTATTACCTCTTTGCCTTGCAGCTACAGAAAAAAGTTCATACGGCTATCAAGTCTGTTGCTCCCAGCTACGAAAACCTAATACGACTTTATATTCTGTGGCGCACAGCCACAAAAGACAAATTAACGCGGTTATTGACTCTTTGCCGTGCAGCTACAGGAAAAAGGTTATACGGCTATCAAGTATGTTGCTCCCAGCTACAAAAACCTAATACGACTATCTATTCTGTGGCGCACAGCCACAAAATACGAATTGACGCGGTTATCGACTCTTTGCCTTGCAGCTACAGAGAATATTTCATACGGCTATCAAATCTGTTGCTCCCAGCTACAAACACCTAATACGACAATCTATTCTGTGGCGCACAGCCACAAAAACAAATTATCGCGGTTATCGACTTGTTGGCTTGCAGCTACAGAGAAAAGTTCATACGGCTATCAAGTCTGTTGCTCCCAGCTACAAAAACCTAATACGACTATATATTCTGTGGCGCACAGCCACAAAAGACGAATTAACGCGGTTATTGACTCTTTGCCTCGCAGTTACAGAGAACATTTTATACGGCTATCAAATCTGTTGCTCCCAGCTACAAAAACCTAATACGACAATCTATTCTGTGGCGCACAGCCACAAAGACGAATTAACGCGGTTATTGACATTTTGACTTGCAGCTACAAAAAAAATCATACGGCTATCAAGTCTGTTGCTCCCAGCTACAAAAACCTAATACGACTATATATTCTGTGGCGCACAGCCACAAAATACGAATTACGCGGTTATCGACTTTTTGGCTTGCAGTTACAGAGAAAAGTTTATGCGGCTATCAAGTCTGTTGCTCCCAGCTACAAAAACCTAATACGACTTCATATTCTGTGGCGCACAGCCACAAAAGACAAATTAACGCGGTTATTGACTCGACAATCTATTCTGTGGCGCACAGCCACAAAGACGAATTAACGCGGTTATTGACATTTTGACTTGCAGCTACAAAAAAAAATCATACGGCTATCAAGTCTGTTGCTCCCAGCTACAAAAACCTAATACGACTATATATTCTGTGGCGCACAGCCACAAAAGACGAATTAACGCGGTTATTGACTCTTTGCCTCGCAGTTACAGAGAATATTTCATACGGCTATCAAATCTGTTGCTCCCAGATACAAACACCTAATACGACAATCTATTCTGTGGCGCACAGCCACAAAATACGAATTAACGCGGTTATCGACTTTTTGGCTTGCAGTTAAAGAGAAAAGTTCATACGGCTATCAAATCTGTTGCTCCCAGATACAAACACCTAATACGACAATCTATTCTGTGGCGCACAGCCACAAAATACGAATTAACGCGTTATCGACTTTTTGGCTTGCAGTTACAGAGAAAAGTTTATGCGGCTATCAAGTCTGTTGCTCCCAGCTACAAAAACCTAATACGACTTCATATTCTGTGGCGCACAGCCACAAAAGACAAATTAACGCGGTTATTGACTCTTTGCCGTAAAGCTACAAAAAAAAGTTTATACGGCTATCAAGTATGTTGCTCCCAGCTGCAAAGACCTAACACGACTATATATTCTGTGGCGCACAGCCACAAAAGACGACTTAACGCGGTTATTGACTCTTTGCCTTGCAGCTACAGAAAAAAGTTCATACGGCTATCAAGTCTGTTGCTCCCAGATACAAAAACCTAATACGACAATCTATTTTGTGGCGCACGTCCACCAAATACAAATTAACGCGGTTATTGACTCTTTGCCTTGCACCTACAGAAAAAAAATCATACGGCTATCAAGTCGGTTGCTCCCAACTACAAAAACCTAATACGACTTTATATTCTGTGGCGCACAACCACAAAAGACAAAATAACGCGGTTATTGACTCTTTGCCTTGCAGCTACAGAAAAAAGTTTATACGGCTATCAAGTCTGTTGCTCCCAGCTACAAAAACCTAATACGATTATCTATTCTGTGGCGCACAGCCACGAAATACGAATTAACGCGGTTATCGACTCTTCGGCTTGCAGTTACAGAAAAAAAAACTCATACGGCAATCAAGTCTGTTGCTCCCAACTACAAAAACCTTATACGACTTTATATTCTGTGGCGCACAGCCACAAAAGACAAATTAACGCGGTTATTGACTCTTTGCCTTGCAGCTACAAAAAAAGTTCATACGGCTATCAAGTATGTTGCTCCCAGCTCGAAAAACCCAATACAACTATCTTTTCTGTGCACACAGCCACAAATTACGAATTAACGCGGTTATCGACTCTTTGCCTTGCAGCTACAGAAAAAAGTTTATACGGCTATCAAGTCTGTTGCTCCTGGCTACAAAAACCTAATACGACTTACTATTCTGTGGCGCACAGCCACAAAAGACAAATTAACGCGGTTATTGACTCTTTACCGTGCAGCTATAGAAAAAAGTTTATACGGCTATCGAGTATGTTGCTCCCAGCTACAAAAACCTAATACGACAATCTATTCTGTGGCGCACAGCCACAAAATACGAATTAACGCGGTTATCGACTCTTTGCCTTGCAACTACAGAAAACAGTTCATACGGCTATCAAGTCTGTTGCTCCCAGATACAAAAACCTAATACGACTATCTATTATGTGGCGCACAGCCACAAAATACGAATTAACGCGGTTATCGTCTCTTTGGCTTGCAGTTACAGAGAAAAGTTCATACGGCTATCAAATCTGTTGCTCCCAGCTACAAAAACTAATACGACAATCTATTCTGTGGCGCACAGCCATAAAATACAAAATAACGCGGTTATTGACTCTTTGGCTTGCAGTTACAGAGAAAAGTTTATACGGCTATCAAGTCTGTTGCTCCCAACTACAAAACCTAATACGACTTTATATTCTGTGGCGCACAACCACAAAAGACAAATTAACGCGGTTATTGACTCTTTGCCTTGCAGCTACAGAAAAAAGTTTATACGGCTATCAAGTCTGTTGCTCCCAGCTACAAAAACCTAATACGATTATCTATTCTGTGGCGCACAGCCACGAAATACGAATTAACGCGGTTATCGACTCTTCGGCTTGCAGTTACAGAAAAAAAAACTCATACGGCAATCAAGTCTGTTGCTCCCAACTACAAAAACCTAATACAACTATCTTTTCTGTGGCACACAGCCACAAAATACGAATTAACGCGGTTATTGACTCTTTGCCTTGCAGCTACAGAAAAAAGTTTATACGGCTATCAAGTATGTTGCTCCCAGCTAGAAAAACCTAATACGACTTTATGTTCTGTGGCGCACAGCCACAAAAGACAAATTAACGCGGTTATTGACTCTTTGCCTTGCAGCTACAAAAAAAGTTCATACGGCTATCAAGTATGTTGCTCCCAGCTCGAAAAACCCAATACAACTATCTTTTCTGTGGCACACAGCCACAAATTACGAATTAACGCGGTTATCGACTCTTTGCCTTGCAGCTACAGAAAAAAGTTTATACGGCTATCAAGTCTGTTGCTCCTGGCTACAAAAACCTAATACGACTTTATGTTCTGTGGCGCACAGCCACAAAAGACAAATTAACGCGGTTATTGACTCTTTGCCTTGCAGCTACAAAAAAAAGTTTATACGGCTATCAAGTCTGTTGCTCCCAGCTACAAAAACCTAATACGATTATCTATTCTGTGGCGCACAGCCACGAAATACGAATTAACGCGGTTATCGACTCTTCGGCTTGCAGTTACAGAAAAAAAACTCATACGGCAATCAAGTCTGTTGCTCCCAACTACAAAAACCTTATACGACTTTATATTCTGTGGCGCACAGCCACAAAAGACAAATTAACGCGGTTATTGACTCTTTGCCTTGCAGCTACAAAAAAAAGTTCATACGGCTATCAAGTATGTTGCTCCCAGCTCGAAAAACCCAATACAACTATCTTTTCTGTGGCACACAGCCACAAATTACGAATTAACGCGGTTATCGACTCTTTGCCTTGCAGCTACAGAAAAAAGTTTATACGGCTATCAAGTCTGTTGCTCCCAGCTACAAAAACCTAATACGACAATCTATTCTGTGGCGCACAGCCATAAAATACAAAATAACGCGGTTATTGACTCTTTGGCTTGCAGTTACAGAGAAAAGTTTATACGGCTATCAAGTCTGTTGCTCCCAACTACAAAAACCTAATACGACTTTATATTCTGTGGCGCACAACCACAAAAGACAAATTAACGCGGTTATTGACTCTTTGCCTTGCAGCTACAGAAAAAAGTTTATACGGCTATCAAGTCTGTTGCTCCCAGCTACAAAAACCTAATACGATTATCTATTCTGTGGCGCACAGCCACGAAATACGAATTAACGCGGTTATCGACTCTTCGGCTTGCAGTTACAGAAAAAAAAAACTCATACGGCAATCAAGTCTGTTGCTCCCAACTACAAAAACCTAATACAACTATCTTTTCTGTGGCACACAGCCACAAAATACGAATTAACGCGGTTATTGACTCTTTGCCTTGCAGCTACAGAAAAAAGTTTATACGGCTATCAAGTATGTTGCTCCCAGCTAGAAAAACCTAATACGACTTTATGTTCTGTGGCGCACAGCCACAAAAGACAAATTAACGCGGTTATTGACTCTTTGCCTTGCAGCTACAAAAAAAAGTTCATACGGCTATCAAGTATGTTGCTCCCAGCTCGAAAAACCCAATACAACTATCTTTTCTGTGGCACACAGCCACAAATTACGAATTAACGCGGTTATCGACTCTTTGCCTTGCAGCTACAGAAAAAAGTTTATACGGCTATCAAGTCTGTTGCTCCTGGCTACAAAAACCTAATACGACTTTATGTTCTGTGGCGCACAGCCACAAAAGACAAATTAACGCGGTTATTGACTCTTTGCCTTGCAGCTACAAAAAAAAGTTTATACGGCTATCAAGTCTGTTGCTCCCAGCTACAAAAACCTAATACGATTATCTATTCTGTGGCGCACAGCCACGAAATACGAATTAACGCGGTTATCGACTCTTCGGCTTGCAGTTACAGAAAAAAAACTCATACGGCAATCAAGTCTGTTGCTCCCAACTACAAAAACCTTATACGACTTTATATTCTGTGGCGCACAGCCACAAAAGACAAATTAACGCGGTTATTGACTCTTTGCCTTGCAGCTACAAAAAAAAGTTCATACGGCTATCAAGTATGTTGCTCCCAGCTCGAAAAACCCAATACAACTATCTTTTCTGTGGCACACAGCCACAAATTACGAATTAACGCGGTTATCGACTCTTTGCCTTGCAGCTACAGAAAAAAGTTTATACGGCTATCAAGTCTGTTGCTCCTGGCTACAAAAACCTAATACGACTTACTATTCTGTGGCGCACAGCCACAAAAGACAAATTAACGCGGTTATTGACTCTTTACCGTGCAGCTATAGAAAAAAGTTTATACGGCTATCGAGTATGTTGCTCCCAGCTACAAAAACCTAATACGACAATCTATTCTGTGGCGCACAGCCACAAAATACGAATTAACGCGGTTATCGACTCTTTGCCTTGCAACTACAGAAAACAGTTCATACGGCTATCAAGTCTGTTGCTCCCAGATACAAAAACCTAATACGACTATCTATTATGTGGCGCACAGCCACAAAATACGAATTAACGCGGTTATCGTCTCTTTGGCTTGCAGTTACAGAGAAAAGTTCATACGGCTATCAAATCTGTTGCTCCCAGCTACAAAAACCTAATACGACAATCTATTCTGTGGCGCACAGCCATAAAATACAAAATAACGCGGTTATTGACTCTTTGGCTTGCAGTTACAGAGAAAAGTTTATACGGCTATCAAGTCTGTTGCTCCCAACTACAAAAACCTAATACGACTTTATATTCTGTGGCGCACAACCACAAAAGACAAATTAACGCGGTTATTGACTCTTTGCCTTGCAGCTACAGAAAAAAGTTTATACGGCTATCAAGTCTGTTGCTCCCAGCTACAAAAACCTAATACGATTATCTATTCTGTGGCGCACAGCCACGAAATACGAATTAACGCGGTTATCGACTCTTCGGCTTGCAGTTACAGAAAAAAAAACTCATACGGCAATCAAGTCTGTTGCTCCCAACTACAAAAACCTAATACAACTATCTTTTCTGTGGCACACAGCCACAAAATACGAATTAACGCGGTTATTGACTCTTTGCCTTGCAGCTACAGAAAAAAGTTTATACGGCTATCAAGTATGTTGCTCCCAGCTAGAAAAACCTAATACGACTTTATGTTCTGTGGCGCACAGCCACAAAAGACAAATTAACGCGGTTATTGACTCTTTGCCTTGCAGCTACAAAAAAAAGTTCATACGGCTATCAAGTATGTTGCTCCCAGCTCGAAAAACCCAATACAACTATCTTTTCTGTGGCACACAGCCACAAATTACGAATTAACGCGGTTATCGACTCTTTGCCTTGCAGCTACAGAAAAAAGTTTATACGGCTATCAAGTCTGTTGCTCCTGGCTACAAAAACCTAATACGACTTTATGTTCTGTGGCGCACAGCCACAAAAGACAAATTAACGCGGTTATTGACTCTTTGCCTTGCAGCTACAAAAAAAAGTTCATACGGCTATCAAGTACGTTGCTCCCAGCTAGAAAAACCCAATACAACTATCTTTTCTGTGGCACACAGCCACAAAAGACGAATTAACGCGGTTATTGACTCTTTGCCTTGCAGCTACAGAAAAAAGTTTATACGGCTATCAAGTCTGTTGCTCCCAGCTACAAAAACCTAATACGACTTACTATTCTGTGGCGCACAGCCACAAAAGACAAATTAACGCGGTTATTGACTTTTTACCGTGCAGCTACAGAAAAAAGTTCATACGGCTATCAAGTCTGTTGCTCCCAGATACAAAAACCTAATACGACTATCTATTATGTGGCGCACAGCCACAAAATACGAATTAACGCGGTTATCGTCTCTTTGGCTTGCAGTTACAGAGAAAGGTTCATACGGCTATCAAATCTGTTGCTCCCAGCTACAAAAACCTAATACGACAATCTATTCTGTGGCGCACAGCCATAAAATACAAAATAACGCGGTTATTGACTCTTTGGCTTGCAGTTACAGAGAAAAGTTTATACGGCTATCAAGTCTGTTGCTCCCAGCTACAAAAACCTAATACGACTCCATATTCTGTGGCGCACAGCCACAAAAGACAAATTAACGCGGTTATTGACTCTTTGCCGTAAAAGTTTATACGGCTATCAAGTATGTTGCTCCCAGCTACAAAGACCTAACACGACTATATATTTTGTGGCGCACAGCCACAAAAGACGACTTAACGCGGTTATTGACTCTTTGCATTGCAGCTACAGAAAAAAGTTCATACGGCTATCAAGTCTGTTGCTCCCAGATACAAAAACCTAAGACGACTATATATTCTGTGGCGCACAGCCACAAAATACGAATTAACGCGTTATTGACTCTTTGCCTTGCAGCTACAGAGAACAGTTCATACGGCTATCAAATCTGTTGCTCCCAGCTACAAAAACCTAATACGACAATCTATTTTGTGGCGCACATCCACCAAATACGAATTAACGCGGTTATTGACTCTTTGCCTTGCACCTACAAAAAAAAATCATACGGCTATCAAGTCTGTTGCTCCCAACTACAAAAACCTAATACGACTTTATATTCTGTGGCGCACAACCACAAAAGACAAATTAACGCGGTTATTGACTCTTTGCCTTGCAGCTACAGAAAAAAGTTTATACGGCTATCAAGTCTGTTGCTCCCAGCTACAAAAACCTAATACGATTATCTATTCTGTGACGCACAGCCACGAAATACGAATCAACGCGGTTATCGACTCTTCGGCTTGCAGTTACAGAAAAAAAACTCATACGGCAATCAAGTCTGCTGCTCCCAACTACAAAAACCTAATACGACTTTATATTCTGTGGCGCACAGCCACCAAAGACAGATTAACGCGGTTATTGACTCTTTGCCTTGCAGCTACAGAAAAAAGTTTATACGGCTATCAAGTATGTTGCTCCCAGCTAGAAAAACCCAATACAACTATCTATTCTGTGGCGCACAGCCATAAAATACGAAATAACGCGGTTATTGACTCTTTGGCTTGCAGTTACAGAGAAAAGTTTATACGGCTATCAAGTCTGTTGCTCCCAGCTACAAAAACCTAATACGACTCCATATTCTTTGGCGCACAGCCACAAAAAACAAATTAACGCGGTTATTGACTCTTTGCCGTAAAGCTACAGAAAAAAGTTTATACGGCTATCAAGTATGTTGCTCCCAGCTACAAAGACCTAACACGACTATATATTTTGTGGCGCACAGCCACAAAAGACGACTTAACGCGGTTATTGACTCTTTGCCTTGCAGCTACAGAAAAAAGTTCATACGGCTATCAAGTCTGTTGCTCCCAGATACAAAAACCTAAGACGACTATATATTCTGTGGCGCACAGCCACAAAAGACGAATTAACGCGTTATTGACTCTTTGCCTTGCAGCTACAGAGAACAGTTCATACGGCTATCAAATCTGTTGCTCCCAGCTACAAAAACCTGATACGACAATCTACTTTGTGGCGCACATCCACCAAATACGAATTAACGCGGTTATTGACTCTTTGCCTTGCACCTACAAAAAAAAATCATACGGCTATCAAGTCTGTTGCTCCCAACTACAAAAACCTAATACGACTTTATATTCTGTGGCGCACAACCACAAAAGACAAATTAACGCGGTTATTGACTCTTTTCCTTGCAGCTACAGAAAAAAGTTTATACGGCTATCAAGTCTGTTGCTCCCAGCTACAAAAACCTAATACGATTATCTATTCTGTGGCGCACAGCCACGAAATACGAATCAACACGGTTATCGACTCTTCGGCTTGCAGTTACAGAAAAAAAAACTCATACGGCAATCAAGTCTGTTGCTCCCAACTACAAAAACCTAATACGACTTTATATTCTGTGGCGCACAGCCACAAAAGACAGATTAACGCGGTTATTGACTCTTTGCCTTGCAGCTACAGAAAAAAGTTTATACGGCTATCAAGTATGTTGCTCCCAGCTAGAAAAACCCAATACAACTATCTTTTCTGTGGCACACAGCCACAAAATACGAACTAACGCGGTTATTGACTATTTGCCTTGCAGCTACAAAAAAAAGTTTATACGGCTATCAAGTCTGTTGCTCCCAGCTACAAAAACCTAATACGACTTACTATTCTGTGGCGCACAGCCACAAAAGACAAATTAACGCGGTTATTGACTCTTTACCGTGCAGCTACAGAAAACAGTTTATACGGCTATCGAGTATGTTGCTCCCAGCTACAAAAACCTGATACGACAATCTATTCTGTGGCGCACAGCCACAAAATACGAATTAACGCGGTTGTCGACTCTTTGCCTTGCAACTACAGAGAACAGTTCATACGGCTATCAAGTCTGTTGCTCCCAGATACAAAAACCTAATACGACTATCTATTATGTGGCGCACAGCCACAAAATACGAATTAACGCGGTTATCGACTCTTTGGCTTGCAGTTACAGAGAAAAGTTCATACGGCTATCAAATCTGTTGCTCCCAGCTACAAAAACCTAATACGACAATCTATTCTGTGGCGCACAGCCATAACATACGAAATAACGCGGTTATTGACTCTTTGGCTTGCAGTTACAGAGAAAAATTTATACGGCTATCAAGTCTGTTGCTCCCAGCTACAAAAACCAAATACGACTCCATATTCTGTGGCGCACAGCCACAAAAGACAAATTAACGCGGTTATTGACTCTTTGCCGTAAAGCTACAAAATAAAAGTTTATACGGCTATCAAGTATGTTGCTCCCAGCTACAAAGACCTAACACGACTATATATTTAGTGGCGCACAGCCACAAAAGACGACTTAACGCGGTTATTGACTCTTTGCCTTGCAGCTACAGAAAAAAGTTCATACGGCTATCAAGTCTGTTGCTCCCAGATACAAAAACCTAAGACGACTATATATTCTGTGGCGCACAGCCACAAAAGACGAATTAACGCGTTATTGACTCTTTGCCTTGCAGCTACAGAGAACAGTTCATACGGCTATCAAGTCTGTTGCTCCCAGCTACAAAAACCTAATACGACTATATATTCTGTGGCGCACAGCCACAAAAGACGAATTAACGCGGTTATTGACTCTTTGCCTCGCAGTTACAGATAACATTTCATACGGCTATTAAATCTGTTGCTCCCAGCTACAAAAACCTGATACGACAATCTATTCTGTGGCGCACAGCCACAAAGACGAATTAACGCGGTTATTGACATTTTGACTTGCAGCTACAAAAAAAATCATACGGCTATCAAGTCTGTTGCTTCCAACTACAGAAACATAATACGACAATCTATTCTGTGGCGCACAGCCACAAAACACGAAATATCGCGGTTATCGACTTGTTGGCTTGCAGCTACAGAGAAAAGTTCATACGGCTATCAAGTCTGTTGCTCCCAGCTACAAAAACCTGATACGACAATCTATTCTGTGGCGCACAGCCACAAAAGACAAATTAACGCGGTTATTACCTCTTTGCCTTGCAGCTACAGAAAAAAGTTCATACGGCTATCAAATCTGTTGCTCCCAGCTACAAAAACCTAATACGACAATCTATTCTGTGGCGCACAGCCACAAAATACAAATTATCGCGGTTATCGACTTGTTGGCTTGCAGCTACCGAGAAAAGTTCATACGGCTATCAAGTCTGTTGCTCCCAGCTACAAAAACCTAATACGACTATATATTCTGTGGCGCACAGCCACAAAAGACGAATTAACGCGGTTATTGACTCTTTGCCTCGCAGTTACAGAGAACATTTCATACGGCTATCAAATCTGTTGCTCCCAGCTACAAAAACCTAATACGACAATCTATTCTGTGGCGCACAGCCACAAAGACGAATTAACGCGGTTATTGACATTTTGACTTGCAGCCACAAAAACAAATCATACGGCTATCAAGTCTGTTGCTTCCAACTACAAAAACATAATACGACTTTATATTCTGTGGCGCACAGCCACAAAATACAAATTAACGCGGTTATTGACTCTTTGCCTTGCAGTTACAGAGAACATTTCATACGGCTATCAAATCTGTTGCTCCCAGCTACAAAAACCTAATACGACTTTATATTCTGTGGCGCACAGCCACAAAAGACAAATTAACGCGGTTATTACCTCTTTGCCTTGCAGCTACAGAAAAAAAGTTTATACGGCTATCAAGTCTGTTGCTCCCAGCTACAAAAACCTAATACGACTTTATATTCTGTGGCGCACAGCCACAAAAGACAAATTAACGCGGTTATTGACTCTTTGCCGTGCAGCTACAGAAAAAAGTTTATATGACTATCAAGTATGTTGTTCCCAGCTAGAAAAACCCAATACAACTATCTATTCTGTGGCACACAGCCACAAAATACGATATAACGCGGTTATCGACTCTTTGCCTTGCAGCTACAGAAAAAAGTTTATACGGCTATCAAGTCTGTTGCTCATGGCTACAAAAACCTAATACGACTTTATATCCTGTGGCGCACAGCCACAAAAGACAAATTAACGCGGTTATTACCTCTTTGCCTTGCAGTTACAGAGAACATTTCATACGGCTATCAAATCTGTTGCTCCCAGCTACAAAAACCTAATACGACTTTATATTCTGTGGCGCACAGCCACAAAAGACAAATTAACGCGGTTATTGACTCTTTGCCGTGCAGCTACAGAAAAAAGTTTATATGGCTATCAAGTATGTTGCTCCCAGCTAGAAAAACCCAATACAACTATCTATTCTGTGGCACACAGCCACAAAATACGATATAACGCGGTTATCGACTCTTTGCCTTGCAGCTACAGAAAAAAGTTCATACGGCTATCAAGTCTGTTGCTCCCAGCTACAAAAACCTAATACGACTTTATATTCTGTGGCGCACAGCCACAAAAGACAAATTAACGCGGTTATTACCTCTTTGCCTTGCAGCTACAGAAAAAAGTTTATACGGCTATCAAGTCTGTTGCTCCCAGCTACAAAAACCTAATACGACTTTATATTCTGTGGCGCACAGCCACAAAAGACAAATTAACGCGGTTATTGACTTTTTGCCGTGCAGCTACAGAAAAAAGTTTATATGGCTATCAAGTATGTTGTTCCCAGCTAGAAAAACCCAATACAACTATCTATTCTGTGGCACACAGCCACAAAATACGATATAACGCGGTTATCGACTCTTTGCCTTGCAGCTACAGAAAAAAGTTTATACGGCTATCAAGTCTGTTGCTCATGGCTACAAAAACCTAATACGACTTTATATCCTGTGGCGCACAGCCACAAAAGACAAATTAACGCGGTTATTACCTCTTGGCCTTGCAGCTACAGAAAAAAGTTCATACGGCTATCAAGTCTGTTGCTCCCAGCTACAAAAACCTGATACGACAATCTATTCTGTGGCGCACAGCCACAAAAGACAAATTAACGCGGTTATTACCTCTTTGCCTTGCAGCTACAGAAAAAAGTTCATACGGCTATCAAATCTGTTGCTCCCA
This sequence comes from Litoditis marina, assembly GCA_964036275.1. Lineage (NCBI taxonomy): Eukaryota > Metazoa > Nematoda > Chromadorea > Rhabditida > Rhabditidae > Litoditis > Litoditis marina. The sequence continues at coordinate 302,941 of CAXIWQ010000508.1, forward strand.
GCTACAAAAACCTAATACGACAATCTATTCTGTGGCGCACAGCCACAAAATACAAATTATCGCGGTTATCGACTTGTTGGCTTGCAGCTACCGAGAAAAGTTCATACGGCTATCAAGTCTGTTGCTCCCAGCTACAAAAACATAATACAACTATATATTCTGTGGCGCACAGCCACAAAAGACGAATTAACGCGGTTATTGACTCTTTGCCTCGCAGTTACAGAGAACATTTCATACGGCTATCAAATCTGTTGCTCCCAGCTACAAAAACCTAATACGACAATCTATTCTGTGGCGCACAGCCACAAAGACGAATTAACGCGGTTATTGACATTTTGACTTGCAGCCACAAAAACAAATCATACGGCTATCAAGTCTGTTGCTTCCAACTACAAAAACATAATACGACTTTATATTCTGTGGCGCACAGCCACAAAATACAAATTAACGCGGTTATTGACTCTTTGCCTTGCAGTTACAGAGAACATTTCATACGGCTATCAAATCTGTTGCTCCCAGCTACAAAAACCTAATACGACTTTATATTCTGTGGCGCACAGCCACAAAAGACAAATTAACGCGGTTATTACCTCTTTGCCTTGCAGCTACAGAAAAAAAGTTTATACGGCTATCAAGTCTGTTGCTCCCAGCTACAAAAAACCTAATACGACTTTATATTCTGTGGCGCACAGCCACAACAGACAAATTAACGCGGTTATTGACTCTTTGCCGTGCAGCTACAGAAAAAAGTTTATATGGCTATCAAGTATGTTGTTCCCAGCTAGAAAAACCCAATACAACTATCTATTCTGTGGCACACAGCCACAAAAGACAAATTAACGCGGTTATTGACTCTTTGCCTTGCGGCTACAGAAAAAAGTTTATACGGCTATCAAGTCTGTTGCTCCCAGCTACAAAAACCTAATACGATTATCTATTCTGTGGCGCACAGCCACGAAATACGAATTAACGCGGTTATCGACTCTTCGGCTTGCAGTTACAGAAAAAAAAACTCATACGGCAATCAAGTCTGTTGCTCCCAACTACAAAAACCTAATACAACTATCTTTTCTGTGGCACACAGCCACAAAATACGAATTAACGCGGTTATTGACTCTTTGCCTTGCAGCTACAGAAAAAAGTTTATACGGCTATCAAGTATGTTGCTCCCAGCTAGAAAAACCTAATACGACTTTATGTTCTGTGGCGCACAGCCACAAAAGACAAATTAACGCGGTTATTGACTCTTTGCCTTGCAGCTACAAAAAAAAGTTCATACGGCTATCAAGTATGTTGCTCCCAGCTCGAAAAACCCAATACAACTATCTTTTCTGTGGCACACAGCCACAAATTACGAATTAACGCGGTTATCGACTCTTTGCCTTGCAGCTACAGAAAAAAGTTTATACGGCTATCAAGTCTGTTGCTCCTGGCTACAAAAACCTAATACGACTTTATGTTCTGTGGCGCACAGCCACAAAAGACAAATTAACGCGGTTATTGACTCTTTGCCTTGCAGCTACAAAAAAAAGTTCATACGGATAGCAAGTACGTTGCTCCCAGCTAGAAAAACCCAATACAACTATCTTTTCTGTGGCACACAGCCACAAAAGACGAATTAACGCGGTTATTGACTCTTTGCCTTGCAGCTACAGAAAAAAGTTTATACGGCTATCAAGTCTGTTGCTCCCAGCTACAAAAACCTAATACGACTTACTATTCTGTGGCGCACAGCCACAAAAGACAAATTAACGCGGTTATTGACTTTTTACCGTGCAGCTACAGAAAAAAGTTTATACGGCTATCAAGTCTGTTGCTCCCAGATACAAAAACCTAATACGACTATCTATTATGTGGCGCACAGCCACAAAATACGAATTAACGCGGTTATCGTCTCTTTGGCTTGCAGTTACAGAGAAAGGTTCATACGGCTATCAAATCTGTTGCTCCCAGCTACAAAAACCTAATACGACAATCTATTCTGTGGCGCACAGCCATAAAATACAAAATAACGCGGTTATTGACTCTTTGGCTTGCAGTTACAGAGAAAAGTTTATACGGCTATCAAGTCTGTTGCTCCCAGCTACAAAAACCTAATACGACTCCATATTCTGTGGCGCACAGCCACAAAAGACAAATTAACGCGGTTATTGACTCTTTGCCGTGAAGCTACAGAAAAAAGTTTATACGGCTATCAAGTATGTTGCTCCCAGCTACAAAGACCTAACACGACTATATATTTTGTGGCGCACAGCCACAAAAGACGACTTAACGCGGTTATTGACTCTTTGCATTGCAGCTACAGAAAAAAGTTCATACGGCTATCAAGTCTGTTGCTCCCAGATACAAAAACCTAAGACGACTATATATTCTGTGGCGCACAGCCACAAAATACGAATTAACGCGTTATTGACTCTTTGCCTTGCAGCTACAGAGAACAGTTCATACGGCTATCAAATCTGTTGCTCCCAGCTACAAAAACCTAATACGACAATCTATTTTGTGGCGCACATCCACCAAATACGAATTAACGCGGTTATTGACTCTTTGCCTTGCACCTACAAAAAAAAATCATACGGCTATCAAGTCTGTTGCTCCCAACTACAAAAACCTAATACGACTTTATATTCTGTGGCGCACAACCACAAAAGACAAATTAACGCGGTTATTGACTCTTTGCCTTGCAGCTACAGAAAAAAGTTTATACGGCTATCAAGTCTGTTGCTCCCAGCTACAAAAACCTAATACGATTATCTATTCTGTGACGCACAGCCACGAAATACGAATCAACGCGGTTATCGACTCTTCGGCTTGCAGTTACAGAAAAAAAACTCATACGGCAATCAAGTCTGCTGCTCCCAACTACAAAAACCTAATACGACTTTATATTCTGTGGCGCACAGCCACCAAAGACAGATTAACGCGGTTATTGACTCTTTGCCTTGCAGCTACAGAAAAAAGTTTATACGGCTATCAAGTATGTTGCTCCCAGCTAGAAAAACCCAATACAACTATCTATTCTGTGGCGCACAGCCATAAAATACGAAATAACGCGGTTATTGACTCTTTGGCTTGCAGTTACAGAGAAAAGTTTATACGGCTATCAAGTCTGTTGCTCCCAGCTACAAAAACCTAATACGACTCCATATTCTTTGGCGCACAGCCACAAAAGACAAATTAACGCGGTTATTGACTCTTTGCCGTAAAGCTACAGAAAAAAGTTTATACGGCTATCAAGTATGTTGCTCCCAGCTACAAAGACCTAACACGACTATATATTTTGTGGCGCACAGCCACAAAAGACGACTTAACGCGGTTATTGACTCTTTGCCTTGCAGCTACAGAAAAAAGTTCATACGGCTATCAAGTATGTTGCTCCCAGATACAAAAACCTAAGACGACTATATATTCTGTGGCGCACAGCCACAAAAGACGAATTAACGCGTTATTGACTCTTTGCCTTGCAGCTACAGAGAACAGTTCATACGGCTATCAAATCTGTTGCTCCCAGCTACAAAAACCTGATACGACAATCTATTTTGTGGCGCACATCCACCAAATACGAATTAACGCGGTTATTGACTCTTTGCCTTGCACCTACAAAAAAAAATCATACGGCTATCAAGTCTGTTGCTCCCAACTACAAAAACCTAATACGACTTTATATTCTGTGGCGCACAACCACAAAAGACAAATTAACGCGGTTATTGACTCTTTTCCTTGCAGCTACAGAAAAAAGTTTATACGGCTATCAAGTATGTTGCTCCCAGCTACAAAAACCTAATACGATTATCTATTCTGTGGCGCACAGCCACGAAATACGAATCAACGCGGTTATCGACTCTTCGGCTTGCAGTTACAGAAAAAAAAAACTCATACGGCAATCAAGTCTGTTGCTCCCAACTACAAAAACCTAATACGACTTTATATTCTGTGGCGCACAGCCACAAAAGACAGATTAACGCGGTTATTGACTCTTTGCCTTGCAGCTACAGAAAAAGTTTATACGGCTATCAAGTATGTTGCTCCCAGCTAGAAAAACCCAATACAACTATCTTTTCTGTGGCACACAGCCACAAAATACGAACTAACGCGGTTATTGACTATTTGCCTTGCAGCTACAAAAAAAAGTTTATACGGCTATCAAGTCTGTTGCTCCCAGCTACAAAAACCTAATACGACTTACTATTCTGTGGCGCACAGCCACAAAAGACAAATTAACGCGGTTATTGACTCTTTACCGTGCAGCTACAGAAAACAGTTTATACGGCTATCGAGTATGTTGCTCCCAGCTACAAAAACCTGATACGACAATCTATTCTGTGGCGCACAGCCACAAAATACGAATTAACGCGGTTGTCGACTCTTTGCCTTGCAACTACAGAGAACAGTTCATACGGCTATCAAGTCTGTTGCTCCCAGATACAAAAACCTAATACGACTATCTATTATGTGGCGCACAGCCACAAAATACGAATTAACGCGGTTATCGACTCTTTGGCTTGCAGTTACAGAGAAAAGTTCATACGGCTATCAAATCTGTTGCTCCCAGCTACAAAAACCTAATACGACAATCTATTCTGTGGCGCACAGCCATAACATACGAAATAACGCGGTTATTGACTCTTTGGCTTGCAGTTACAGAGAAAAATTTATACGGCTATCAAGTCTGTTGCTCCAGCTACAAAAACCTAATACGACTCCATATTCTGTGGCGCACAGCCACAAAAGACAATTAACGCGGTTATTGACTCTTTGCCGTAAAGCTACAAAATAAAAGTTTATACGGCTATCAAGTATGTTGCTCCCAGCTACAAAGACCTAACACGACTATATATTTAGTGGCGCACAGCCACAAAAGACGACTTAACGCGGTTATTGACTCTTTGCCTTGCAGCTACAGAAAAAAGTTCATACGGCTATCAAGTCTGTTGCTCCCAGATACAAAACCTAAGACGACTATATATTCTGTGGCGCACAGCCACAAAATACGAATTAACGCGGTTATCGACTCTTTGGCTTGCAGTTACAGAGAAAAGTTCATACGGCTATCAAATCTGTTGCTCCCAGCTACAAAAACCTAATACGACAATCTATTCTGTGGCGCACAGCCATAACATACGAAATAACGCGGTTATTGACTCTTTGGCTTGCAGTTACAGAGAAAAATTTATACGGCTATCAAGTCTGTTGCTCCCAGCTACAAAAACCTAATACGACTCCATATTCTGTGGCGCACAGCCACAAAAGACAAATTAACGCGGTTATTGACTCTTTGCCGTAAAGCTACAAAATAAAAGTTTATACGGCTATCAAGTATGTTGCTCCCAGCTACAAAGACCTAACACGACTATATATTTAGTGGCGCACAGCCACAAAAGACGACTTAACGCGGTTATTGACTCTTTGCCTTGCAGCTACAGAAAAAAGTTCATACGGCTATCAAGTCTGTTGCTCCCAGATACAAAAACCTAAGACGACTATATATTCTGTGGCGCACAGCCACAAAAGACGAATTAACGCGTTATTGACTCTTTGCCTTGCAGCTACAGAGAACAGTTCATACGGCTATCAAGTCTGTTGCTCCCAGCTACAAAAACCTAATACGACTATATATTCTGTGGCGCACAGCCACAAAAGACGAATTAACGCGGTTATTGACTCTTTGCCCTCGCAGTTACAGATAACATTTCATACGGCTATCAAATCTGTTGCTCCCAGCTACAAAAACCTGATACGACAATCTATTCTGTGGCGCACAGCCACAAAGACGAATTAACGCGGTTATTGACATTTTGACTTGCAGCTACAAAAAAAATCATACGGCTATCAAGTCTGTTGCTTCCAACTACAGAAACATAATACGACAATCTATTCTGTGGCGCACAGCCACAAAACACGAAATATCGCGGTTATCGACTTGTTGGCTTGCAGCTACAGAGAAAGTTCATACGGCTATCAAGTCTGTTGCTCCCAGCTACAAAAACCTGATACGACAATCTATTCTGTGGCGCACAGCCACAAAAGACAAATTAACGCGGTTATTACCTCTTTGCCTTGCAGCTACAGAAAAAAGTTCATACGGCTATCAAATCTGTTGCTCCCAGCTACAAAAACCTAATACGACAATCTATTCTGTGGCGCACAGCCACAAAATACAAATTATCGCGGTTATCGACTTGTTGGCTTGCAGCTACCGAGAAAAGTTCATACGGCTATCAAGTCTGTTGCTTCCAGCTACAAAAACCTAATACGACTATATATTCTGTGGCGCACAGCCACAAAAGACGAATTAACGCGGTTATTGACTCTTTGCCTCGCAGTTACAGAGAACATTTCATACGGCTATCAAATCTGTTGCTCCCAGCTACAAAACCTAATACGACAATCTATTCTGTGGCGCACAGCCACAAAGACGAATTAACGCGGTTATTGACATTTTGACTTGCAGCCACAAAAACAAATCATACGGCTATCAAGTCTGTTGCTTCCAACTACAAAAACATAATACGACTTTATATTCTGTGGCGCACAGCCACAAAAGACAAATTAACGCGGTTATTACCTCTTTGCCTTGCAGCTACAGAAAAAAAGTTTATACGGCTATCAAGTCTGTTGCTCCCAGCTACAAAAACCTAATACGACTTTATATTCTGTGGCGCACAGCCACAAAAGACAAATTAACGCGGTTATTGACTCTTTGCCGTGCAGCTACAGAAAAAAGTTTATATGGCTATCAAGGATGTTGCTCCCAGCTAGAAAAACCCAATACAACTATCTATTCTGTGGCACACAGCCACAAAATACGATACAACGCGGTTATCGACTCTTTGCCTTGCAGCTACAGAAAAAAGTTTATACGGCTATCAAGTCTGTTGCTCATGGCTACAAAAACCTAATACGACTTTATATCCTGTGGAGCACAGCCACAAAAGACAAATTAACGCGGTTATTACCTCTTTGCCTTGCAGCTACAGAAAAAAGTTCATACGGCTATCAAGTCTGTTGCTCCCAGCTACAAAAACCTGATACGACAATCTATTCTGTGGCGCACAGCCACAAAAAACAAATTAACGCGGTGATTGACTCTTTGCCGTGCAGCTACAGAAAAAAGTTTATATGGCTATCAAGTATGTTGCTCCCAGCTAGAAAAACCCAATACAACTATCTATTCTGTGGCACACAGCCACAAAATACGATATAACGCGGTTATCGACTCTTTGCCTTGCAGCTACAGAAAAAAGTTCATACGGCTATCAAGTCTGTTGCTCCCAGCTACAAAAACCTAATACGACTTTATATTCTGTGGCGCACAGCCACAAAAGACAAATTAACGCGGTTATTACCTCTTTGCCTTGCAGCTACAGAAAAAAAGTTTATACGGCTATCAAGTCTGTTGCTCCCAGCTACAAAAACCTAATACGACTTTATATTCTGTGACGCACAGCCACAAAAGACAAATTAACGCGGTTATTGACTTTTTGCCGTGCAGCTACAGAAAAAAGTTTATATGGCTATCAAGTATGTTGTTCCCAGCTAGAAAAACCAATACAACTATCTATTCTGTGGCACACAGCCACAAAATACGATATAACGCGGTTATCGACTCTTTGCCTTGCAGCTACAGAAAAAAGTTTATACGGCTATCAAGTCTGTTGCTCATGGCTACAAAAACCTAATACGACTTTATATCCTGTGGCGCACAGCCACAAAAGACAAATTAACGCGGTTATTACCTATTTGCCTTGCAGCTACAGAAAAAAGTTCATACGGCTATCAAGTCTGTTGCTCCCAGCTACAAAAACCTGATACGACAATCTATCTGTGGCGCACAGCCACAAAAGACAAATTAACGCGGTTATTACCTCTTTGCCTTGCAGCTACAGAAAAAAGTTCATACGGCTATCAAATCTGTTGCTCCCAGCTACAAAAACCTAATACGACAATCTATTCTGTGGCGCACAGCCACAAAATACAAATTATCGCGGTTATCGACTTGTTGGCTTGCAGCTACCGAGAAAAGTTCATACGGCTATCAAGTCTGTTGCTCCCAGCTACAAAAACATAATACAACTATATATTCTGTGGCGCACAGCCACAAAAGACGAATTAACGCGGTTATTGACTCTTTGCCTCGCAGTTACAGAGAACATTTCATACGGCTATCAAATCTGTTGCTCCCAGCTACAAAAACCTAATACGACAATCTATTCTGTGGCGCACAGCCACAAAGACGAATTAACGCGGTTATTGACATTTTGATTTGCAGCCACAAAAACAAATCATACGGCTATCAAGTCTGTTGCTTCCAACTACAAAAACATAATACGACTTTATATTCTGTGGCGCACAGCCACAAAATACAAATTAACGCGGTTATTGACTCTTTGCCTTGCAGTTACAGAGAACATTTCATACGGCTATCAAATCTGTTGCTCCCAGCTACAAAAACCTAATACGACTTTATATTCTGTGGCGCACAGCCACAAAATACAAATTAACGCGGTTATTACCTCTTTGCCTTGCAGCTACAGAAAAAAAGTTTATACGGCTATCAAGTCTGTTGCTCCCAGCTACAAAAACCTAATACGACTTTATATTCTGTGGCGCACAGCCACAAAAGACAAATTAACGCGGTTATTGACTCTTTGCCGTGCAGCTACAGAAAAAAGTTTATATGGCTATCAAGTATGTTGTTCCCAGCTAGAAAAACCCAATACAACTATCTATTCTGTGGCACACAGCCACAAAATACGATATAACGCGGTTATCGACTCTTTGCCTTGCAGCTACAGAAAAAAGTTTATACGGCTATCAAGTCTGTTGCTCATGGCTACAAAAACCTAATACGACTTTATATCCTGTGGCGCACAGCCACAAAAGACAAATTAACGCGGTTATTACCTCTTTGCCGTGCAGCTACAGAAAAAAGTTCATACGGCTATCAAGTCTGTTGCTCCCAGCTACAAAAACCTGATACGACAATCTATTCTGTGGCGCACAGCCACAAAGACGAATTAACGCGGTTATTGACATTTTGACTTGCAGCTACAAAAAAAAATCATACGGCTATCAAGTCTGTTGCTTCCAACTACAAAAACATAATATGACTTTATATTCTGTGGCGCACAGCCACAAAATACAAATTAACGCGGGTATTGACTCTTTGCCTTGCAGTTACAGAGAACATTTCATACGGCTATCAAATCTGTTCTCCCAGCTACAAAAACCTAATACGACTTTATATTCTGTGGCGCACAGCCACAAAAGACAAATTAACGCGGTTATTACCTCTTTGCCTTGCAGCTACAGAAAAAAAGTTTATACGGCTATCAAGTATGTTGCTCCCAGCTACAAAAACCTAATACGACTTTCTATTCTGTGGCGCACAGCCACAAAAGACAAATTAACGCGGTTATTGACTCTTTGCCGTGCAGCTACAGAAAAAAGTTCATATGGCTATCAAGTATGTTGCTCCAGCTAGAAAAACCCAATACAACTATCTATTCTGTGGCACACAGCCACAAAATACGATACAACGCGGTTATCGACTCTTTGCCTTGCAGCTACAGAAAAAAGTTTATACGGCTATCAAGTCTGTTGCTCATGGCTACAAAAACCTAATACGACTTTATATCCTGTGGAGCACAGCCACAAAAGACAAATTAACGCGGTTATTACCTCTTTGCCTTGCAGCTACAGAAAAAAGTTCATACGGCTATCAAGTCTGTTGCTCCCAGCTACAAAAACCTGATACGACAATCTATTCTGTGGCGCACAGCCACAAAAGACAAATTAACGCGGTTATTGACTCTTTGCCGTGCAGCTACAGAAAAAAAGTTTATACGGCTATCAAGTCTGTTGCTCCCAGCTACAAAAACCTAATACGACTTTATATTCTGTGGCGCACAGCCACAAAAGACAAATTAACGCGGTTATTGACTCTTTGCCGTGCAGCTACAGAAAAAAGTTTATATGGCTATCAAGTATGTTGTTCCCAGCTAGAAAAACCCAATACAACTATCTATTCTGTGGCACACAGCCACAAAATACGATATAACGCGGTTATCGACTCTTTGCCTTGCAGCTACAGAAAAAAGTTTATACGGCTATCAAGTCTGTTGCTCATGGCTACAAAAACCTAATACGACTTTATATCCTGTGGCGCACAGCCACAAAAGACAAATTAACGCGGTTATTACCTCTTTGCCTTGCAGCTACAGAAAAAAGTTCATACGGCTATCAAGTCTGTTGCTCCCAGCTACAAAAACCTGATACGACAATCTATTCTGTGGCGCACAGCCACAAAAGACAAATTAACGCGGTTATTACCTCTTTGCCTTGCAGCTACAGAAAAAAGTTCATACGGCTATCAAGTCTGTTGCTCCCAGCTACAAAAACCTAATACGACTTTATATTCTGTGGCGCACAGCCACAAAAGACAAATTAACGCGGTTATTGACTCTTTGCCGTGCAGCTACAGGAAAAAGGTTATACGGCTATCAAGTATGTTGCTCCCAGCTACAAAAAACTGATACGACTATCTATTCTGTGGCGCACAGCCACAAAATACGAATTAACGCGGTTATCGACTCTTTGCCTTGCAGCTACAGAGAACAGTTCATACGGCTATCAAATCTGTTGCTCCCAGCTACAAAAACCTAATACGACAATCTATTCTGTGGCGCACAGCCACAAAACACGAAATATCGCGGTTATCGACTTGTTGGCTTGCAGCTACAGAGAAAAGTTTATACGGCTATCAAGTCTGTTGCTCCCAGCTACAAAAACCTGATACGACAATCTATTCTGTGGCGCACAGCCACAAAGACGAATTAACGCGGTTATTGACATTTTGACTTGCAGCTACAGAAAAAAAATCATACGGCTATCAAGTCTGTTGCTTCCAACTACAAAAACATAATACGACTTTATATTCTGTGGCGCACAGCCACAAAATACAAATTAACGCGGTTATTGACTCTTTGCCTTGCAGTTACAGAGAACATTTCATACGGCTATCAAATCTGTTGCTCCCAGCTACAAAAACCTAATACGACTTTATATTCTGTGGCGCACAGCCACAAAAGACAAATTAACGCGGTTATTACCTCTTTGCCTTGCAGCTACAGAAAAAAAGTTTATACGGCTATCAAGTCTGTTGCTCCCAGCTACAAAAACCTAATACGACTTTATATTCTGTGGCGCACAGCCACAAAAGACAAATTAACGCGGTTATTGACTCTTTACCGTGCAGCTACAGAAAAAAGTTTATATGGCTATCAAGTATGTTGCTCCCAGCTAGAAAAACCCAATACAACTATCTATTCTGTGGCACACAGCCACAAAATACGATATAACGCGGTTATCGACTCTTTGCCTTGCAGCTACAGAAAAAAGTTTATACGGCTATCAAGTCTGTTGCTCATGGCTACAAAAACCTAATACGACTTTATATCCTGTGGCGCACAGCCACGAAAGACAAATTAACGCGGTTATTACCTCTTTGCCTTGCAGCTACAGAAAAAAATTCATACGGCTATCAAGTCTGTTGCTCCCAGCTACAAAAACCTGATACGACAATCTATTCTGTGGCGCACAGCCACAAAACACGAAATATCGCGGTTATCGACTTGTTGGCTTGCAGCTACAGAGAAAAGTTTATACGGCTATCAAGTCTGTTGCTCCCAGCTACAAAAACCTGATACGACAATCTATTCTGTGGCGCACAGCCACAAAGACGAATTAACGCGGTTATTGACATTTTGACTTGCAGCTACAGAAAAAAAATCATACGGCTATCAAGTCTGTTGCTTCCAACTACAAAAACATAATACGACTTTATATTCTGTGGCGCACAGCCACAAAATACAAATTAACGCGGTTATTGACTCTTTGCCTTGCAGTTACAGAGAACATTTCATACGGCTATCAAATCTGTTGCTCCCAGCTACAAAAACCTAATACGACTTTATATTCTGTGGCGCACAGCCACAAAAGACAAATTAACGCGGTTATTACCTCTTTGCCTTGCAGCTACAGAAAAAAAGTTTATACGGCTATCAAGTCTGTTGCTCCCAGCTACAAAAACCTAATACGACTTTATATTCTGTGGCGCACAGCCACAAAAGACAAATTAACGCGGTTATTGACTCTTTGCCGTGCAGCTACAGAAAAAAGTTTATATGGCTATCAAGTATGTTGCTCCCAGCTAGAAAAACCCAATACAACTATCTATTCTGTGGCACACAGCCACAAAATACGATATAACGCGGTTATCGACTCTTTGCCTTGCAGCTACAGAAAAAAGTTTATACGGCTATCAAGTCTGTTGCTCATGGCTACAAAAACCTAATACGACTTTATATCCTGTGGCGCACAGCCACAAAAGACAAATTAACGCGGTTATTACCTCTTTGCCTTGCAGCTACAGAAAAAAGTTCATACGGCTATCAAGTCTGTTGCTCCCAGCTACAAAAACCTGATACGACAATCTATTCTGTGGCGCACAGCCACAAAAGACAAATTAACGCGGTTATTACCTCTTTGCCTTGCAGCTACAGAAAAAAGTTCATACGGCTATCAAGTCTGTTGCTCCCAGCTACAAAAACCTAATACGACTTTATATTCTGTGGCGCACAGCCACAAAAGACAAATTAACGCGGTTATTGACTCTTTGCCGTGCAGCTACAGGAAAAAGGTTATACGGCTATCAAGTATGTTGCTCCCAGCTACAAAAACCTGATACGACTATCTATTCTGTGGCGCACAGCCACAAAATACGAATTAACGCGGTTATCGACTCTTTGCCTTGCAGCTACAGAGAACAGTTCATACGGCTATCACATCTGTTGCTCCCAGCTACAAAAACCTAATACGACAATCTATTCTGTGGCGCACAGCCACAAAACACGAAATATCGCGGTTATCGACTTGTTGGCTTGCAGCTACAGAGAAAAGTTCATACGGCTATCAAGTCTGTTGCTCCCAGCTACAAAAACCTGATACGACAATCTATTCTGTGGCGCACAGCCACAAAAGACAAATTAACGCGGTTATTACTTCTTTGCCTTGCAGCTACAGAAAAAAGTTCATACGGCCATCAAGTCTGTTGCTCCCAGCTACAAAAACCTAATACGACTTTATATTCTGTGGCGCACAGCCACAAAAGACAAATTAACGCGGTTATTGACTCTTTGCCGTGCAGCTACAGGAAAAAGGTTATACGGCTACCAAGTATGTTGCTCCCAGCTACAAAAAACCTAATACGACTATCTATTCTGTGGCGCACAGCCACAAAATACGAATTGACGCGGTTATCGACTCTTTGCCTTGCAGCTACAGAGAACAGTTCATACGGCTATCAAATCTGTTGCTCCCAGCTACAAAAACCTAATACGACAATCTATTCTGTGGCGCACAGCCACAAAATACAAATTATCGCGGTTATCGACTTGTTGGCTTGCAGCTACAGAAAAAAAGTTTATACGGCTATCAAGTCTGTTGCTCCCAGCTACAAAAACCTAATACGACTTTATATTCTGTGGCGCACAGCCACAAAAGACAAATTAACGCGGTTATTGACTCTTTGCCGTGCAGCTACAGAAAAAAGTTTATATGGCTATCAAGTATGTTGCTCCCAGCTAGAAAAACCCAATACAACTATCTATTCTGTGGCACACAGCCACAAAATACGATATAACGCGGTTATCGACTCTTTGCCTTGCAGCTACAGAAAAAAGTTTATACGGCTATCAAGTCTGTTGCTCATGGCTACAAAAACCTAATACGACTTTATATCCTGTGGCGCACAGCCACAAAAGACAAATTAACGCGGTTATTACCTCTTTGCCTTGCAGCTACAGAAAAAAGTTCATACGGCTATCAAGTCTGTTGCTCCCAGCTACAAAAACCTGATACGACAATCTATTCTGTGGCGCACAGCCACAAAAGACAAATTAACGCGGTTATTACCTCTTTGCCTTGCAGCTACAGAAAAAAGTTCATACGGCTATCAAGTCTGTTGCTCCCAGCTACAAAAACCTAATACGACTTTATATTCTGTGGCGCACAGCCACAAAAGACAAATTAACGCGGTTATTGACTCTTTGCCGTGCAGCTACAGGAAAAAGGTTATACGGCTATCAAGTATGTTGCTCCCAGCTACAAAAACCTGATACGACTATCTATTCTGTGGCGCACAGCCACAAAATACGAATTAACGCGGTTATCGACTCTTTGCCTTGCAGCTACAGAGAACAGTTCATACGGCTATCACATCTGTTGCTCCCAGCTACAAAAACCTAATACGACAATCTATTCTGTGGCGCACAGCCACAAAACACGAAATATCGCGGTTATCGACTTGTTGGCTTGCAGCTACAGAGAAAAGTTCATACGGCTATCAAGTCTGTTGCTCCCAGCTACAAAAACCTGATACGACAATCTATTCTGTGGCGCACAGCCACAAAAGACAAATTAACGCGGTTATTACTTCTTTGCCTTGCAGCTACAGAAAAAAGTTCATACGGCCATCAAGTCTGTTGCTCCCAGCTACAAAAACCTAATACGACTTTATATTCTGTGGCGCACAGCCACAAAAGACAAATTAACGCGGTTATTGACTCTTTGCCGTGCAGCTACAGGAAAAAGGTTATACGGCTACCAAGTATGTTGCTCCCAGCTACAAAAAACCTAATACGACTATCTATTCTGTGGCGCACAGCCACAAAATACGAATTGACGCGGTTATCGACTCTTTGCCTTGCAGCTACAGAGAACAGTTCATACGGCTATCAAATCTGTTGCTCCCAGCTACAAAAACCTAATACGACAATCTATTCTGTGGCGCACAGCCACAAAATACAAATTATCGCGGTTATCGACTTGTTGGCTTGCAGCTACAGAGAAAAGTTCATACGGCTATCAAGTCTGTTGCTCCCAGCTACAAAAACCTAATACGACTATATATTCTGTGGCGCACAGCCACAAAAGACGAATTAACGCGGTTATTGACTCTTTGCCTCGCAGTTACAGAGAACATTTCATACGGCTATCAAATCTGTTGCTCCCAGCTACAAAAACCTAATACGACAATATATTCTGTGGCGCACAGCCACAAAGACGAATTAACGCGGTTATTGACATTTTGACTTGCAGCTACAAAAAAAATCATACGGCTATCAAGTCTGTTGCTTCCAACTACAAAAACATAATACGACTTTATATTCTGTGGCGCACAGCCACAAAATACAAATTAACGCGGTTATTGACTCTTTGCCTTGCAGTTACAGAGAACATTTCATACGGCTATCAAATCTGTTGCTCCCAGCTACAAAAACCTAATACGACTTTATATTCTGTGGCGCACAGCCACAAAAGACAAATTAACGCGGTTATTACCTCTTTGCCTTGCAGCTACAGAAAAAAAGTTTATACGGCTATCAAGTCTGTTGCTCCCAGCTACAAAAACCTAATACGACTTTATATTCTGTGGCGCACAGCCACAAAAGACAAATTAACGCGGTTATTGACTCTTTGCCGTGCAGCTACAGAAAAAAGTTTATATGGCTATCAAGTATGTTGCTCCCAGCTAGAAAAACCTAATACGACAATCTATTCTGTGGCGCACAGCCACAAAATACAAATTATCGCGGTTATCGACTTGTTGGCTTGCAGCTACAGAGAAAAGTTCATACGGCTATCAAGTCTGTTGCTCCCAGCTACAAAAACCTGATACGACAATCTATTCTGTGGCGCACAGCCACAAAGACGAATTAACGCGGTTATTGACATTTTGACTTGCAGCTACAAAAAAAATCATACGGCTATCAAGTCTGTTGCTTCCAACTACAGAAACATGATACGACAATCTATTCTGTGGCGCACAGCCACAAAACACGAAATATCGCGGTTATCGACTTGTTGGCTTGCAGCTACAGAGAAAAGTTCATACGGCTATCAAGTCTGTTGCTCCCAGCTACAAAAACCTGATACGACAATCTATTCTGTGGCGCACAGCCACAAAAGACAAATTAACGCGGTTATTACCTCTTTGCCTTGCAGCTACAGAAAAAAGTTCATACGGCTATCAAATCTGTTGCTCCCAGCTACAAAAACCTAATACGACAATCTATTCTGTGGCGCACAGCCACAAAATACAAATTATCGCGGTTATCGACTTGTTGGCTTGCAGCTACCGAGAAAAGTTCATACGGCTATCAAGTCTGTTGCTCCCAGCTACAAAAACCTAATACGACTATATATTCTGTGGCGCACAGCCACAAAAGACGAATTAACGCGGTTATTGACTCTTTGCCTCGCAGTTACAGAGAACATTTCATACGGCTATCAAATCTGTTGCTCCCAGCTACAAAAACCTAATACGACAATCTATTCTGTGGCGCACAGCCACAAAGACGAATTAACGCGGTTATTGACATTTTGACTTGCAGCTACAAAAAAAATCATACGGCTATCAAGTCTGTTGCTTCCAACTACAAAAACATAATACGACTTTATATTCTGTGGCGCACAGCCACAAAATACAAATTAACGCGGTTATTGACTCTTTGCCTTGCAGTTACAGAGAACATTTCATACGGCTATCAAATCTGTTGCTCCCAGCTACAAAAACCTAATACGACTTTATATTCTGTGGCGCACAGCCACAAAAGACAAATTAACGCGGTTATTACCTCTTTGCCTTGCAGCTACAGAAAAAAAGTTTATACGGCTATCAAGTCTGTTGCTCCCAGCTACAAAAACCTAATACGACTTTATATTCTGTGGCGCACAGCCACAAAAGACAAACTAATGCGGTTATTGACTCTTTGCCGTGCAGCTACAGAAAAAAGTTTATATGGCTATCAAGTATGTTGTTCCCAGCTAGAAAAACCCAATACAACTATCTATTCTGTGGCACACAGCCACAAAATACGATATAACGCGGTTATCGACTATTTGCCTTGCAGCTACAGAAAAAAGTTTATACGGCTATCAAGTCTGTTGCTCATGGCTACAAAAACCTAATACGACTTTATATCCTGTGGCGCACAGCCACAAAAGACAAATTAACGCGGTTATTACCTCTTTGCCTTGCAGCTACAGAAAAAAGTTCATACGGCTATCAAGTCTGTTGCTCCCAGCTACAAAAACCTGATACGACAATCTATTCTGTGGCGCACAGCCACAAAGACGAATTAACGCGGTTATTGACATTTTGACTTACAGCTACAAAAAAAATCATACGGCTATCAAGTCTGTTGCTTCCAACTACAGAAACATGATACGACAATCTATTCTGTGGCGCACAGCCACAAAACACGAAATATCGCGGTTATCGACTTGTTGGCTTGCAGCTACAGAGAAAAGTTCATACGGCTATCAAGTCTGTTGCTCCCAGCTACAAAAACCTGATACGACAATCTATTCTGTGGCGCACAGCCACAAAAGACAAATTAACGCGCGGTTATTACCTCTTTGCCTTGCAGCTACAGAAAAAAAGTTTATACGGCTATCAAGTCTGTTGCTCCCAGCTACAAAAACCTAATACGACTTTATATTCTGTGGCGCACAGCCACAAAAGACAAATTAACGCGGTTATTGACTCTTTGCCGTGCAGCTACAGAAAAAAGTTTATATGGCTATCAAGTATGTTGTTCCCAGCTAGAAAAACCCAATACAACTATCTATTCTGTGGCACACAGCCACAAAATACGATATAACGCGGTTATCGACTCTTTGCCTTGCAGCTACAGAAAAAAGTTTATACGGCTTATCAAGTCTGTTGCTCATGGCTACACAAACCTAATACGACTTTATATCCTGTGGCGCACAGCCACAAAAGACAAATTAATGCGGTTATTACCTTTTTGCCTTGCAGCTACAGAAAAAAGTTCATACGGCTATCAAGTCTGTTGCTCCCAGCTACAAAAACCTGATACGACAATCTATTCTGTGGCGCACAGCCACAAAAGACAAATTAACGCGGTTATTGACTCTTTGCCGTGCAGCTACAGAAAAAGTTTATATGGCTATCAAGTATGTTGCTCCCAGCTAGAAAAACCCAATACAACTATCTATTCTGTGGCACACAGCCACAAAATACGATATAACGCGGTTATCGACTCTTTGCCTTGCAGCTACAGAAAAAAGTTCATACGGCTATCAAGTCTGTTGCTCCCAGCTACAAAAACCTAATACGACTTTATATTCTGTGGCGCACAGCCACAAACGACAAATTAACGCGGTTATTACCTCTTTGCCTTGCAGCTACAGAAAAAAAGTTTATACGGCTATCAAGTCTGTTGCTCCAGCTACAAAAACCTAATACGACTTTAAATTCTGTGGCGCACAGCCACAAAAGACAAATTAAAGGAGGACTGAAAGGAATATTCAAATGACAGAGAAAACTGAGACAACTCGGTCTATACCTATATCTTTCTAAGATACAAACTGTAAAGCTTCATTTTTGTAATTTTAGTCAAATTACACCTAGGTCAGACACGCAGAGGGCGTCTGGGGTGGCGCCAAACTAAGTGACAGTCGTAGTTTACTTGTCATACAGAGAAACGGTTCCAATCAATATTCTATACCAACATTGTGAGAAAGCAAAAATTCATTTCGTTCAACATCATTTGTAGACGTTTCATTTTCTAAAATCAACAATAATTGGAGCATTCTATAAGAATATATGAACATTTTAATATAACGATCGCACACAAATAACAAATGTTTTTATGTAGGTGAGTACGACTCTCTAAAGAGCGCATGAATGAATTTTTTTTTCAATGAATGTAGAGATCAATATATACAGTTATCATACTACAAATTGAGAATGATGGAGCCGAATAAATAAACCAAAAATTATATAAAGATATGTTACAATCATGAATGAAACCACTACCAGATTCGACGAAGAAAACAGTGATTGTGGGCAGTTGACATGGTATACTATTCGACGACGAATGCTCCAAAATGAAATAAACTTCTGGTAGCTCGAGTTGATGACAAAACCCTAGAATGCATACACATTAGTTCGTCAAATACTAAATAATAGAACCCTAGTATACTTCATTTCGTCATGTACAAGTACTGTTCCTTCCACTCAATTTATGGTGGCGCCACGTGACGCAAAAAAGCAATACTACCAAAAGTTGTACTAAAAAACGATAGGACGGTATGAGGGGAAGTTTTATTTCGTCTTTAGCCAGAACGGGAGCTTAGTTTACGTGTTTCTCTGACTATCCCCTATCCCGATAAGTTCTGCCGAATCAGGTCTAAGAGCACAGCACAGATTAATCTTCCAATACGAACGAAGCCTCAAAACACAAAGGTATCTTCGTATAGTAGTTTACGTCAGTATGGTACATCCAAAAAGTAACTACTACGGTAAAAAGAAGATCAAATAACAGACTTGCAACGAAAAATGACCCATGACATTCTAATAATGATTTTCAATAATTATCAGAAACATTCATCATGGAAATACTACCAAAAAAGAGTTTTGAATAAAACAGAATATTGTTCCAACCTGAGGGAGAAAATAATCACAAAAGCGATTTCGATCAGGAGCCAAGTAATAGTAGCACAGCCTTCAAAACCACCATATTCCGTGCGTGTTTGATAGGAGAGAACTGAAAAAGGTTAGAATCAGTGTTTAGAATGATAACGGTTTCATTAGTGAATGGTAAACTTGCAGATTTTTTTCGGAAAGAAATCGTCATTATTTATAATGAACAATTTGAGCTGAGCAGTGTGTCAGTAAGGAGTTATACAGAGTACTGATACAGAGTACAGTACTGAGAAAACGAATCGAATAAAGAAGACAAGTATGAATATACCGAACTGTCAAATGAGTTCAAGATTTCCGTGCATACATTTGCGTAAAAATCAGATTCAAAACCATGAACTTACTTCTATCAATTTCAAGCCAGTATTGTTCCAAATTTTCATTACATAATTGTAGCGCGCAGTAGTCAGAATATAGCACCTTCAGGATTACAATTCAACTCGCGAATCTCTGAAATATAAGATATTTATTGCTACAATACTCAAGAAAATTTTTGTTCTTTTTTCGTGACGAGAGTAACACTCACCAACAGAAAACTCTTTGTTTTAGCTATTTTGTGGGAAAGCATACCCACATAAGCCAGAAAGGTTGTCCGCACTGTCAGAAAAATTTGGAAAACCGACTACTTTTCAGCCGAAACCCCGAAAAGATGAACATCGGTATATGTTATGAAAAACCGTAAATTGTCACGTGTTTACACCGAAAACGGACTACTTTTTGTCGCCCAGTCGGACCTTACTGGTGTATGCTTGCCCACTTACTACCTATTCAAAAGATAGCTTGATGCTGAAAAAACTTAAATTTCACCAATTGGGGTTGTAATAGTCTAACTAATTAGGCAAACTACACATATTTTTCATAAAGGTAGCCTGAAACTATTTTATTTTCAGTCGCCTTTTGAGTAAAGAGTACACTCTTGTCGAAAACCCAGACATTAGGGACCCGTTTTTTTAGTTTATTGAAATGAAATTACACTGTTCAACGAAAGTACGAAACTGAAGAACGGGAAATATAATTTTTCAGGAAACGAAAACCAACTGCAATGTGCTTGTGTTATTTGATAATATATACATGAAATCCACAATAACAGTGAACTGACTTACCTTTCGCATGACATGAAAAAGCCGTTTCCGCGATTAGTAATCAATAATGGGAGAAATAGGATATTTCACGTCGACGCAACAAATGCGCTAGAAGGTACAATTCATAGTGAATAAATAGTAGTCCTGAAATATATTTTACATTATACCATTGGAACATATAATCAGTTATGACCATGAATCTGTGTGCTCAGTATGTTCTCCTGTTCGCGACATTGCAAAACGTGATAATTTGGCATTTGTCTCACTTCACGGCTAAACGGCCAACTTTACAAGTTAGAAGTTATATTCTTTTTGGTCCCTACTCTGTTCCACAATCTTTTCTCATGGTTACCCGAGTAAGCACCCTGAAACATGAAAGTAATCTGAAAACAAAAATACAGGAAAACCCAAACTTTGGGTTAGGCGGAACAGTTTTCCAATTTTCGATTCAGATACTAGATTACCGACCAACGGGTTTTTACTCAGGTGACATAAGAAAGCTACGGCTACCACGAAGCGGAAACAAGTATCAGATGATAAACTGCCGCTAAAGACAGATTTACCGACGACAGCAGCTGCTGAATATTGAAAAAGGGATGTGCTAGTCGTTTAGAGTTACCACAAAAATCATAAAACCGATCAACAAAAGTGATCGGCATACATTCATATGGTAAAACTGACTAGTCTTGAAAAATAAACCTGTTGGTTGCTGTCTGGATGGCTGAATTTAAAAAAAAGACTAATCGCACTCCTTCTTCAGAATTATACGACATTTATAATAATTAATATAGTCATAAGAAGAACGAAGTAACAAAATATATAATATAACGCGAACCTGAGAGAGAAGTGCGGAAAATTGTCTTTCGATAACGACATTCGTGAACTAATCCGAAATCTGCAATTTCCGTGCTCGTCCATAGGCTGAGACCTGAAAGTAACACAATAATTAAGAAATTTCAAGAACTTCGAATAAAATAGAACGCAGCGAGCCAGAACCTAACAGAACAACTAGAAAAATCACTACAGATTAGGAGTTGAACATTTTGAAAGGCTGATTGAACCTCAATCATTACGAAACCGGACCCTCCCTCTCATCACAAAAAACCGGGTGGATTATAAAAAACACTACTCATCCACCTCACGAACAAATCTACGCCAATCTTTTCAGCAAAAGAGAAAAATCTGAACAACTGCCGTCCGTAAGTTATCTCCGAAAATTGTAAAAAAAAAGTCAGCCGGTTTTCGTTAGGCACCGGTTTTTCACTGGGAGAAACAAGTAACTCAACCCTTTGCAACATCTTTGAACTGAAACATACATAAAACATAAAAGAAACATCGAATAATAACGAAATTTGAAAAGAAAAGAAAATATTCGAGGAAGAATTTTAAATCTGCCTGCCCGGTCGGCCCTGGTCGTCTGCGTCTGTCTGCCTTATTCGCATTAGAGCGCGCAAACTGAGCGAACCGAGTTTCCACATTCCTTTCAGTCCTCCTTTAACGCGGTTATTGACTCTTTGCCGTGCAGCTACAGAAAAAAGTTTATATGGCTATCAAGTATGTTGTTCCCAGCTAGAAAAACCCAATACAACTATCTATTCTGTGGCACACAGCCACAAAATACGATATAACGCGGTTATCGACTCTTTGCCTTGCAGCTACAGAAAAAAGTTTATACGGCTATCAAGTCTGTTGCTCATGGCTACAAAAACCTAATACGACTTTATATCCTGTGGCGCACAGCCACAAAAGACAAATTAACGCGGTTATTACCTCTTTGCCTTGCAGCTACAGAAAAAGTTCATACGGCTATCAAGTCTGTTGCTCCCAGCTACAAAACCTGATACGACAATCTATTCTGTGGCGCACAGCCACAAAGACGAATTAACGCGGTTATTGACATTTTGACTTGCAGCTACAAAAAAATCATACGGCTATCAAGTCTGTTGCTTCCAACTACAGAAACATAATACGACAATCTGTTCTGTGGCGCACAGCCACAAAACACGAAATATCGCGGTTATCGACTTGTTGGCTTGCAGCTACAGAGAAAAGTTCATACGGCTATCAAGTATGTTGCTCCCAGCTACAAAAACCTGATACGACAATCTATTCTGTGGCGCACAGCCACAAAAGACAAATTAACGCGGTTATTACCTCTTTGCCTTGCAGCTACAGAAAAAAAGTTTATACGGCTATCAAGTCTGTTGCTCCCAGCTACAAAAACCTAATACGACTTTATATTCTGTGGCGCACAGCCACAAAAGACAAATTAACGCGGTTATTGACTCTTTGCCGTGCAGCTACAGAAAAAAGTTTATATGGCTATCAAGTATGTTGTTCCCAGCTAGAAAAACCCAATACAACTATCTATTCTGTGGCACACAGCCACAAAATACGATATAACGCGGTTATCGACTCTTTGCCTTGCAGCTACAGAAAAAAGTTTATACGGCTATCAAGTCTGTTGCTCCCAGCTACAAAAACCTGATACGACAATCTATTCTGTGGCGCACAGCCACAAAGACGAATTTACGCGGTTATTGACATTTTGACTTGCAGCTACAAAAAAAATCATACGGCTATCAAGTCTGTTGCTTCCAACTACAGAAACATAATACGACAATCTATTCTGTGGCGCACAGCCACAAAACACAAAATATCGCGGTTATCGACTTGTTGGCTTGCAGCTACAGAGAAAAGTTCATACGGCTATCAAGTCTGTTGCTCCCAGCTACAAAAACCTGATACGACAATCTATTCTGTGGCGCACAGCCACAAAAGACAAATTAACGCGGTTATTACCTCTTTGCCTTGCAGCTACAGAAAAAAGTTCATACGGCTATCAAATCTGTTGCTCCCAGCTACAAAAATCTAATACGACAATCTATTCTGTGGCGCACAGCCACAAAATACAAATTATCGCGGTTATCGACTTGTTGGCTTGCAGCTACCGAGAAAAGTTCATACGGCTATCAAGTCTGTTGCTCCCAGCTACAAAAACCTAATACGACTATATATTCTGTGGCGCACAGCCACAAAAGACGAATTAACGCGGTTATTGACTATTTGCCTCGCAGTTACAGAGAACATTTCATACGGCTATCAAATCTGTTGCTCCCAGCTACAAAAACCTAATACGACAATCTATTCTGTGGCGCACAGCCACAAAGACGAATTAACGCGGTTATTGACATTTTGACTTGCAGCTACAAAAAAAAAATCATACGGCTATCAAGTATGTTGCTTCCAACTACAAAAACATAATACGACTTTATATTCTGTGGCGCACAGCCACAAAATACAAATTAACGCGGTTATTGACTCTTTGCCTTGCAGTTACAGAGAACATTTCATACGGCTATCAAATCTGTTGCTCCCAGCTACAAAAACCTAATACGACTTTATATTCTGTGGCGCACAGCCACAAAAGACAAATTAACGCGGTTATTACCTCTTTGCCTTGCAGCTACAGAAAAAAAGTTTATACGGCTATCAAGTCTGTTGCTCCCAGCTACAAAAACCTAATACGACTTTATATTCTGTGGCGCACAGCCACAAAAGACAAATTAATGCGGTTATTGACTCTTTGCCGTGCAGCTACAGAAAAAAGTTTATATGGCTATCAAGTATGTTGTTCCCAGCTAGAAAAACCCAATACAACTATCTATTCTGTGGCACACAGCCACAAAATACGATATAACGCGGTTATCGACTCTTTGCCTTGCAGCTACAGAAAAAAGTTTATACGGCTATCAAGTCTGTTGCTCATGGCTACAAAAACCTAATACGACTTTATATCCTGTGGCGCACAGCCACAAAGGACAAATTAACGCGGTTATTACCTCTTTGCCTTGCAGCTACAGAAAAAAGTTCATACGGCTATCAAGTCTGTTGCTCCCAGCTACAAAAACCTGATACGACAATCTATTCTGTGGCGCACAGCCACAAAGACGAATTAACGCGGTTATTGACATTTTGACTTGCAGCTACAAAAAAAAATCATACGGCTATCAAGTCTGTTGCTTCCAACTACAAAAACATAATACGACTTTATATTCTGTAGCGCACAGCCACAAAATACAAATTAACGCGGTTATTGACTCTTTGCTTTGCAGCTACAAAAAAAATCATACGGCTATCAAGTCTGTTGCTTCCAACTACAGAAACATAATACGACAATCTATTCTGTGGCGCACAGCCACAAAACACGAAATATCGCGGTTATCGACTTGTTGGCTTGCAGCTACAGAGAAAAGTTCATACGGCTATCAAGTCTGTTGCTCCCAGCTACAAAAACCTGATACGACAATCTATTCTGTGGCGCACAGCCACAAAAGACAAATTAACGCGGTTATTACCTCTTTGCCTTGCAGCTACAGAAAAAAGTTCATACGGCTATCAAATCTGTTGCTCCCAGCTACAAAAATCTAATACGACAATCTATTCTGTGGCGCACAGCCACAAAATACAAATTATCGCGGTTATCGACTTGTTGGCTTGCAGCTACCGAGAAAAGTTCATACGGCTATCAAGTCTGTTGCTCCCAGCTACAAAAACCTAATACGACTATATATTCTGTGGCGCACAGCCACAAAAGACGAATTAACGCGGTTATTGACTATTTGCCTCGCAGTTACAGAGAACATTTCATACGGCTATCAAATCTGTTGCTCCCAGCTACAAAAACCTAATACGACAATCTATTCTGTGGCGCACAGCCACAAAGACGAATTAACGCGGTTATTGACATTTTGACTTGCAGCTACAAAAAAAATCATACGGCTATCAAGTATGTTGCTTCCAACTACAAAAACATAATACGACTTTATATTCTGTGGCGCACAGCCACAAAATACAAATTAACGCGGTTATTGACTCTTTGCCTTGCAGTTACAGAGAACATTTCATACGGCTATCAAATCTGTTGCTCCCAGCTACAAAAACCTAATACGACTTTATATTCTGTGGCGCACAGCCACAAAAGACAAATTAACGCGGTTATTACCTCTTTGCCTTGCAGCTACAGAAAAAAAGTTTATACGGCTATCAAGTCTGTTGCTCCCAGCTACAAAAACCTAATACGACTTTATATTCTGTGGCGCACAGCCACAAAAGACAAATTAATGCGGTTATTGACTCTTTGCCGTGCAGCTACAGAAAAAAGTTTATATGGCTATCAAGTATGTTGTTCCCAGCTAGAAAAACCCAATACAACTATCTATTCTGTGGCACACAGCCACAAAATACGATATAACGCGGTTATCGACTCTTTGCCTTGCAGCTACAGAAAAAAGTTTATACGGCTATCAAGTCTGTTGCTCATGGCTACAAAAACCTAATACGACTTTATATCCTGTGGCGCACAGCCACAAAGGACAAATTAACGCGGTTATTACCTCTTTGCCTTGCAGCTACAGAAAAAAGTTCATACGGCTATCAAGTCTGTTGCTCCCAGCTACAAAAACCTGATACGACAATCTATTCTGTGGCGCACAGCCACAAAGACGAATTAACGCGGTTATTGACATTTTGACTTGCAGCTACAAAAAAAAAGCATACGGCTATCAAGTCTGTTGCTTCCAACTACAAAAACATAATACGACTTTATATTCTGTAGCGCACAGCCACAAAATACAAATTAACGCGGTTATTGACTCTTTGCCTTGCAGTTACAGAGAACATTTCATACGGCTATCAAATCTGTTGCTCCCAGCTACAAAAACCTAATACGACTTTATATTCTGTGGCGCACAGCCACAAAAGACAAATTAACGCGGTTATTACCTCTTTGCCTTGCAGCTACAGAAAAAAAGTTTATACGGCTATCAAGTCTGTTGCTCCCAGCTACAAAAACCTAATACGACTTTATATTCTGTGGCGCACAGCCACAAAAGACAAATTAACGCGGTTATTGACTCTTTGCCGTGCAGCTACAGAAAAAAGTTTATATGGCTATCAAGTATGTTGCTCCCAGATAGAAAAACCCAATACAACTATCTATTCTGTGACACACAGCCACAAAATACGATATAACGCGGTTATCGACTCTTTGCCTTGCAGCTACAGAAAAAAGTTCATACGGCTATCAAGTCTGTTGCTCCCAGCTACAAAAACCTAATACGACTTTATATTCTGTGGCGCACAGCCACAAAAGACAAATTAACGCGGTTATTACCTCTTTGCCTTGCAGCTACAGAAAAAAAGTTTATACGGCTATCAAGTCTGTTGCTCCCAGCTACAAAAACCTAATACGACTTTATATTCTGTGGCGCACAGCCACAAAAGACAAATTAACGCGGTTATTGACTCTTTGCCGTGCAGCTACAGAAAAAAGTTTATATGGCTATCAAGTATGTTGTTCCCAGCTAGAAAAACCCAATACAACTATCTATTCTGTGGCACACAGCCACAAAATACGATATAACGCGGTTATCGACTCTTTGCCTTGCAGCTACAGAAAAAAGTTTATACGGCTATCAAGTCTGTTGCTCATGGCTACAAAAACCTAATACGACTTTATATCCTGTGGCGCACAGCCACAAAGGACAAATTAACGCGGTTATTACCTCTTTGCCTTGCAGCTACAGAAAAAAGTTCATACGGCTATCAAGTCTGTTGCTCCCAGCTACAAAAACCTGATACGACAATCTATTCTGTGGCGCACAGCCACAAAGACGAATTAACGCGGTTATTGACATTTTGACTTGCAGCTACAAAAAAAAATCATACGGCTATCAAGTCTGTTGCTTCCAACTACAAAAACATAATACGACTTTATATTCTGTAGCGCACAGCCACAAAATACAAATTAACGCGGTTATTGACTCTTTGCCTTGCAGTTACAGAGAACATTTCATACGGCTATCAAATCTGTTGCTCCCAGCTACAAAAACCTAATACGACTTTATATTCTGTGGCGCACAGCCACAAAAGACAAATTAACGCGGTTATTACCTCTTTGCCTTGCAGCTACAGAAAAAAAGTTTATACGGCTATCAAGTCTGTTGCTCCCAGCTACAAAAACCTAATACGACTTTATATTCTGTGGCGCACAGCCACAAAAGACAAATTAACGCGGTTATTGACTCTTTGCCGTGCAGCTACAGAAAAAAGTTTATATGGCTATCAAGTATGTTGCTCCCAGATAGAAAAACCCAATACAACTATCTATTCTGTGGCACACAGCCACAAAATACGATATAACGCGGTTATCGACTATTTGCCTTGCAGCTACAGAAAAAAGTTTATACGGCTATCAAGTCTGTTGCTCATGGCTACACAAACCTAATACGACTTTATATCCTGTGGCGCACAGCCACAAAAGACAAATTAACGCGGTTATTACCTCTTTGCCTTGCAGCTACAGAAAAAAGTTCATACGGCTATCAAGTCTGTTGCTCCCAGCTACAAAAACCTGATACGACAATCTATTCTGTGGCGCACAGCCACAAAAGACAAATTAACGCGGTTATTGACTCTTTGCCGTGCAGCTACAGAAAAAAGTTTATATGGCTATCAAGTATGTTGCTCCCAGCTAGAAAAACCCAATACAACTATCTATTCTGTGGCGCACAGCCACAAAAGACAAATTAACGCGGTTATTGACTCTTTGCCGTGCAGCTACAGAAAAAAGTTTATATGGCTATCAAGTATGTTGTTCCCAGCTAGAAAAACCCAATACAACTATCTATTCTGTGGCACACAGCCACAAAATACGATATAACGCGGTTATCGACTCTTTGCCTTGCAGCTACAGAAAAAAGTTTATACGGCTATCAAGTCTGTTGCTCATGGCTACAAAAACCTAATACGACTTTATATCCTGTGGCGCACAGCCACAAAAGACAAATTAACGCGGTTATTACCTCTTTGCCTTGCAGCTACAGAAAAAAGTTCATACGGCTATCAAGTCTGTTGCTCCCAGCTACAAAAACCTGATACGACAATCTATTCTGTGGCGCACAGCCACAAAGACGAATTAACGCGGTTATTGACATTTTGACTTGCAGCTACAAAAAAAAATCATACGGCTATCAAGTCTGTTGCTTCCAACTACAAAAACATAATACGACTTTATATTCTGTGGCGCACAGCCACAAAATACAAATTAACGCGGTTATTGACTCTTTGCCTTGCAGTTACAGAGAACATTTCATACGGCTATCAAATCTGTTGCTCCCAGCTACAAAAACCTAATACGACTTTATATTCTGTGGCGCACAGCCACAAAAGACAAATTAACGCGGTTATTACCTCTTTGCCTTGCAGCTACAGAAAAAAAGTTTATACGGCTATCAAGTCTGTTGCTCCCAGCTACAAAAACCTAATACGACTTTATATTCTGTGGCGCACAGCCACAAAAGACAAATTAACGCGGTTATTGACTCTTTGCCGTGCAGCTACAGAAAAAAGTTTATATGGCTATCAAGTATGTTGCTCCCAGCTAGAAAAACCCAATACAACTATATATTCTGTGGCACACAGCCACAAAATACGATATAACGCGGTTATCGACTCTTTGCCTTGCAGCTACAGAAAAAAGTTTATACGGCTATCAAGTCTGTTGCTCATGGCTACAAAAACCTAATACGACTTTATATCCTGTGGCGCACAGCCACAAAAGACAAATCAACGCGGTTATTACCTCTTTGCCTTGCAGCTACAGAAAAAAGTTCATACGGCTATCAAGTCTGTTGCTCCCAGCTACAAAAACCTGATACGACAATCTATTCTGTGGCGCACAGCCACAAAAGACAAATTAACGCGGTTATTACCTCTTTGCCTTGCAGCTACAGAAAAAAGTTCATACGGCTATCAAGTCTGTTGCTCCCAGCTACAAAAACCTAATACGACTTTATATTCTGTGGCGCACAGCCACAAAAGACAAATTAACGCGGTTATTGACTCTTTGCCGTGCAGCTACAGGAAAAAGGTTATACGGCTATCAAGTATGTTGCTCCCAGCTACAAAAACCTGATACGACTATCTATTCTGTGGCGCACAGCCACAAAATACGAATTAACGCGGTTATCGACTCTTTGCCTTGCAGCTACAGAGAACAGTTCATACGGCTATCAAATCTGTTGCTCCCAGCTACAAAAACCTAATGCGACAATCTATTCTGTGGCGCACAGCCACAAAACACGAAATATCGCGGTTATCGACTTGTTGGCTTGCAGCTACAGAGAAAAGTTCATACGGCTATCAAGTCTGTTGCTCCCAGCTACAAAAACCTGATACGACAATCTATTCTGTGGCGCACAGCCACAAAAGACAAATTAACGCGGTTATTACCTCTTTGCCTTGCAGCTACAGGAAAAAAATTTATACGGCTATCAAGTCTGTTGCTCCCAGCTACAAAAACCTAATACGACTTTATATTCTGTGGCGCACAGCCACAAAAGACAAATTAACGCGGTTATTGACTCTTTGCCGTGCAGCTACAGAAAAAAGTTTATATGGCTATCAAGTATGTTGCTCCCAGCTAGAAAAACCCAATACAACTATCTATTCTGTGGCACACAGCCACAAAATACGATATAACGCGGTTATCGACTCTTTGCCTTGCAGCTACAGAAAAAAGTTTATACGGCTATCAAGTCTGTTGCTCATGGCTACAAAAACCTAATACGACTTTATATCCTGTGGCGCACAGCCACAAAATACAAATCAACGCGGTTATTACCTCTTTGCCTTGCAGCTACAGAAAAAAGTTCATACGGCTATCAAGTCTGTTGCTCCCAGCTACAAAAACCTGATACGACAATCTATTCTGTGGCGCACAGCCACAAAAGACAAATTAACGCGGTTATTACCTCTTTGCCTTGCAGCTACAGAAAAAAGTTCATACGGCTATCAAGTCTGTTGCTCCCAGCTACAAAAACCTAATACGACTTTATATTCTGTGGCGCACAGCCACAAAAGACAAATTAACGCGGTTATTGACTCTTTGCCGTGCAGCTACAGGAAAAAGGTTATACGGCTATCAAGTATGTTGCTCCCAGCTACAAAAACCTGATACGACTATCTATTCTGTGGCGCACAGCCACAAAATACGAATTAACGCGGTTATCGACTCTTTGCCTTGCAGCTACAGAGAACAGTTCATACGGCTATCAAATCTGTTGCTCCCAGCTACAAAAACCTAATACGACAATCTATTCTGTGGCGCACAGCCACAAAACACGAAATATCGCGGTTATCGACTTGTTGGCTTGCAGCTACAGAGAAAAGTTCATACGGCTATCAAGTCTGTTGCTCCCAGCTACAAAAACCTGATACGACAATCTATTCTGTGGCGCACAGCCACAAAAGACAAATTAACGCGGTTATTACTTCTTTGCCTTGCAGCTACAGAAAAAAGTTCATACGGCCATCAAGTCTGTTGCTCCCAGCTACAAAAACCTAACACGACTTTATATTCTGTGGCGCACAGCCACAAAAGACAAATTAACGCGGTTATTGACTCTTTGCCGTGCAGCTACAGGAAAAAGGTTATACGGCTACCAAGTATGTTGCTCCCAGCTACAAAAACCTAATACGACTATCTATTCTGTGGCGCACAGCCACAAAATACGAATTGACGCGGTTATCGACTCTTTGCCTTGCAGCTACAGAGAACAGTTCATACGGCTATCAAATCTGTTGCTCCAGCTACAAAAACCTAATACGACAATCTATTCTGTGGCGCACAGCCACAAAATACAAATTATCGCGGTTATCGACTTGTTGGCTTGCAGCTACAGAGAAAAGTTCATACGGCTATCAAGTCTGTTGCTCCCAGCTACAAAAACCTAATACGACTATATATTCTGTGGCGCACAGCCACAAAAGACGAATTAACGCGGTTATTGACTCTTTGCCTCGCAGTTACAGAGAACATTTCATACGGCTATCAAATCTGTTGCTCCCAGCTACAAAAACCTAATACGACAATATATTCTGTGGCGCACAGCCACAAAGACGAATTAACGCGGTTATTGACATTTTGACTTGCAGCTACAAAAAAAAATCATACGGCTATCAAGTCTGTTGCTTCCAACTACAAAAACATAATACGACTTTATATTCTGTGGCGCACAGCCACAAAATACGAATTGACGCGGTTATCGACTCTTTGCCTTGCAGCTACAGAGAACAGTTCATACGGCTATCAAATCTGTTGCTCCCAGCTACAAAAACCTAATACGACAATCTATTCTGTGGCGCACAGCCACAAAATACAAATTATCGCGGTTATCGACTTGTTGGCTTGCAGCTACAGAGAAAAGTTCATACGGCTATCAAGTCTGTTGCTCCCAGCTACAAAAACCTAATACGACTATATATTCTGTGGCGCACAGCCACAAAAGACGAATTAACGCGGTTATTGACTCTTTGCCTCGCAGTTACAGAGAACATTTCATACGGCTATCAAATCTGTTGCTCCCAGCTACAAAAACCTAATACGACAATATATTCTGTGGCGCACAGCCACAAAGACGAATTAACGCGGTTATTGACATTTTGACTTGCAGCTACAAAAAAAAATCATACGGCTATCAAGTCTGTTGCTTCCAACTACAAAAACATAATACGACTTTATATTCTGTGGCGCACAGCCACAAAATACAAATTAACGCGGTTATTGACTCTTTGCCTTGCAGTTACAGAGAACATTTCATACGGCTATCAAATCTGTTGCTCCCAGCTACAAAAACCTAATACGACTTTATATTATGTGGCGCACAGCCACAAAATACGATATAACGCGGTTATCGACTCTTTGCCTTGCAGCTACAGAAAAAAGTTTATACGGCTATCAAGTCTGTTGCTCATGGCTACAAAAACCTAATACGACTTTATATCCTGTGGCGCACAGCCACAAAAGACAAATTAACGCGGTTATTACCTCTTTGCCTTGCAGCTACAGAAAAAAGTTTATACGGCTATCAAGTCTGTTGCTCATGGCTACAAAAACCTAATACGACTTTATATCCTGTGGCGCACAGCCACAAAAGACAAATTAACGCGGTTATTACCTCTTTGCCTTGCAGCTACAGAAAAAAGTTCATACGGCTATCAAGTCTGTTGCTCCCAGCTACAAAAACCTAATACGACTTTATATTCTGTGGCGCACAGCCACAAAAGACAAATTAACGCGGTTATTGACTCTTTGCCGTGCAGCTACAGGAAAAAGGTTATACGGCTATCAAGTATGTTGCTCCCAGCTACAAAAACCTGATACGACTATCTATTCTGTGGCGCACAGCCACAAATACGAATTAACGCGGGTATCGACTCTTTGCCTTGCAGCTACAGAGAACAGTTCATACGGCTATCAAATCTGTCGCTCCCAGCTACAAAAACCTAATACGACAATCTATTCTGTGGCGCACAGCCACAAAACACGAAATATCGCGGTTATCCACTTGTTGGCTTGCAGCTACAGAGAAAAGTTCATACGGATATCAAGTATGTTGCTCCCAGCTACAAAAACCTGATACGACAATATATTCTGTGGCGCACAGCCACAAAAGACAAATTAACGCGGTTATTACTTCTTTGCCTTGCAGCTACAGAAAAAAGTTCATACGGCCATCAAGTCTGTTGCTCCCAGCTACAAAAACCTAATACGACTTCATATTCTGTGGCGCACAGCCACAAAAGACGAATTAACGCGGTTATTGACTCTTTGCCGTGCAGCTACAGGAAAAAGGTTATACGGCTACCAAGTATGTTGCTCCCAGCTACAAAAACCTAATACGACTATCTATTCTGTGGCGCACAGCCACAAAATACGAATTATCGCGGTTATCGACTTGTTGGCTTGCAGCTACAGAGAAAAGTTCATACGGCTATCAAGTCTGTTGCTCCCAGCTACAAAACCCTAATACGACTATATGTTCTGTGGCGCACAGCCACAAAAGACGAATTAACGCGGTTATTGACTCTTTGCCTCGCAGTTACAGAGAACATTTCATACGGCTATCAAATCTGTTGCTCCCAGCTACAAAAACCTAATACGACTTTATATTCTGTGGCGCACAGCCACAAAAGACAAATTAACGCGGTTATTGACTCTTTGCCGTGCAGCTACAGAAAAAAGTTTATATGGCTATCAAGTATGTTGCTCCCAGCTAGAAAAACCCAATACAACTATCTATTCTGTGGCACACAGCCACAAAATACGATATAACGCGGTTATCGACTCTTTGCCTTGCAGCTACAGAAAAAAGTTTATACGGCTATCAAGTCTGTTGCTCATGGCTACAAAAACCTAATACGACTTTATATCCTGTGGCGCACAGCCACAAAAGACAAATTAACGCGGTTATTACCTCTTTGCCTTGCAGCTACAGAAAAAAGTTCATACGGCTATCAAGTCTGTTGCTCCCAGCTACAAAAACCTAATACGACTTTATATTCTGTGGCGCACAGCCACAAAAGACGAATTAACGCGGTTATTGACTCTTTGCCGTGCAGCTACAGGAAAAAGGTTATACGGCTACCAAGTATGTTGCTCCCAGCTACAAAAACCTAATACGACTATCTAT
This sequence comes from Litoditis marina, assembly GCA_964036275.1. Taxonomy (NCBI): domain Eukaryota; kingdom Metazoa; phylum Nematoda; class Chromadorea; order Rhabditida; family Rhabditidae; genus Litoditis; species Litoditis marina. The sequence goes on from CAXIWQ010000508.1 coordinate 337,131, forward strand.
TCTGTGGCGCACAGCCACAAAATACGAATTGACGCGGTTATCGACTCTTTGCCTTGCAGCTACAGAGAACAGTTCATACGGCTATCAAATCTGTTGCTCCCAGCTACAAAAACCTAATACGACAATCTATTCTGTGGCGCACAGCCACAAAATACAAATTATCGCGGTTATCGACTTGTTGGCTTGCAGCTACAGAGAAAAGTTCATACGGCTATCAAGTCTGTTGCTCCCAGCTACAAAACCCTAATACGACTATATATTCTGTGGCGCACAGCCACAAAAGACGAATTAACGCGGTTATTGACTCTTTGCCTCGCAGTTACAGAGAACATTTCATACGGCTATCAAATCTGTTGCTCCCAGCTACAAAAACCTAATACGACTTTATATTCTGTGGCGCACAGCCAGAAAAGACAAATTAACGCGGTTATTGACTCTTTGCCGTGCAGCTACAGAAAAAAGTTTATATGGCTATCAAGTATGTTGCTCCAGCTAGAAAAACCCAATACAACTATCTATTCTGTGGCACACAGCCACAAAATACGATATAACGCGGTTATCGACTCTTTGCCTTGCAGCTACAGAAAAAAGTTTATACGGCTATCAAGTCTGTTGCTCATGGCTACAAAAACCTAATACGACTTTATATCCTGTGGCGCACAGCCACAAAAGACAAATTAACGCGGTTATTACCTCTTTGCCTTGCAGCTACAGAAAAAAGTTCATACGGCTATCAAGTCTGTTGCTCCCAGCTACAAAAACCTAATACGACTTTATATTCTGTGGCGCACAGCCACAAAAGACGAATTAACGCGGTTATTGACTCTTTGCCGTGCAGCTACAGGAAAAAGGTTATACGGCTACCAAGTATGTTGCTCCCAGCTACAAAAACCTAATACGACTATCTATTCTGTGGCGCACAGCCACAAAATACGAATTGACGCGGTTATCGACTCTTTGCCTTGCAGCTACAGAGAACAGTTCATACGGCTATCAAATCTGTTGCTCCCAGCTACAAAAACCTAATACGACAATCTATTCTGTGGCGCACAGCCACAAAATACAAATTATCGCGGTTATCGACTTGTTGGCTTGCAGCTACAGAGAAAAGTTCATACGGCTATCAAGTCTGTTGCTCCCAGCTACAAAACCCTAATACGACTATATATTCTGTGGCGCACAGCCACAAAAGACGAATTAACGCGGTTATTGACTCTTTGCCTCGCAGTTACAGAGAACATTTCATACGGCTATCAAATCTGTTGCTCCCAGCTACAAAAACCTAATACGACTTTATATTCTGTGGCGCACAGCCAGAAAAGACAAATTAACGCGGTTATTGACTCTTTGCCGTGCAGCTACAGAAAAAAGTTTATATGGCTATCAAGTATGTTGCTCCCAGCTAGAAAAAAACCCAATACAACTATCTATTCTGTGGCACACAGCCACAAAATACGATATAACGCGGTTATCGACTCTTTGCCTTGCAGCTACAGAAAAAAGTTTATACGGCTATCAAGTCTGTTGCTCATGGCTACAAAAACCTAATACGACTTTATATCCTGTGGCGCACAGCCACAAAAGACAAATTAACGCGGTTATTACCTCTTTGCTTGCAGCTACAGAAAAAAGTTCATACGGCTATCAAGTCTGTTGCTCCCAGCTACAAAAACCTAATACGACTTTATATTCTGTGGCGCACAGCCACAAAAGACAAATTAACGCGGTTATTGACTCTTTGCCGTGCAGCTACAGGAAAAAGGTTATACGGCTGACAAGTATGTTGCTCCCAGCTACAAAAACCTGATACGACTATCTATTCTGTGGCGCACAGCCACAAAATACGAATTAACGCGGTTATCGACTCTTTGCCTTGCAGCTACAGAGAACAGTTCATACGGCTATCACATCTGTCGCTCCCAGCTACAAAAACCTAATACGACAATCTATTCTGTGGCGCACAGCCACAAAACACGAAATATCGCGGTTATCGACTTGTTGGCTTGCAGCTACAGAGAAAAGTTCATACGGCTATCAAGTCTGTTGCTCCCAGCTACAAAAACCTGATACGACAATATATTCTGTGGCGCACAGCCACAAAAGACAAATTAACGCGGTTATTACTTCTTTGCCTTGCAGCTACAGAAAAAAGTTCATACGGCTATCAAGTCTGTTGCTCCCAGCTACAAAAACCTGATACGACAATATATTCTGTGGCGCACAGCCACAAAAGACAAATTAACGCGGTTATTACTTCTTTGCCTTGCAGCTACAGAAAAAAGTTCATACGGCCATCAAGTCTGTTGCTCCCAGCTACAAAAACCTAATACGACTTCATATTCTGTGGCGCACAGCCACAAAAGACGAATTAACGCGGTTATTGACTCTTTGCCGTGCAGCTACAGGAAAAAGGTTATACGGCTGACAAGTATGTTGCTCCCAGCTACAAAAACCTGATACGACTATCTATTCTGTGGCGCACAGCCACAAAATACGAATTAACGCGGTTATCGACTCTTTGCCTTGCAGCTACAGAGAACAGTTCATACGGCTATCACATCTGTCGCTCCCAGCTACAAAAACCTAATACGACAATCTATTCTGTGGCGCACAGCCACAAAACACGAAATATCGCGGTTATCGACTTGTTGGCTTGCAGCTACAGAGAAAAGTTCATACGGCTATCAAGTCTGTTGCTCCCAGCTACAAAAACCTGATACGACAATATATTCTGTGGCGCACAGCCACAAAAGACAAATTAACGCGGTTATTACTTCTTTGCCTTGCAGCTACAGAAAAAAGTTCATACGGCCATCAAGTCTGTTGCTCCCAGCTACAAAAACCTAATACGACTTCATATTCTGTGGCGCACAGCCACAAAAGACGAATTAACGCGGTATTGACTCTTTGCCGTGCAGCTACAGGAAAAAGGTTATACGGCTACCAAGTATGTTGCTCCCAGCTACAAAAACCTAATACGACTATCTATTCTGTGGCGCACAGCCACAAAACACGAATTGACGCGGTTATCGACTCTTTGCCTTGCAGCTACAGAGAACAGTTCATACGGCTATCACATCTGTCGCTCCCAGCTACAAAAACCTAATACGACAATCTATTCTGTGGCGCACAGCCACAAAACACGAAATATCGCGGTTATCGACTTGTTGGCTTGCAACTACAGAGAAAAGTTCAATACGGCTATCAAGTCTGTTCCTCCCAGCTACAAAAACCTGATACGACAATATATTCTGTGGCGCACAGCCACAAAAGACAAATTAACGCGGTTATTACTTCTTTGCCTTGCAGCTACAGAAAAAAGTTCATACGGCCATCAAGTCTGTTGCTCCCAGCTACAAAAACCTAATACGACTTCATATTCTGTGGCGCACAGCCACAAAAGACGAATTAACGCGGTTATTGACTCTTTGCCGTGCAGCTACAGGAAAAAGGTTATACGGCTACCAAGTATGTTGCTCCCAGCTACAAAAACCTAATACGACTATCTATTCTGTGGCGCACAGCCACAAAATACGAATTGACGCGGTTATCTACTCTTTGCCTTGCAGCTACAGAGAACAGTTCATACGGCTATCAAATCTGTTGCTCCCAGCTACAAAAACCTAATACGACAATCTATTCTGTGGCGCACAGCCACAAAATACAAATTATCGCGGTTATCGACTTGTTGGCTTGCAGCTACAGAGAAAAGTTCATACGGCTATCAAGTCTGTTGCTCCCAGCTACAAAACCCTAATACGACTATATATTCTGTGGCGCACAGCCACAAAAGACGAATTAACGCGGTTATTGACTCTTTGCCGTGCAGCTACAGAAAAAAGTTTATATGGCTATCAAGTATGTTGCTCCCAGCTAGAAAAACCCAATACAACTATCTATTCTGTGGCACACAGCCACAAAATACGATATAACGCGGTTATCGACTCTTTGCCTTGCAGCTACAAAAAAAAGTTTATACGGCTATCAAGTCTGTTGCTCATGGCTACAAAAACCTAATACGACTTTATATCCTATGGCGCACAGCCACAAAAGACAAATTAACGCGGTTATTACCTCTTTGCCTTGCAGCTACAGAAAAAAGTTCATACGGCTATCAAGTCTGTTGCTCATGGCTACAAAAACCTAATACGACTTTATATCCTATGGCGCACAGCCACAAAAGACAAATTAACGCGGTTATTACCTCTTTGCCTTGCAGCTACAGAAAAAAGTTCATACGGCTATCAAGTCTGTTGCTCCCAGCTACAAAAACCTGATACGACAATCTATTCTGTGGCGCACAGCCACAAAAGACAAATTAACGCGGTTATTACCTCTTTGCCTTGCAGCTACAGAAAAAAGTTCATACGGCTATCAAGTCTGTTGCTCCCAGCTACAAAAACCTGATACGACAATCTATTCTGTGGCGCACAGCCACAAAAGACAAATTAACGCGGTTATTACCTCTTTGCCTTGCAGCTACAGAAAAAAGTTCATACGGCTATCAAGTCTGTTGCTCCCAGCTACAAAAACCTAATACGACTTTATATTCTGTGGCGCACAGCCACAAAAGACAAATTAACGCGGTTATTGACTCTTTGCCGTGCAGCTACAGGAAAAAGGTTATACGGCTATCAAATATGTTGCTCCCAGCTACAAAAACCTAATACGACTATCTATTCTGTGGCGCACTGCCACAAAATACGAATTATCGCGGTTATCGACTTGTTGGCTTGCAGCTACATAGAAAAGTTCATACGGCTATCAAGTCTGTTGCTCCCAGCTACAAAAACCTGATACGACAATCTATTCTGTGGCGCACAGCCACAAAAGACAAATTAACGCGGTTATTACCTCTTTGCCTTGCAGCTACAGAAAAAAATTCATACGGCTATCAAGTCTGTTGCTCCCAGCTACGAAAACCTAATACGACTCTATATTCTGTGGCGCACAGTTACAAAAGACAAATTAACGCGGATATTGACTCTTTGCCGTGCAGCTACAGGAAAAAGGTTATACGGCTATCAAGTATGTTGCTCCCAGCTAAAAAAACCTAATACGACTATCTATTCTGTGGCGCACAGCCACAGAATACGAATTAACGCGGTTATCGACTCTTTGCCTTGCAGCTACAGAGAACAGTTCATACGGCTATCAAGTCTGTTGCTCCCAGCTACAAAAACCTAATACGACTATATATTCTGTGGCGCACAGCCACAAAAGACGAATTAACGCGGTTATTGACTCTTTGCCTCGCAGTTACAGAGAATATTTCATACGGCTATCAAATCTGTTGCTCCCAGCTACAAAAACCTAATACGACAATCTATTCTGTGGCGCACAGCCACAAAAGACAAATTAACGCGGTTATTGACTCTTTGCCGTGCAGCTACAGGAAAAAGGTTATACGGCTACCAAGTATGTTGCTCCCAGCTACAAAAACCTAATACGACTATATATTCTGTGGCGCACAGCCACAAAATACGAATTGACGCGGTTATCGACTCTTTGCCTTGCAGCTACAGAGAACAGTTCATACGGCTATCAAATCTGTTGCTCCCAGCTACAAAAACCTAATACGACAATCTATTCTGTGGCGCACACAAAATACAAATTATCGCGGTTATCGACTTGTTGGCTTGCAGCTACAGAGAAAAGTTCATACGGCTATCAAGTTTGTTGCTCCCAGCTACAAAAACCTAATACGACTATATATTCTGTGGCGCACAGCCACAAAAGACGAATTAACGCGGTTATTGACTCTTTGCCTCGCAGTTACAGAGAACATTTCATACGGCTATCAAATCTGTTGCTCCCAGCTACAAAAACCTAATACGACAATCTATTCTGAGGCGCACAGCCACAAAGACGAATTAACGCGGTTATTGACATTTTGACTTGCAGCTACAAAAAAAAAATCATACGGCTATCAAGTCTGTTGCTTCCAACTACAAAAACATAATACGACTTTATATTCTGTGGCGCACAGCCACAAAATACAAATTAACGCGGTTATTGACTCTTTGCCTTGCAGTTACAGAGAACATTTCATACGGCTATCAAATCTGTTGCTCCCAGCTACAAAAACCTAATACGACTTTATATTCTGTGGCGCACAGCCACAAAAGACAAATTAACGCGGTTATTACCTCTTTGCCTTGCAGCTACAGAAAAAAGTTTATACGGCTATCAAGTCTGTTGCTCCCAGCTACAAAAACCTAATACGACAATCTATTCTGTGGCGCACAGCCACAAAATACGAATTTACGCGGTTATCGACTTGTTGGCTTGCAGCTACAGAGAAAAGTTCATACGGCTATCAAGTCTGTTGCTCCCAGCTACAAAAACCTGATACGACAATCTATTCTGTGGCGCACAGCCACAAAAGACAAATTAACGCGGTTATTACCTCTTTGCCTTGCAGCTACAGAAAAAAGTTCATACGGCTATCAAGTCTGTTGCTCCCAGCTACGAAAACCTAATTCGACTTTATATTCTGTGGCGCACAGCCACAAAAGACAAATTAACGCGGTTATTGACTCTTTGCCGTGCAGCTACAGGAAAAAGGTTATACGGCTATCAAGTATGTTGCTCCCAGCTACAAAAACCTAATACTATTCTGTGGCGCACAGCCACAAAATACGAATTAACGCGGTTATCGACTCTTTGCCTTGCAGCTACAGAGAACAGTCCATACGGCTATCAAATCTGTTGCTCCCAGCTACAAAAACCTAATACGACAATCTATTCTGTGGCGCACAGCCACAAAATACAAATTAACGCGGTTATTGACTCTTTGCCGTGCAGCTACAGGAAAAAGATTATACGGCTATCAAGTATGTTGCTCCCAGCTACAAAAACCTAATACTATTCTGTGGCGCACAGCCACAAAATACGAATTAACGCGGTTATCGACTCTTTGCCTTGCAGCTACAGAGAACAGTCCATACGGCTATCAAATCTGTTGCTCCCAGCTACAAAAACCTAATACGACAATCTATTCTGTGGCGCACAGCCACAAAATACAAATTATCGCGGTTATCGACTTGTTGGCTTGCAGCTACAGAGAAAAGTTCATACGGCTATCAAGTCTGTTGCTCCCAGCTACAAAACCCTAATACGACTATATATTCTGTGGCGCACAGCCACAAAAGACAAATTAACGCGGTTATTGACTCTTTGCCGTGCAGCTACAGGAAAAAGGTTATACGGCTACCAAGTATGTTGCTCCCAGCTACAAAAACCTAATACGACTATATATTCTGTGGCGCACAGCCACAAAATACGAATTGACGCGGTTATCGACTCTTTGCCTTGCAGCTACAGAGAACAGTTCATACGGCTATCAAATCTGTTGCTCCCAGCTACAAAAACCTAATACGACAATCTATTCTGTGGCGCACACAAAATACAAATTATCGCGGTTATCGACTTGTTGGCTTGCAGCTACAGAGAAAAGTTCATACGGCTATCAAGTTTGTTGCTCCCAGCTACAAAAACCTAGTACGACTATATATTCTGTGGCGCACAGCCACAAAAGACGAATTAACGCGGTTATTGACTCTTTGCCTCGCAGTTACAGAGAACATTTCATACGGCTATCAAATCTGTTGCTCCCAGCTACAAAAACCTAATACGACAATCTATTCTGAGGCGCACAGCCACAAAGACGAATTAACGCGGTTATTGACATTTTGACTTGCAGCTACAAAAAAAAAATCATACGGCTATCAAGTCTGTTGCTTCCAACTACAAAAACATAATACGACTTTATATTCTGTGGCGCACAGCCACAAAATACAAATTAACGCGGTTATTGACTCTTTGCCTTGCAGTTACAGAGAACATTTCATACGGCTATCAAATCTGTTGCTCCCAGCTACAAAAACCTAATACGACTTTATATTCTGTGGCGCACAGCCACAAAAGACAAATTAACGCGGTTATTACCTCTTTGCCTTGCAGCTACAGAAAAAAGTTTATACGGCTATCAAGTCTGTTGCTCCCAGCTACAAAAACCTAATACGACAATCTATTCTGTGGCGCACAGCCACAAAATACGAATTTACGCGGTTATCGACTTGTTGGCTTGCAGCTACAGAGAAAAGTTCATACGGCTATCAAGTCTGTTGCTCCCAGCTACAAAAACCTGATACGACAATCTATTCTGTGGCGCACAGCCACAAAAGACAAATTAACGCGGTTATTACCTCTTTGCCTTGCAGCTACAGAAAAAAGTTCATACGGCTATCAAGTCTGTTGCTCCCAGCTACGAAAACCTAATTCGACTTTATATTCTGTGGCGCACAGCCACAAAAGACAAATTAACGCGGTTATTGACTCTTTGCCGTGCAGCTACAGGAAAAAGGTTATACGGCTATCAAGTATGTTGCTCCCAGCTACAAAAACCTAATACTATTCTGTGGCGCACAGCCACAAAATACGAATTAACGCGGTTATCGACTCTTTGCCTTGCAGCTACAGAGAACAGTCCATACGGCTATCAAATCTGTTGCTCCCAGCTACAAAAACCTAATACGACAATCTATTCTGTGGCGCACAGCCACAAAATACAAATTATCGCGGTTATCGACTTGTTGGCTTGCAGCTACAGAGAAAAGTTCATACGGCTATCAAGTCTGTTGCTCCCAGCTACAAAACCCTAATACGACTATATATTCTGTGGCGCACAGCCACAAAAGACGAATTAACGCGGTTATTGACTCTTTGCCTCGCAGTTACAGAGAACATTTCATACGGCTATCAAATCTGTTGCTCCCAGCTACAAAAACCTAATACGACTTTATATTCTGTGGCGCACAGCCACAAAAGACAAATTAACGCGGTTATTACCTCTTTGCCTTGCAGCTACAGAAAAAAGTTCATACGGCTATCAAGTCTGTTGCTCCCAGCTACAAAAACCTGATACGACAATCTATTCTGTGGCGCACAGCCACAAAAGACAAATTAACGCGGTTATTACCTCTTTGCCTTGCAGCTACAGAAAAAAGTTCATACGGCTATCAAGTCTGTTGCTCCCAGCTACAAAAACCTGATACGACAATCTATTCTGTGGCGCACAGCCACAAAAGACAAATTAACGCGGTTATTACCTCTTTGTCTTGCAGCTACAGAAAAAAGTTCATACGGCTATCAAGTCTGTTGCTCCCAGCTACAAAAACCTAATACGACTTTATATTCTGTGGCGCACAGCCACAAAAGACAAATTAACGCGGTTATTGACTCTTTGCCGTGCAGCTACAGGAAAAAGGTTATACGGCTATCAAATATGTTGCTCCCAGCTACAAAAACCTAATACGACTATCTATTCTGTGGCGCACAGCCACAAAATACGAATTATCGCGGTTATCGACTTGTTGGCTTGCAGCTACAGAGAAAAGTTCATACGGCTATCAAGTTTGTTGCTCCCAGCTACAAAAACCTAATACGACTATATATTCTGTGGCGCACAGCCACAAAAGACGAATTAGCGCGGTTATTGACTCTTTGCCTCGCAGTTACAGAGAACATTTCATACGGCCATCAAATCTGTTGCTCCCAGCTACAAAAACCTAATACGACAATCTATTCTGAGGCGCACACAAAATACAAATTATCGCGGTTATCGACTTGTTGGCTTGCAGCTACAGAGAAAAGTTCATACGGCTATCAAGTTTGTTGCTCCCAGCTACAAAAACCTAATACGACTATATATTCTGTGGCGCACAGCCACAAAAGACGAATTAACGCGGTTATTGACTCTTTGCCTCGCAGTTACAGAGAACATTTCATACGGCTATCAAATCTGTTGCTCCCAGCTACAAAAACCTAATACGACAATCTATTCTGAGGCGCACAGCCACAAAGACGAATTAACGCGGTTATTGACATTTTGACTTGCAGCTACAAAAAAAAATCATACGGCTATCAAGTCTGTTGCTTCCAACTACAAAAACATAATACGACTTTATATTCTGTGGCGCACAGCCACAAAATACAAATTAACGCGGTTATTGACTCTTTGCCTTGCAGTTACAGAGAACATTTCATACGGCTATCAAATCTGTTGCTCCCAGCTACAAAAACCTAATACGACTTTATATTCTGTGGCGCACAGCCACAAAAGACCAATTAACGCGGTTATTACCTCTTTGCCTTGCAGCTACAGAAAAAAGTTTATACGGCTATCAAGTCTGTTGCTCCCAGCTACAAAAACCTAATACGACAATCTATTCTGTGGCGCACAGCCACAAAATACGAATTTACGCGGTTATCGACTTGTTGGCTTGCAGCTACAGAGAAAAGTTCATACGGCTCTCAAGTCTGTTGCTCCCAGCTACAAAAACCTGATACGACAATCTATTCTGTGGCGCACAGCCACAAAAGACAAATTAACGCGGTTATTACCTCTTTGCCTTGCAGCTACAGAAAAAAGTTCATACGGCTATCAAGTCTGTTGCTTCCAGCTACGAAAACCTAATTCGACTTTATATTCTGTGGCGCACAGCCACAAAAGACAAATTAACGCGGTTATTGACTCTTTGCCGTGCAGCTACAGGAAAAAGGTTATACGGCTATCAAGTATGTTGCTCCCAGCTACAAAAACCTAATACTATTCTGTGGCGCACAGCCACAAAATACGAATTAACGCGGTTATCGACTCTTTGCCTTGCAGCTACAGAGAACAGTCCATACGGCTATCAAATCTGTTGCTCCCAGCTACAAAAACCTAATACGACAATCTATTCTGTGGCGCACAGCCACAAAATACAAATTATCGCGGTTATCGACTTGTTGGCTTGCAGCTACAGAGAAAAGTTCATACGGCTATCAAGTCTGTTGCTCCCAGCTACAAAACCCTAATACGACTATATATTCTGTGGCGCACAGCCACAAAAGACGAATTAACGCGGTTATTGACTCTTTGCCTCGCAGTTACAGAGAACATTTCATACGGCTATCAAATCTGTTGCTCCCAGCTACAAAAACCTAATACGACTTTATATTCTGTGGCGCACAGCCACAAAAGACAAATTAACGCGGTTATTATCTCTTTGCCTTGCAGCTACAGAAAAAAAGTTTATACGGCTATCAAGTCTGTTGCTCCCAGCTACAAAAACCTAATACGACTTTATATTCTGTGGCGCACAGCCACAAAAGACAAATTAACGCGGTTATTGACTCTTTGCCGTGCAGCTACAGAAAAAAGTTTATATGGCTATCAAGTATGTTGCTCCCAGCTAGAAAAACCCAATACAACTATCTATTCTGTGGCACACAGCCACAAAATACGATATAACGCGGTTATCGACTCTTTGCCTTGCAGCTACAAAAAAAAGTTTATACGGCTATCAAGTCTGTTGCTCATGGCTACAAAAACCTAATACGACTTTATATTCTGTGGCGCACAGCCACAAAAGACCAATTAACGCGGTTATTACCTCTTTGCCTTGCAGCTACAGAAAAAAGTTTATACGGCTATCAAGTCTGTTGCTCCCAGCTACAAAAACCTAATACGACAATCTATTCTGTGGCGCACAGCCACAAAATACGAATTTACGCGGTTATCGACTTGTTGGCTTGCAGCTACAGAGAAAAGTTCATACGGCTCTCAAGTCTGTTGCTCCCAGCTACAAAAACCTGATACGACAATCTATTCTGTGGCGCACAGCCACAAAAGACAAATTAACGCGGTTATTACCTCTTTGCCTTGCAGCTACAGAAAAAAGTTCATACGGCTATCAAGTCTGTTGCTTCCAGCTACGAAAACCTAATTCGACTTTATATTCTGTGGCGCACAGCCACAAAAGACAAATTAACGCGGTTATTGACTCTTTGCCGTGCAGCTACAGGAAAAAGGTTATACGGCTATCAAGTATGTTGCTCCCAGCTACAAAAACCTAATACTATTCTGTGGCGCACAGCCACAAAATACGAATTAACGCGGTTATCGACTCTTTGCCTTGCAGCTACAGAGAACAGTCCATACGGCTATCAAATCTGTTGCTCCCAGCTACAAAAACCTAATACGACAATCTATTCTGTGGCGCACAGCCACAAAATACAAATTATCGCGGTTATCGACTTGTTGGCTTGCAGCTACAGAGAAAAGTTCATACGGCTATCAAGTCTGTTGCTCCCAGCTACAAAACCCTAATACGACTATATATTCTGTGGCGCACAGCCACAAAAGACGAATTAACGCGGTTATTGACTCTTTGCCTCGCAGTTACAGAGAACATTTCATACGGCTATCAAATCTGTTGCTCCCAGCTACAAAAACCTAATACGACTTTATATTCTGTGGCGCACAGCCACAAAAGACAAATTAACGCGGTTATTATCTCTTTGCCTTGCAGCTACAGAAAAAAAGTTTATACGGCTATCAAGTCTGTTGCTCCCAGCTACAAAAACCTAATACGACTTTATATTCTGTGGCGCACAGCCACAAAAGACAAATTAACGCGGTTATTGACTCTTTGCCGTGCAGCTACAGAAAAAAGTTTATATGGCTATCAAGTATGTTGCTCCCAGCTAGAAAAACCCAATACAACTATCTATTCTGTGGCACACAGCCACAAAATACGATATAACGCGGTTATCGACTCTTTGCCTTGCAGCTACAAAAAAAAGTTTATACGGCTATCAAGTCTGTTGCTCATGGCTACAAAAACCTAATACGACTTTATATCCTATGGCGCACAGCCACAAAAGACAAATTAACGCGGTTATTACCTCCTTGCCTTGCAGCTACAGAAAAAAGTTCATACGGCTATCAAGTCTGTTGCTCCCAGCTACAAAAACCTGATACGACAATCTATTCTGTGGCGCACAGCCACAAAAGACAAATTAACGCGGTTATTACCTCTTTGCCTTGCAGCTACAGAAAAAAGTTCATACGGCTATCAAGTCTGTTGCTCCCAGCTACAAAAACCTGATACGACAATCTATTCTGAGGCGCACACAAAATACAAATTATCGCGGTTATCGACTTGTTGGCTTGCAGCTACAGAGAAAAGTTCATACGGCTATCAAGTTTGTTGCTCCCAGCTACAAAAACCTAATACGACTATATATTCTGTGGCGCACAGCCACAAAAGACGAATTAACGCGGTTATTGACTCTTTGCCTCGCAGTTACAGAGAACATTTCATACGGCTATCAAATCTGTTGCTCCCAGCTACAAAAACCTAATACGACAATCTATTCTGAGGCGCACAGCCACAAAGACGAATTAACGCGGTTATTGACATTTTGACTTGCAGCTACAAAAAAAAATCATACGGCTATCAAGTCTGTTGCTTCCAACTACAAAAACATAATACGACTTTATATTCTGTGGCGCACAGCCACAAAATACAAATTAACGCGGTTATTGACTCTTTGCCTTGCAGTTACAGAGAACATTTCATACGGCTATCAAATCTGTTGCTCCCAGCTACAAAAACCTAATACGACTTTATATTCTGTGGCGCACAGCCACAAAAGACCAATTAACGCGGTTATTACCTCTTTGCCTTGCAGCTACAGAAAAAAGTTTATACGGCTATCAAGTCTGTTGCTCCCAGCTACAAAAACCTAATACGACAATCTATTCTGTGGCGCACAGCCACAAAATACGAATTTACGCGGTTATCGACTTGTTGGCTTGCAGCTACAGAGAAAAGTTCATACGGCTCTCAAGTCTGTTGCTCCCAGCTACAAAAACCTGATACGACAATCTATTCTGTGGCGCACAGCCACAAAAGACAAATTAACGCGGTTATTACCTCTTTGCCTTGCAGCTACAGAAAAAAGTTCATACGGCTATCAAGTCTGTTGCTTCCAGCTACGAAAACCTAATTCGACTTTATATTCTGTGGCGCACAGCCACAAAAGACAAATTAACGCGGTTATTGACTCTTTGCCGTGCAGCTACAGGAAAAAGGTTATACGGCTATCAAGTATGTTGCTCCCAGCTACAAAAACCTAATACTATTCTGTGGCGCACAGCCACAAAATACGAATTAACGCGGTTATCGACTCTTTGCCTTGCAGCTACAGAGAACAGTCCATACGGCTATCAAATCTGTTGCTCCCAGCTACAAAAACCTAATACGACAATCTATTCTGTGGCGCACAGCCACAAAATACAAATTATCGCGGTTATCGACTTGTTGGCTTGCAGCTACAGAGAAAAGTTCATACGGCTATCAAGTCTGTTGCTCCCAGCTACAAAACCCTAATACGACTATATATTCTGTGGCGCACAGCCACAAAAGACGAATTAACGCGGTTATTGACTCTTTGCCTCGCAGTTACAGAGAACATTTCATACGGCTATCAAATCTGTTGCTCCCAGCTACAAAAACCTAATACGACTTTATATTCTGTGGCGCACAGCCACAAAAGACAAATTAACGCGGTTATTATCTCTTTGCCTTGCAGCTACAGAAAAAAAGTTTATACGGCTATCAAGTCTGTTGCTCCCAGCTACAAAAACCTAATACGACTTTATATTCTGTGGCGCACAGCCACAAAAGACAAATTAACGCGGTTATTGACTCTTTGCCGTGCAGCTACAGAAAAAAGTTTATATGGCTATCAAGTATGTTGCTCCCAGCTAGAAAAACCCAATACAACTATCTATTCTGTGGCACACAGCCACAAAATACGATATAACGCGGTTATCGACTCTTTGCCTTGCAGCTACAAAAAAAAGTTTATACGGCTATCAAGTCTGTTGCTCATGGCTACAAAAACCTAATACGACTTTATATCCTATGGCGCACAGCCACAAAAGACAAATTAACGCGGTTATTACCTCCTTGCCTTGCAGCTACAGAAAAAAGTTCATACGGCTATCAAGTCTGTTGCTCCCAGCTACAAAAACCTGATACGACAATCTATTCTGTGGCGCACAGCCACAAAAGACAAATTAACGCGGTTATTACCTCTTTGCCTTGCAGCTACAGAAAAAAGTTCATACGGCTATCAAGTCTGTTGCTCCCAGCTACAAAAACCTGATACGACAATCTATTCTGTGGCGCACAGCCACAAAAGACAAATTAACGCGGTTATTACCTCCTTGCCTTGCAGCTACAGAAAAAAGTTCATACGGCTATCAAGTCTGTTGCTCCCAGCTACAAAAACCTGATACGACAATCTATTCTGTGGCGCACAGCCACAAAAGACAAATTAACGCGGTTATTACCTCTTTGCCTTGCAGCTACAGAAAAAAGTTCATACGGCTATCAAGTCTGTTGCTCCCAGCTACAAAAACCTGATACGACAATCTATTCTGTGGCGCACAGCCACAAAAGACAAATTAACGCGGTTATTACCTCTTTGCCTTGCAGCTACAGAAAAAAGTTCATACGGCTATCAAGTCTGTTGCTCCCAGCTACAAAAACCTAATACGACTTTATATTCTGTGGCGCACAGCCACAAAAGACAAATTAACGCGGTTATTACCTCTTTGCCTTGCAGCTACAGAAAAAAATTCATACGGCTATCAAGTCTGTTGCTCCCAGCTACGAAAACCTAATACGACTCTATATTCTGTGGCGCACAGTTACAAAAGACAAATTAACGCGGATATTGACTCTTTGCCGTGCAGCTACAGGAAAAAGGTTATACGGCTATCAAGTATGTTGCTCCCAGCTAAAAAAACCTAATACGACTATCTATTCTGTGGCGCACAGCCACAGAATACGAATTAACGCGGTTATCGACTCTTTGCCTTGCAGCTACAGAGAACAGTTCATACGGCTATCAAGTCTGTTGCTCCCAGCTACAAAAACCTAATACGACTATATATTCTGTGGCGCACAGCCACAAAAGACGAATTAACGCGGTTATTACCTCTTTGCCTTGCAGCTACAGAAAAAAGTTCATACGGCTATCAAGTCTGTTGCTCCCAGCTACAAAAACCTAATACGACTTTATATTCTGTGGCGCACAGCCACAAAAGACAAATTAACGCGGTTATTGACTCTTTGCCTCGCAGTTACAGAGAATATTTCATACGGCTATCAAATCTGTTGCTCCCAGCTACAAAAACCTAATACGACAATCTATTCTGTGGCGCACAGCCACAAAAGACAAATTAACGCGGTTATTGACTCTTTGCCGTGCAGCTACAGGAAAAAGGTTATACGGCTACCAAGTATGTTGCTCCCAGCTACAAAAACCTAATACGACTATCTATTCTGTGGCGCACAGCCACAAAATACGAATTGACGCGGTTATCGACTCTTTGCCTTGCAGCTACAGAGAACAGTTCATACGGCTATCAAATCTGTTGCTCCCAGCTACAAAAACCTAATACGACAATCTATTCTGTGGCGCACAGCCACAAGATACAAATTATCGCGGTTATCGACTTGTTGGCTTGCAGCTACAGAGAAAAGTTCATACGGCTATCAAGTTTGTTGCTCCCAGCTACAAAAACCTAATACGACTATATATTCTGTGGCGCACAGCCACAAAAGACGAATTAACGCGGTTATTGACTCTTTGCCTCGCAGTTACAGAGAACATTTCATACGGCTATCAAATCTGTTGCTCCCAGCTACAAAAACCTAATACGACAATCTATTCTGAGGCGCACAGCCACAAAGACGAATTAACGCGGTTATTGACATTTTGACTTGCAGCTACAAAAAAAAAAATCATACGGCTATCAAGTCTGTTGCTTCCAACTACAAAAACATAATACGACTTTATATTCTGTGGCGCACAGCCACAAAATACAAATTAACGCGGTTATTGACTCTTTGCCTTGCAGTTACAGAGAACATTTCATACGGCTATCAAATCTGTTGCTCCCAGCTACAAAAACCTAATACGACTTTATATTCTGTGGCGCACAGCCACAAAAAACAAATTAACGCGGTTATTACCTCTTTGCCTTGCAGCTACAGAAAAAAGTTTATACGGCTATCAAGTCTGTTGCTCCCAGCTACAAAAACCTAATACGACAATCTATTCTGTGGCGCACAGCCACAAAATACCAATTTACGCGGTTATCGACTTGTTGGCTTGCAGCTACAGAGAAAAGTTCATACGGCTATCAAGTCTGTTGCTCCCAGCTACAAAAACCTGATACGACAATCTATTCTGTGGCGCACAGCCACAAAAGACAAATTAACGCGGTTATTACCTCTTTGCCTTGCAGCTACAGAAAAAAGTTCATACGGCTATCAAGTCTGTTGCTCCCAGCTACGAAAACCTAATTCGACTTTATATTCTGTGGCGCACAGCCACAAAAGACAAATTAACGCGGTTATTGACTCTTTGCCGTGCAGCTACAGGAAAAAGGTTATACGGCTATCAAGTATGTTGCTCCCAGCTACAAAAACCTAATACTATTCTGTGGCGCACAGCCACAAAATACGAATTAACGCGGTTATCGACTCTTTGCCTTGCAGCTACAGAGAACAGTCCATACGGCTATCAAATCTGTTGCTCCCAGCTACAAAAACCTAATACGACTATATATTCTGTGGCGCACAGCCACAAAAGACGAATTAACGCGGTTATTACCTCTTTGCCTTGCAGCTACAGAAAAAAGTTCATACGGCTATCAAGTCTGTTGCTCCCAGCTACAAAAACCTAATACGACTTTATATTCTGTGGCGCACAGCCACAAAAGACAAATTAACGCGGTTATTGACTCTTTGCCTCGCAGTTACAGAGAATATTTCATACGGCTATCAAATCTGTTGCTCCCAGCTACAAAAACCTAATACGACAATCTATTCTGTGGCGCACAGCCACAAAAGACAAATTAACGCGGTTATTGACTCTTTGCCGTGCAGCTACAGGAAAAAGGTTATACGGCTACCAAGTGTGTTGCTCCCAGCTACAAAAACCTAATACGACTATCTATTCTGTGGCGCACAGCCACAAAATACGAATTGACGCGGTTATCGACTCTTTGCCTTGCAGCTACAGAGAACAGTTCATACGGCTATCAAATCTGTTGCTCCCAGCTACAAAAACCTAATACGACAATCTATTCTGTGGCGCACAGCCACAAGATACAAATTATCGCGGTTATCGACTTGTTGGCTTGCAGCTACAGAGAAAAGTTCATACGGCTATCAAGTTTGTTGCTCCCAGCTACAAAAACCTAATACGACTATATATTCTGTGGCGCACAGCCACAAAAGACGAATTAACGCGGTTATTGACTCTTTGCCTCGCAGTTACAGAGAACATTTCATACGGCTATCAAATCTGTTGCTCCCAGCTACAAAAACCTAATACGACAATCTATTCTGAGGCGCACAGCCACAAAGACGAATTAACGCGGTTATTGACATTTTGACTTGCAGCTACAAAAAAAAAATCATACGGCTATCAAGTCTGTTGCTTCCAACTACAAAAACATAATACGACTTTATATTCTGTGGCGCACAGCCACAAAATACAAATTAACGCGGTTATTGACTCTTTGCCTTGCAGTTACAGAGAACATTTCATACGGCTATCAAATCTGTTGCTCCCAGCTACAAAAACCTAATACGACTTTATATTCTGTGGCGCACAGCCACAAAAAACAAATTAACGCGGTTATTACCTCTTTGCCTTGCAGCTACAGAAAAAAGTTTATACGGCTATCAAGTCTGTTGCTCCCAGCTACAAAAACCTAATACGACAATCTATTCTGTGGCGCACAGCCACAAAATACCAATTTACGCGGTTATCGACTTGTTGGCTTGCAGCTACAGAGAAAAGTTCATACGGCTATCAAGTCTGTTGCTCCCAGCTACAAAAACCTGATACGACAATCTATTCTGTGGCGCACAGCCACAAAAGACAAATTAACGCGGTTATTACCTCTTTGCCTTGCAGCTACAGAAAAAAGTTCATACGGCTATCAAGTCTGTTGCTCCCAGCTACGAAAACCTAATTCGACTTTATATTCTGTGGCGCACAGCCACAAAAGACAAATTAACGCGGTTATTGACTCTTTGCCGTGCAGCTACAGGAAAAAGGTTATACGGCTATCAAGTATGTTGCTCCCAGCTACAAAAACCTAATACTATTCTGTGGCGCACAGCCACAAAATACGAATTAACGCGGTTATCGACTCTTTGCCTTGCAGCTACAGAGAACAGTCCATACGGCTATCAAATCTGTTGCTCCCAGCTACAAAAACCTAATACGACTATATATTCTGTGGCGCACAGCCACAAAAGACGAATTAACGCGGTTATTACCTCTTTGCCTTGCAGCTACAGAAAAAAGTTCATACGGCTATCAAGTCTGTTGCTCCCAGCTACAAAAACCTAATACGACTTTATATTCTGTGGCGCACAGCCACAAAAGACAAATTAACGCGGTTATTGACTCTTTGCCTCGCAGTTACAGAGAATATTTCATACGGCTATCAAATCTGTTGCTCCCAGCTACAAAAACCTAATACGACAATCTATTCTGTGGCGCACAGCCACAAAAGACAAATTAACGCGGTTATTGACTCTTTGCCGTGCAGCTACAGGAAAAAGGTTATACGGCTACCAAGTGTGTTGCTCCCAGCTACAAAAACCTAATACGACTATCTATTCTGTGGCGCACAGCCACAAAATACGAATTGACGCGGTTATCGACTCTTTGCCTTGCAGCTACAGAGAACAGTTCATACGGCTATCAAATCTGTTGCTCCCAGCTACAAAAACCTAATACGACAATCTATTCTGTGGCGCACAGCCACAAGATACAAATTATCGCGGTTATCGACTTGTTGGCTTGCAGCTACAGAGAAAAGTTCATACGGCTATCAAGTTTGTTGCTCCCAGCTACAAAAACCTAATACGACTATATATTCTGTGGCGCACAGCCACAAAAGACGAATTAACGCGGTTATTGACTCTTTGCCTCGCAGTTACAGAGAACATTTCATACGGCTATCAAATCTGTTGCTCCCAGCTACAAAAACCTAATACGACAATCTATTCTGAGGCGCACAGCCACAAAGACGAATTAACGCGGTTATTGACATTTTGACTTGCAGCTACAAAAAAAAAATCATACGGCTATCAAGTCTGTTGCTTCCAACTACAAAAACATAATACGACTTTATATTCTGTGGCGCACAGCCACAAAATACAAATTAACGCGGTTATTGACTCTTTGCCTTGCAGTTACAGAGAACATTTCATACGGCTATCAAATCTGTTGCTCCCAGCTACAAAAACCTAATACGACTTTATATTCTGTGGCGCACAGCCACAAAAAACAAATTAACGCGGTTATTACCTCTTTGCCTTGCAGCTACAGAAAAAAGTTTATACGGCTATCAAGTCTGTTGCTCCCAGCTACAAAAACCTAATACGACAATCTATTCTGTGGCGCACAGCCACAAAATACCAATTTACGCGGTTATCGACTTGTTGGCTTGCAGCTACAGAGAAAAGTTCATACGGCTATCAAGTCTGTTGCTCCCAGCTACAAAAACCTGATACGACAATCTATTCTGTGGCGCACAGCCACAAAAGACAAATTAACGCGGTTATTACCTCTTTGCCTTGCAGCTACAGAAAAAAGTTCATACGGCTATCAAGTCTGTTGCTCCCAGCTACGAAAACCTAATTCGACTTTATATTCTGTGGCGCACAGCCACAAAAGACAAATTAACGCGGTTATTGACTCTTTGCCGTGCAGCTACAGGAAAAAGGTTATACGGCTATCAAGTATGTTGCTCCCAGCTACAAAAACCTAATACTATTCTGTGGCGCACAGCCACAAAATACGAATTAACGCGGTTATCGACTCTTTGCCTTGCAGCTACAGAGAACAGTCCATACGGCTATCAAATCTGTTGCTCCCAGCTACAAAAACCTAATACGACAATCTATTCTGTGGCGCACAGCCACAAAATACGAATTATCGCGGTTATCGACTTGTTGGCTTGCAGCTACAGAGAAAAGTTCATACGGCTATCAAGTCTGTTGCTCCCAGCTACAAAAACCTGATACGACAATCTATTCTGTGGCGCACAGCCACAAAAGACAAATTAACGCGGTTATTACCTCTTTGCCTTGCAGCTACAGAAAAAAGTTTATACGGCTATCAAGTCTGTTGCTCATGGCTACAAAAACCTAATACGACTTTATATTCTGTGGCGCACAGCCACAAAAGACAAATTAACGCGGTTATTACCTCTTTGCCTTGCAGCTACAGAAAAAAGTTTATACGGCTATCAAGTATGTTGCTCCCAGCTACAAAAATTTGATACGACAATCTATTCTGTGGCGCACAGCCACAAAAGACAAATTAACGCGGTTATTACCTCTTTGCCTTGCAGCTACAGAAAAAAGTTCATACGGCTATCAAGTCTGTTGCTCCCAGCTACGAAAACCTAATTCGACTTTATATTCTGTGGCGCACAGCCACAAAAGACAAATTAACGCGGTTATTGACTCTTTGCCGTGCAGCTACAGGAAAAAGGTTATACGGCTATCAAGTATGTTGCTCCCAGCTACAAAAACCTAATACTATTCTGTGGCGCACAGCCACAAAATACGAATTATCGCGGTTATCGACTTGTTGGCTTGCAGCTACAGAGAAAAGTTCATACGGCTATCAAGTCTGTTGCTCCCAGCTACAAAAACCTGATACGACAATCTATTCTGTGGCGCACAGCCACAAAAGACAAATTAACGCGGTTATTACCTCTTTGCCTTCCTTGCAGCTACAGAAAAAAGTTTATACGGCTATCAAGTCTGTTGCTCATGGCTACAAAAACCTAATACGACTTTATATTCTGTGGCGCACAGCCACAAAAGACAAATTAACGCGGTTATTGACTCTTTGCCGTGCAGCTACAGAAAAAAGTTTATACGGCTATCAAGTATGTTGCTCCCAGCTACAAAAACCTAATACGACTATATATTCTGTGGCGCACAGCCACAAAAGACGAATTAACGCGGTTATTGACTCTTTGCCTCGCAGTTACAGAGAATATTTCATACGGCTATCAAATCTGTTGCTCCCAGCTACAAAAACCTAATACGACAATCTATTCTGTGGCGCACAGCCACAAAAGACAAATTAACGCGGTTATTGACTCTTTGCCGTGCAGCTACAGGAAAAAGGTTATACGGCTACCAAGTATGTTGCTCCCAGCTACAAAAACCTAATACGACTATCTATTCTGTGGCGCACAGCCACAAAATACGAATTGACGCGGTTATCGACTCTTTGCCTTGCAGCTACAGAGAACAGTTCATACGGCTATCAAATCTGTTGCTCCCAGCTACAAAAACCTAATACGACAATCTATTCTGTGGCGCACAGCCACAAGATACAAATTATCGCGGTTATCGACTTGTTGGCTTGCAGCTACAGAGAAAAGTTCATACGGCTATCAAGTTTGTTGCTCCCAGCTACAAAAACCTAATACGACTATATATTCTGTGGCGCACAGCCACAAAAGACGAATTAACGCGGTTATTGACTCTTTGCCTCGCAGTTACAGAGAACATTTCATACGGCTATCAAATCTGTTGCTCCCAGCTACAAAAACCTAATACGACAATCTATTCTGAGGCGCACAGCCACAAAATACGAATTAACGCGGTTATCGACTCTTTGCCTTGCAGCTACAGAGAACAGTCCATACGGCTATCAAATCTGTTGCTCCCAGCTACAAAAACCTAATACGACAATCTATTCTGTGGCGCACAGCCACAAGATACAAATTATCGCGGTTATCGACTTGTTGGCTTGCAGCTACAGAGAAAAGTTCATACGGCTATCAAGTTTGTTGCTCCCAGCTACAAAAACCTAATACGACTATATATTCTGTGGCGCACAGCCACAAAAGACGAATTAACGCGGTTATTGACTCTTTGCCTCGCAGTTACAGAGAACATTTCATACGGCTATCAAATCTGTTGCTCCCAGCTACAAAAACCTAATACGACAATCTATTCTGAGGCGCACAGCCACAAAGACGAATTAACGCGGTTATTGACATTTTGACTTGCAGCTACAAAAAAAAAATCATACGGCTATCAAGTCTGTTGCTTCCAACTACAAAAACATAATACGACTTTATATTCTGTGGCGCACAGCCACAAAATACAAATTAACGCGGTTATTGACTCTTTGCCTTGCAGTTACAGAGAACATTTCATACGGCTATCAAATCTGTTGCTCCCAGCTACAAAAACCTAATACGACTTTATATTCTGTGGCGCACAGCCACAAAAAACAAATTAACGCGGTTATTACCTCTTTGCCTTGCAGCTACAGAAAAAAGTTTATACGGCTATCAAGTCTGTTGCTCCCAATTACAAAAACCTAATACGACAATCTATTCTGTGGCGCACAGCCACAAAATACCAATTTACGCGGTTATCGACTTGTTGGCTTGCAGCTACAGAGAAAAGTTCATACGGCTATCAAGTCTGTTGCTCCCAGCTACAAAAACCTGATACGACAATCTATTCTGTGGCGCACAGCCACAAAAGACAAATTAACGCGGTTATTACCTCTTTGCCTTGCAGCTACAGAAAAAAGTTCATACGGCTATCAAGTCTGTTGCTCCCAGCTACGAAAACCTAATTCGACTTTATATTCTGTGGCGCACAGCCACAAAAGACAAATTAACGCGGTTATTGACTCTTTGCCGTGCAGCTACAGGAAAAAGGTTATACGGCTATCAAGTATGTTGCTCCCAGCTACAAAAACCTAATACTATTCTGTGGCGCACAGCCACAAAATACGAATTAACGCGGTTATCGACTCTTTGCCTTGCAGCTACAGAGAACAGTCCATACGGCTATCAAATCTGTTGCTCCCAGCTACAAAAACCTAATACGACAATCTATTCTGTGGCGCACAGCCACAAAATACGAATTAACGCGGTTATCGACTCTTTGCCTTGCAGCTACAGAGAAAAGTTCATACGGCTATCAAGTCTGTTGCTCCCAGCTACAAAAACCTGATACGACAATCTATTCTGTGGCGCACAGCCACAAAAGACAAATTAACGCGGTTATTACCTCTTTGCCTTGCAGCTACAGAAAAAAGTTTATACGGCTATCAAGTCTGTTGCTCATGGCTACAAAAACCTAATACGACTTTATATTCTGTGGCGCACAGCCACAAAAGACAAATTAACGCGGTTATTACCTCTTTGCCTTGCAGCTACAGAAAAAAGTTTATACGGCTATCAAGTATGTTGCTCCCAGCTACAAAAATTTGATACGACAATCTATTCTGTGGCGCACAGCCACAAAAGACAAATTAACGCGGTTATTACCTCTTTGCCTTGCAGCTACAGAAAAAAGTTCATACGGCTATCAAGTCTGTTGCTCCCAGCTACGAAAACCTAATTCGACTTTATATTCTGTGGCGCACAGCCACAAAAGACAAATTAACGCGGTTATTGACTCTTTGCCGTGCAGCTACAGGAAAAAGGTTATACGGCTATCAAGTATGTTGCTCCCAGCTACAAAAACCTAATACTATTCTGTGGCGCACAGCCACAAAATACGAATTATCGCGGTTATCGACTTGTTGGCTTGCAGCTACAGAGAAAAGTTCATACGGCTATCAAGTCTGTTGCTCCCAGCTACAAAAACCTGATACGACAATCTATTCTGTGGCGCACAGCCACAAAAGACAAATTAACGCGGTTATTACCTCTTTGCCTTCCTTGCAGCTACAGAAAAAAGTTTATACGGCTATCAAGTCTGTTGCTCATGGCTACAAAAACCTAATACGACTTTATATTCTGTGGCGCACAGCCACAAAAGACAAATTAACGCGGTTATTGACTCTTTGCCGTGCAGCTACAGAAAAAAGTTTATACGGCTATCAAGTATGTTGCTCCCAGCTACAAAAACCTAATACGACTATCTATTCTGTGGCGCACAGCCACAAAATACGAATTAACGCGGTTATCGACTGTTTGCTTTGCAGCTACAGAAAAAAGTTAATACGGCTATCAAGTCTGTTGCTCCCAGCTACAAAAACCTGATACGACAATCTATTCTGTGACGCACAGCCACAAAAGACAAATTAACGCGGTTATTACCTCTTTGCCTTGCAGCTACAGAAAAAAGTTTATACGGCTATCAAGTCTGTTGCTCATGGCTACAAAAACCTAATACGACTTTATATTCTGTGGCGCACAGCCACAAAAGACAAATTAACGCGGTTATTGACTCTTTGTCGTGCAGCTACAGAAAAAAGTTTATACGGCTATCAAGTATGTTGCTCCCAGCTACAAAAACCTAATACGACTATCTATTCTGTGGCGCACAGCCACAAAATACGAATTAACGCGGTTATCGACTGTTTGCTTTGCAGCTACAGAAAAAAGTTAATACGGCTATCAAGTCTGTTGCTCCCAGCTACAAAAACCTAATACGACAATCTATTCTGTGGCGCACAGCCACAAAAACGAATTAACGCGGTTATTGACATTTTGACTTGCAGCTACAAAAAAAATCATACGGCTATCAAGTCTGTTGCTCCCAACTACAAAAACATAATACGACTTTATATTCTGTGGCGCACAGCCACAAAATACAAATTAACGCGGTTATTGACTCTTTGCCTTGCAGTTACAGAGAACATTTCATACGGCTATCAAATCTGTTGCTCCCAGCTACAAAAACCTAATACGACAATCTATTCTGTGGCGCACAGCCACAAAATACGAATTAACGCGGTTATCGACTCTTTGCCTAGCAGCTACAGAAAAAAGTTTATACGGCTATCAAGTCTGTTGCTCCCAGCTACAAAAACCTAATACGACAATCTATTCTGTGGCGCACAGCCACAAAATACGAATTTACGCGGTTATCGACTCTTTGCCTTGCAGCTACAGAAAAAAGTTTATACGGCTATCAAGTCTGTTGCTCATGGCTACAAAAACCTAATACGACAATCTATTCTGTGGCGCACAGCCACAAAATACGAATTAACGTGGTTATCGACTCTTTGCCTTGCAGCTACAGAAAAAAAGTTTATACGGCTTTCAAGTCTGTTGCTCATGGCTACAAAAACCTAATGCGACTTTATATCCTGTGGCGCACAGCCACAAAAGACAAATTAACGCGGTTATTACCTCTTTGCCTTGCAGCTATAGAAAAAAGTTCATACGGCTATCAAGTCTGTTGCTCCCAGCTACAAAAACCTGATACGACAATCTATTCTAAGGCGCACAGCCACAACAGACAAATTAACGCGGTTATTACCTCTTTGCCTTGCAGCTACAGAAAGAAGTTCATACGGCTATCAAGTCTGTTGCTCCCAGCTACAAAAACCTAATACGACTATCTATTCTGTGGCGCACAGCCACAAATTACGAATTAACGCGGTTATCGACTCTTTGCCTTGCAGCTACAGAGAACAGTTCATACGGCTATCAAATCTGTTGCTCCCAGCTACAAAAACCTAATACAACAATCTATTCTGTGGCGCACAGCCACAAAATACGAATTATCGCGGTTATCGACTTGTTGGCTTGCAGCTACAGAGAAAAGTTTATACGGCTATCAAGTCTGTTGCTCCCAGCTACAAAAACCTGATACGACAATCTATTCTGTGACGCACAGCCACAAAAGACAAATTAACGCGGTTATTACCTCTTTGCTTTGCAGCTACAGAAAAAAAGTTCATACGGCTATCAAGTCTGTTGCTCCCAGCTACGAAAACCTAATTCGACTTTATATTCTGTGGCGCACAGCCACAAAAGACAAATTAACGCGGTTATTGACTCTTTGCCGTGCAGCTACAGGAAAAAGGTTATACGGCTATCAAGTATGTTGCTCCCAGCTACAAAAACCTAATACTATTCTGTGGCGCACAGCCACAAAATACGAATTAACGCGGTTATCGACTCTTTGCCTTGCAGCTACAGAGAACAGTTCATACGGCTATCAAATCTGTTGCTCCCAGCTACAAAAACCTAATACGACAATCTTTTCTGTGGCGCACAGCCACAAAATACGAATTATCGCGGTTATCGACTTGTTGGCTTGCAGCTAGAGAGAAAAGTTCATACGGCTATCAAGTCTGTTGCTCCCAGCTACAAAAACCTGATACGACAATCTATTCTGTGGCGCACAGCCACAGAAGACAAATTAACGCGGTTATTACCTCTTTGCCTTGCAGCTACAGAAAAAAGTTTATACGGCTATCAAGTCTGTTGCTCCCAGCTACGAAAACCTAATACGACTTTATATTCTGTGGCGCACAGCCACAAAAGACAAATTAACGCGGTTATTGACTCTTTGCCGTGCAGCTACAGGAAAAAGGTTATACGGCTATCAAGTATGTTGCTCCCAGCTACAAAAACCTAATACTATTCTGTGGCGCACAGCCACAAAATACGAATTATCGCGGTTATCGACTTGTTGGCTTGCAGCTACAGAGAAAAGTTCATACGGCTATCAAGTCTGTTGCTCCCAGCTACAAAAACCTGATACGACAATCTATTCTGTGGCGCACAGCCACAAAAGACAAATTAACGCGGTTATTACCTCTTTGCCTTGCAGCTACAGAAAAAAGTTCATACGGCTATCAAGTCTGTTGCTCCCAGCTACGAAAACCTAATTCGACTTTATATTCTGTGGCGCACAGCCACAAAAGACAAATTAACGCGGTTATTGACTCTTTGCCGTGCAGCTACAGGAAAAAGGTTATACGGCTATCAAGTATGTTGCTCCCAG
Organism: Litoditis marina; assembly: GCA_964036275.1. Lineage (NCBI taxonomy): Eukaryota > Metazoa > Nematoda > Chromadorea > Rhabditida > Rhabditidae > Litoditis > Litoditis marina. The sequence goes on from CAXIWQ010000508.1 coordinate 364,811, forward strand.
CTACAAAAACCTAATACTATTCTGTGGCGCACAGCCACAAAGTACGAATTAACGCGGTTATCGACTCTTTGCCTTGCAGCTACAGAGAACAGTCCATACGGCTATCAAATCTGTTGCTCCCAGCTACAAAAACCTAATACGACAATCTATTCTGTGGCGCACAGCCACAAAATACGAATTATCGCGGTTATCGACTTGTTGGCTTGCAGCTACAGAGAAAAGTTCATACGGCTATCAAGTCTGTTGCTCCCAGCTACAAAAACCTGATACGACAATCTATTCTGTGGCGCACAGCCACAAAAGACAAATTAACGCGGTTATTACCTCTTTGCCTCGCAGCTACAGAAAAAAGTTTATACGGCTATCAAGTCTGTTGCTCATGGCTACAAAAACCTAATACGACTTTATATTCTGTGGCGCACAGCCACAAAAGACAAATTAACGCGGTTATTGACTCTTTGCCGTGCAGCTACAGAAAAAAGTTTATACGGCTATCAAGTATGTTGCTCCCAGCTACAAAAACCTAATACGACTATCTATTCTGTGGCGCACAGCCACAAAATACGAATTAACGCGGTTATCGACTGTTTGCTTTGCAGCTACAGAAAAAAGTTAATACGGCTATCAAGTCTGTTGCTCCCAGCTACAAAAACCTAATACGACAATCTATTCTGTGGCGCACAGCCACAAAAACGAATTAACGCGGTTATTGACATTTTGACTTGCAGCTACAAAAAAAATCATACGGCTATCAAGTCTGTTGCTCCCAGCTACGAAAACCTAATTCGACTTTATATTCTGTGGCGCACAGCCACAAAAGACAAATTAACGCGGTTATTGACTCTTTGCCGTGCAGCTACAGGAAAAAGGTTATACGGCTATCAAGTATGTTGCTCCCAGCTACAAAAACCTAATACTATTCTGTGGCGCACAGCCACAAAGTACGAATTAACGCGGTTATCGACTCTTTGCCTTGCAGCTACAGAGAACAGTCCATACGGCTATCAAATCTGTTGCTCCCAGCTACAAAAACCTAATACGACAATCTATTCTGTGGCGCACAGCCACAAAATACGAATTATCGCGGTTATCGACTTGTTGGCTTGCAGCTACAGAGAAAAGTTCATACGGCTATCAAGTCTGTTGCTCCCAGCTACAAAAACCTGATACGACAATCTATTCTGTGGCGCACAGCCACAAAAGACAAATTAACGCGGTTATTACCTCTTTGCCTCGCAGCTACAGAAAAAAGTTTATACGGCTATCAAGTCTGTTGCTCATGGCTACAAAAACCTAATACGACTTTATATTCTGTGGCGCACAGCCACAAAAGACAAATTAACGCGGTTATTGACTCTTTGCCGTGCAGCTACAGAAAAAAGTTTATACGGCTATCAAGTATGTTGCTCCCAGCTACAAAAACCTAATACGACTATCTATTCTGTGGCGCACAGCCACAAAATACGAATTAACGCGGTTATCGACTGTTTGCTTTGCAGCTACAGAAAAAAGTTAATACGGCTATCAAGTCTGTTGCTCCCAGCTACAAAAACCTAATACGACAATCTATTCTGTGGCGCACAGCCACAAAAACGAATTAACGCGGTTATTGACATTTTGACTTGCAGCTACAAAAAAAATCATACGGCTATCAAGTCTGTTGCTCCCAACTACAAAAACATAATACGACTTTATATTCTGTGGCGCACAGCCACAAAATACAAATTAACGCGGTTATTGACTCTTTGCCTTGCAGTTACAGAGAACATTTCATACGGCTATCAAATCTGTTGCTCCCAGCTACAAAAACCTAATACGACAATCTATTCTGTGGCGCACAGCCACAAAATACGAATTAACGTGGTTATCGACTCTTTGCCTTGCAGCTACAGAAAAAAGTTTATACGGCTTTCAAGTCTGTTGCTCATGGCTACAAAAACCTAATACGACTTTATATCCTGTGGCGCACAGCCACAAAAGACAAATTAACGCGGTTATTACCTCTTTGCCTTGCAGCTACAGAAAAAAGTTCATACGGCTATCAAGTCTGTTGCTCCCAGCTACAAAAACCTGATACGACAATCTATTCTGTGGCGCACAGCCACAAAAGACAAATTAACGCGGTTATTACCTCTTTGCTTTGCAGCTACAGAAAAAAAGTTCATACGGCTATCAAGTCTGTTGCTCCCAGCTACGAAAACCTAATTCGACTTTATATTCTGTGGCGCACAGCCACAAAAGACAAATTAACGCGGTTATTGACTCTTTGCCGTGCAGCTACAGGAAAAAGGTTATACGGCTATCAAGTATGTTGCTCCCAGCTACAAAAACCTAATACTATTCTGTGGCGCACAGCCACAAAATACGAATTAACGCGGTTATCGACTCTTTGCCTTGCAGCTACAGAGAACAGTTCATACGGCTATCAAATCTGTTGCTCCCAGCTACAAAAACCTAATACGACAATCTTTTCTGTGGCGCACAGCCACAAAATACGAATTATCGCGGTTATCGACTTGTTGGCTTGCAGCTAGAGAGAAAAGTTCATACGGCTATCAAGTCTGTTGCTCCCAGCTACAAAAACCTGATACGACAATCTATTCTGTGGCGCACAGCCACAGAAGACAAATTAACGCGGTTATTACCTCTTTGCCTTGCAGCTACAGAAAAAAGTTTATACGGCTATCAAGTCTGTTGCTCCCAGCTACGAAAACCTAATACGACTTTATATTCTGTGGCGCACAGCCACAAAAGACAAATAACGCGGTTATTGACTCTTTGCCGTGCAGCTACAGGAAAAAGGTTATACGGCTATCAAGTATGTTGCTCCCAGCTACAAAAACCTAATACTATTCTGTGGCGCACAGCCACAAAATACGAATTATCGCGGTTATCGACTTGTTGGCTTGCAGCTACAGAGAAAAGTTCATACGGCTATCAAGTCTGTTGCTCCCAGCTACAAAAACCTGATACGACAATCTATTCTGTGGCGCACAGCCACAAAAGACAAATTAACGCGGTTATTACCTCTTTGCCTTGCAGCTACAGAAAAAAGTTCATACGGCTATCAAGTCTGTTGCTCCCAGCTACGAAAACCTAATTCGACTTTATATTCTGTGGCGCACAGCCACAAAAGACAAATTAACGCGGTTATTGACTCTTTGCCGTGCAGCTACAGGAAAAAGGTTATACGGCTATCAAGTATGTTGCTCCCAGCTACAAAAACCTAATACTATTCTGTGGCGCACAGCCACAAAGTACGAATTAACGCGGTTATCGACTCTTTGCCTTGCAGCTACAGAGAACAGTCCATACGGCTATCACATCTGTTGCTCCCAGCTACAAAAACCTAATACGACAATCTATTCTGTGGCGCACAGCCACAAAATACGAATTATCGCGGTTATCGACTTGTTGGCTTGCAGCTACAGAGAAAAGTTCATACGGCTATCAAGTCTGTTGCTCCCAGCTACAAAAACCTGATACGACAATCTATTCTGTGGCGCACAGCCACAAAAGACAAATTAACGCGGTTATTACCTCTTTGCCTCGCAGCTACAGAAAAAAGTTTATACGGCTATCAAGTCTGTTGCTCATGGCTACAAAAACCTAATACGACTTTATATTCTGTGGCGCACAGCCACAAAAGACAAATTAACGCGGTTATTGACTCTTTGCCGTGCAGCTACAGAAAAAAGTTTATACGGCTATCAAGTATGTTGCTCCCAGCTACAAAAACCTAATACGACTATCTATTCTGTGGCGCACAGCCACAAAATACGAATTAACGCGGTTATCGACTGTTTGCTTTGCAGCTACAGAAAAAAGTTAATACGGCTATCAAGTCTGTTGCTCCCAGCTACAAAAACCTAATACGACAATCTATTCTGTGGCGCACAGCCACAAAAACGAATTAACGCGGTTATTGACATTTTGACTTGCAGCTACAAAAAAAATCATACGGCTATCAAGTCTGTTGCTCCCAGCTACGAAAACCTAATTCGACTTTATATTCTGTGGCGCACAGCCACAAAATACAAATTAACGCGGTTATTGACTCTTTGCCTTGCAGTTACAGAGAACATTTCATACGGCTATCAAATCTGTTGCTCCCAGCTACAAAAACCTAATACGACAATCTATTCTGTGGCGCACAGCCACAAAATACGAATTAACGTGGTTATCGACTCTTTGCCTTGCAGCTACAGAAAAAAAGTTTATACGGCTTTCAAGTCTGTTGCTCATGGCTACAAAAACCTAATACGACTTTATATCCTGTGGCGCACAGCCACAAAAGACAAATTAACGCGGTTATTACCTCTTTGCCTTGCAGCTACAGAAAAAAGTTCATACGGCTATCAAGTCTGTTGCTCCCAGCTACAAAAACCTGATACGACAATCTATTCTAAGGCGCACAGCCACAAAAGACAAATTAACGCGGTTATTACCTCTTTGCCTTGCAGCTACAGAAAGAAGTTCATACGGCTATCAAGTCTGTTGCTCCCAGCTACAAAAACCTAATACGACTTTGTATTCTGTGGCGCACAGCCACAAAAGACAAATTAACGCGGTTATTGACTCTTTGCCGTGCAGCTACAGGAAAAAGGTTATACGGCTATCAAGTATGTTGCTCCCAGCTACAAAAACCTAATACGACTATCTATTCTGTGGCGCACAGCCACAAAATACGAATTAACGCGGTTATCGACTCTTTGCCTTGCAGCTACAGAGAACAGTTCATACGGCTATCAAATCTGTTGCTCCCAGCTACAAAAACCCAATACGACAATCTATTCTGTGGCGCACAGCCACAAAATACGAATTATCGCGGTTATCGACTTGTTGGCTTGCAGCTACAGAGAAAAGTTCATACGGCTATCAAGTCTGTTGCTCCCAGCTACAAAAACCTGATACGACAATCTATTCTGTGGCGCACAGCCACAAAAGACAAATTAACGCGGTTATTACCTCTTTGCCTTGCAGCTACAGAAAAAAGTTCATACGGCTATCAAGTCTGTTGCTCCCAGCTACGAAAACCTAATTCGACTTTATATTCTGTGGCGCACAGCCACAAAAGACAAATTAACGCGGTTATTGACTCTTTGCCGTGCAGCTACAGGAAAAGGTTATACGGCTATCAAGTATGTTGCTCCCAGCTACAAAAACCTAATACTATTCTGTGGCGCACAGCCACAAAATACGAATTAACGCGGTTATCGACTCTTTGCCTTGCAGCTACAGAGAACAGTTCATACGGCTATCAAATCTGTTGCTCCCAGCTACAAAAACCTAATACGACAATCTTTTCTGTGGCGCACAGCCACAAAATACGAATTATCGCGGTTATCGACTTGTTGGCTTGCAGCTACAGAGAAAAGTTCATACGGCTATCAAGTCTGTTGCTCCCAGCTACAAAAACCTAATACGACTATATATTCTGTGGCGCACAGCCACAAAAGACGAATTAACGCGGTTATTGACTCTTTGCCTCGCAGTTACAGAGAACATTTCATAAGGCTATCAAATCTGTTGCTCCCAGCTACAAAAACCTAATACGACAATCTATTCTGTGGCGCACAGCCACAAAGACGAATTAACGCGGTTATTGACATTTTGACTTGCAGCTACAAAAAAAATCATACGGCTATCAAGTCTGTTGCTTCCAACTACAAAAACATAATACGACAATCTATTCTGTGGCGCACAGCCACGAAATACGAATTAACGCGGTTATCGACTCATTGGCTTGCAGCTACGGAAAAAAGTTTATACGGCTATCAAGTATGTTGCTCCCAGCTAGAAAAACCCAATACAACTATCTATTCTGTGGCACACAGCCACAAAATACGAATTAACGCGGTTATCGACTCTTTGCCTTGCAGCTACAGAAAAAGTTTATACGGCTATCAAGTCTGTTGCTCATGGCTACAAAAACCTAATACGACTTTATATTCTGTGGCGCACAGCCACAAAAGACAAATTAACGCGGTTATTACCTCTTTGCCTTGCAGCTACAGAAAAAAGTTTATACGGCTATTAAGTCTGTTGCTCCGAGCTACAAAAACCTAATACGACTTTATATTCTGTGGCGCACAGCCACAAAAGACAAATTAACGCGGTTATTGACTCTTTGCAGCTACAGAAAAAAGTTTATACGGCTATCAAGTATGTTGCTCCCAGCTACAAAAACCTAATACGACTATCTATTCTGTGGCGCACAGCCACAAAATACGAATTAACGCGGTTATCGACTATTTGCTTTGCAGCTACAGAAAAAAGTTAATACGGCTATCAAGTCTGTTGTTCCCAGCTACAAAAACCTGATACGACAATCTATTCGCCTTGCAGCTACAGAAAAAAATTTATACGGCCATCAAGTCTGTTGCTACCAGCTACAAAAACTTAATACGACTATCTTTTCTGTGGTGCACAACCACAAAATACGAATTAACGCGGTTATTGACTCTTTGCCTTGCAGCTACAGAAAAAAGTTTATACGGCTATCAAGTCTGTTGCTCCCAGCTACAAAAACCTAATACGACAATCTTTTCTGTGGTGCACAAGCAGAAAATACGAATTAACGCGGTTTTGACTCTGTGGCTTGCATTTACAGAGAACAGTTCATACGGCTATCACGTCTGTTGCTCCCAGCTACAAAAACCTAATACGACTTTATATTCTGTGGCGCACAGCCACAAAAGACAAATTAACGCGGTTATCGACTCTTTGGCTTGCAGCTACAGAAAAAAGCTTATACGGCTATCAAGTCTGTTGCTCCCAGCTATAAAAACCTAATACGACTTTATATTCTGTGGCGCACAGCCACAAAAGACAAATTAACGCGGTTATTGACTCTTTGCCTTGCAGCTACAGGAAAAAGTTCATACGGCTATCAAGTCTGTTGCTCCCAGCTACAAGAACCTGATACGACTATCTTTTCTGTGGCGCACAGCCACGAAATACAAATTAACGCGGTTATCGACTTTTCGGCTTGCAGTTACAGAAAAAAAATCACACGGCTATCAAGTCTGTTGCTCACAACTACAAAAACCTAATACGACTGTACATCCTGTGGCGCACAGCCACAAAAGACAGTTTAACGCGGTTATTGACTCTTTGCCTTGCAGCTACACAAAAAAATTATACGGCTATCAAGTATGTTGCTACCAGCTACAAAAACTTAATACGACTATCTTTTCTGTGGTGCACAACCACAAAATACGAATTAACGCGGTTATTGACTCTTTGCCTTGCAGCTACAGGAAAAAGTTTATACGGCTATCAAGTCTGTTGCTCCCAGCTACAAAAACCTAATACGACAATCTTTTCTGTGGTGCACAAGCAGAAAATACGAATTAACGCGGTTATTGACTCTGTGGCTTGCATTTACAGAGAACAGTTCATACGGCTATCACGTCTGTTGCTCCCAGCTACAAAAACCGAATACGACTTTATATTCTGTGGCGCACAGCCACAAAAGACAAATAACGCGGTTATCGACTCTTTGGCTTGCAGTTACAGAGAAAAGTTCATACGGCTATCCAGTCTGTTTCTCCCAGCTACAAAGACCTAACACGACTATCTATTTTGTGGCGCACAGCCACGAAATACGAATTAACGCGGTTATTGACTCTTTGCCTTGCAGCTACAGAAAACAATTTATACGGCTATCAAGTATGTTGCTCCCAGCTAGAAAAACCCAATACAACTATCTATTCTGTGGCACACAGCCACAAAATACGAATTAACGCGGTTATCGACTCTTTGCCTTGCAGCTACAGAGAAAAGTTTATACGGCTATCAAGTCTGTTGCTCATGGCTACAAAAACCTAATACGACTTTATATTCTGTGGCAAACAGCCACAAAATACGATATAACGCGGTTATCGACTCTTTGCCTTGCAGCTACAGAGAACAGTTCATACGGCTATCAAATATGTTGCTCCCAGCTACAAAAACCTAATACGACAATCTATTCTGTGGCGCACAGCCACAAAATACGAATAAACGCGGTTATCGACTCTTTGCCTTGCAGCTACAGAGAACAGTTCATACGGCTATCAAATCTGTTGCTCCCAGCTACAAAAACCTAATACGACAATCTATTCTGTGGCGCACAGCCACAAAATACGAATTATCGCGGTTATCGACTTGTTGACTTGCAGTTACAGAGATAAGTTCATACGGCTATCAAGTCTGTTGCTCCCAGCTACAAAAACCTAATACGACTATATATTCTGTGGCACACAGCCACAAAAGACGAATTAACGCGGTTATTGACTCTTTGCCTTGCAGCTACAGAAACAAAGTTTATGCGGCTATCAAGTCTGTTGCTCCCAGCTACAAAAACCTAATACGACAATCTATTCTGTGGCGCACAGCCACAAAAACGAATTAACGCGGTTATTGACTCTTTGCCTTGCAGCTACAGAAAAAAGTTTATACGGCTATCAAGTATGTTGCTCCCAGCTAGAAAAACCCAATACAACTATCTATTCTGTGGCGCACAGCCACAAAATACGAATTAACGCGGTTATCGACTCTTTGCCTTGCAGCTACAGAGAACAGTTCATACGGCTATCAAATATGTTGCTCCCAGCTACAAAAACCTAATACGGACAATCTATTTTGTGGCGCACAGCCACAAAATACGAATTAACGCGGTTATCGACTCTTTGCCTTGCAGCTACAGAGAACAGTTCATACGGCTATCAGGTCTGTTGCTCATGGCTACAAAAACCTAATACGACTTTATATTCTGTGGCGCACAGCCACAAAAGACAAATTAACGCGGTTATTGACTCTTTGCCTTGCAGCTACAGAAAAAAGTTTATACGGCTATCAAGTATGTTGCTCCCAGCTAGAAAAACCCAATACAACTATCTATTCTGTGGCACACAGTCACAAAATACGAATTAACGCGGTTATCGACTCTTTGCCTTGCAACTACAGAAAAAAGTTTATACGGCTATCAAGTCTGTTGCTCATGGCTACAAAAACCTAATACGACTTTATATTCTGTGGCGCACAGCCACAAAAGACAAATTAACGCGGTTATTACCTCTTTGCCTTGCAGCTACAGAAAAAAGTTCATACGGCTATCAAGTCTGTTGCTCCCAGCTACAAAAACCTAATACGACTTCATATTCTGTGGCGCACAGCCACAAAAGACAAATTAACGCGGTTATTGACTCTTTGCCGTGCAGCTACAGAAAAAAGTTTATACGGCTATCAAGTATGTTGCTCCCAGCTACAAAAACCTAATACGACTATCTATTCTGTGGCGCACAGCCACAAAATACGAATTAACGCGGTTATCGACTGTTTGTTTTGCAGCTACAGAAAAAAGTTAATACGGCTATCAAGTCGGTTGCTCCCAGCTACAAAAACCTAATACGACAATCTATTCTGTGGCGCACAGCCACAAAAACGAATTAACGCGGTTATCGACATTTTGACTTGCAGCTACAAAAAAAATCATACGGCTATCAAGTCTGTTGCTCCCAACTACAAAAACATAGTACGACTTTATATTCTGTGGCGCACAGCCACAAAATACAAATTAACGCGGTTATTGACTCTTTGCCGTGCAGCTACAGGAAAAAGGTTATACGGCTATCAAGTATGTTGCTCCCAGCTACAAAAACCTAATACGACTTTATATTGTGTGGCGCACAGCCACAAAAGACAAATTAACGCGGTTATTGACTCTTTGCCGTGCAGCTACAGGAAAAAGGTTATACGGCTATCAAGTATGTTGCTCCCAGCTAAAAAAACCTAATACGACTATATATTCTGTGGCGCACAGCCACAAAAGACGAATTAACGCGGTTATTGACTCTTTGCCTCGCAGTTACAGAGAACATTTCATACGGCTATCAAATCTGTTGCTCCCAGCTACAAAAACCTAATACGACAATCTATTCTGTGGCGCACAGCCACAAAGACGAATTAACGCGGTTATTGACATTTTGACTTGCAGCTACAAAAAAAAATCATACGGCTATCAAGTCTGTTGCTTCCAACTACAGAAATATAATACGACAATCTATTCTGTGGCGCACAGCCACAAAAGACGAATTAACGCGGTTATTGACTCTTTGCCTCGCTGTTACAGAGAACATTTCATACGGCTATCAAATCTGTTGCTCCCAGCTACAAAAACCTAATACGACTATCTATTCTGTGGCGCACAGCCACAAAATACGAATTAACGCGGTTATCGACTGTTTGCTTTGCAGCTACAGAAAAAAGTTTATACGGCTATCAAGTCTGTTGCTCCCAGCTACAAAAACCTAATACGACTTTATATTCTGTGGCGCACAGCCACAAAAGATTTTACGCGGTTATTGACTCTTTGCCGTGCAGCTACAGAAAAAAAGTTTATACGGCTATCAAGTCTATTGCTCATGGCTACAAAAACCTAATACGACTTTATATTCTGTGGCACACAGCCACAAAAGACAAATTAACGCGGTTATTACCTCTTTGCCCTTGCAGTTACAGAGAACATTTCATACGGCTATCAAATCTGTTGCTCCCAGCTACAAAAACCTAATACGACAATCTATTCTGTGGCGCACAGCCACAAATAACGAATTCACGCGGTTATCGACTCTTTGGCTTGCAGCTACAGAAAAAAGTTTATATGGCTATCAAGTATGTTGCTCCCAGCTAGAAAAACCCAATACGACTATCTATTCTGTGGCGCACAGCCACAAAATACGAATTAACGCGGTTATCGACTGTTTGCTTTGCAGCTACAGAAAAAAGTTTATACGGCTATCAAGTCTGTTGCTCATGGCTACAAAAACCTAATACGATTTTATATTCTGTGGCACACAGCCACAAAAGACAAATTAACGCGGTTATTACCTCTTTGCCTTGCAGTTACAGAGAACATTTCATACGGCTATCAAATCTGTTGCTCCCAGCTACAAAAACCCTAATACGACAATCTATTCTGTGGCGCACAGCCACAAATAACGAATTCACGCGGTTATCGACTCTTTGGCTTGCAGCTACAGAAAAAAGTTTATATGGCTATCAAGTATGTTGCTCCCAGCTAGAAAAACCCAATACGACTATCTATTCTGTGGCGCACAGCCACAAAATACGAATTAACGCGGTTATCGACTGTTTGCTTTGCAGCTACAGAAAAAAGTTTATACGGCTATCAAGTCTGTTGCTCCCAGCTACAAAAACCTAATACGACTTTATATTCTGTGGCGCACAGCCACAAAAGATTTTACGCGGTTATTGACTCTTTGCCGTGCAGCTACAGAAAAAAAGTTTATACGGCTATCAAGTCTGTTGCTCATGGCTACAAAAACCTAATACGACTTTATATTCTGTGGCGCACAGCCACAAAAGACAAATTAACGCGGTTATTACCTCTTTGCCTTGCAGTTACAGAGAACATTTCATACGGCTATCAAATCTGTTGCTCCCAGCTACAAGAACCTGATACGACTATCTATTCTGTGGCGCACAGCCACGAAATACAAATTAACGCGGTTATTGACTTTTCGGCTTGCAGTTACAGAAAAAAAAATCACACGGCTATCAAGTCTGTTGCTCACAACTACAAAAACCTAATACGACTGTATACCCTGTGGCGCACAGCCACAAAAGACAGTTTAACGCGGTTATTGACTCTTTGCCTTGCAGCTACAGAAAAAAAATTATACGGCCATCAAGTCTGTTGCTACCAGCTACAAAAACTTAATACGACTATCTTTTCTGTGGTGCACAACCACAAAATACGAATTAACGCGGTTATTGACTCTTTGCCTTGCAGCTACAGAAAAAAGTTTATACGGCTATCAAGTATGTTGCTCCCAGCTACAAAAACCTAATACGACAATCGTTTCTGTGGTGCACAAGCAGAAAATACGAATTAACGCGGTTTTTGACTCTGTGGCTTGCATTTACAGAGAACAGTTCATACGGCTATCATGTCTGTTGCTCCCAGCTACAAAAACCTAATACGACTTTATATTCTGTGGCGCACAGCCACAAAAGACAAATTAACGCGGTTATCGACTCTTTGGCTTGCAGCTACAGAAAAAAGCTTATACGGCTATCAAGTCTGTTGCTCCCAGCTATAAAAACCTAATACGACTTTATATTCTGTGGCGCACAGCCACAAAAGACAAATTAACGCGGTTATTGACTCTTTGCCTTGCAGCTACAGGAAAAAGTTCATACGGCTATCCAGTCTGTTTCTCCCAGCTACAAAAACCGAATACGACTTTATATTCTGTGGCGCACAGCCACAAAAGACAAATTAACGCGGTTATCGACTCTTTGGCTTGCAGTTACAGAGAAAAGTTTATACGGCTATCCAGTCTGTTTCTCCCAGCTACAAAGACCTAACACGACTATCTATTTTGTGGCGCACAGCCACGAAATACGAATTAACGCGGTTATCGACTCATTGGCTTGCAGCTACGGAAAACAGTTTATATGGCTATCAAGTCTGTTGCTCCCAGCTACAAAAACCTAATACGACTTTTTATTATGTGGCGCACAGCCACAAAAGACAGATTAACGCGGTTATTGACTCTTTGCCTTGCAGCTACAGAAAACAATTTATACGGCTATCAAGTATGTTGCTCCCAGCTAGAAAAACCCAATACAACTCTCTATTCTGTGGCATACAGCCACAAAATACGAATTAACGCGGTTATCGACTCTTTGCCTTGCAGCTACAGAGAAAAGTTTATACGGCTATCAAGTCTGTTGCTCATGGCTACAAAAACCTAATACGACTTTATATTCTGTGGCACACAGCCACAAAATACGATATAACGCGGTTATCGACTCTTTGCCTTGCAGCTACAGAGAACAGTTCATACGGCTATCAAATATGTTGCTCCCAGCTACAAAAACCTAATACGACAATCTATTCTGTGGCGCACAGCCACAAAATACGAATAAACGCGGTTATCGACTCTTTGCCTTGCAGCTACAGAGAACAGTTCATACGGCTATCAAATCTGTTGCTCCCAGCTACAAAAACCTAATACGACAATCTATTCTGTGGCGCACAGCCACAAAATACGAATTATCGCGGTTATCGACTTGTTGACTTGCAGTTACAGAGATAAGTTCATACGGCTATCAAGTCTGTTGCTCCCAGCTACAAAAATTTAATACGACTATATATTCTGTGGCGCACAGCCACAAAAGACGAATTAACGCGGTTATTGACTCTTTGCCTTGCAGCTACAGAAACAAAGTTTATGCGGCTATCAAGTCTGTTGCTCCCAGCTACAAAAACCTAATACGACAATCTATTCTGTGGCGCACAGCCACAAAAACGAATTAACGCGGTTATTGACATTTTGACTTGCAGCTACAAAAAAAATCATACGGCTATCAAGTCTGTTGCTCCCAACTACAAAAACATATTACGACTTTATATTCTGTGGCGCACAGCCATAAAATACAAATTAACGCGGTTATTGACTCTTTGCCTTGCAGTTACAGAGAACATTTTATACGGCTATCAAATCTGTTGCTCCCAGCTACAAAAACCTAATACGACTGTATATTCTGTGGCGCACAGACACAAAAGACAAATTAACGCGGTTATCACCTCTTTGCCTTGCAGCTACAGAAAAAATTTTATACGGCTATCAAGTCTGTTGCTCCCAGCTACAAAAACCTAATACGACTTTATATTCTGTGGCGCACAGCCACAAAAGATTTTACGCGGTTATTGACTCTTTGCCGTGCAGCTACAGAAAAAAAGTTTATACGGCTATCAAGTATGTTGCTCCCAGCTACAAAAACCTAATACGACTATCTATTCTGTGGCGCACAGCCACAAAATACGAATTAACGCGGTTATCGACTGTTTGCTTTGCAGCTACAGAAAAAAGTTGATACGGCTATCAAGTATGTTGTTCCCAGCTACAAAAACCTGATACGACAATCTATTCTGTGGCGCACAGCCACAAAATTCAAATTAACGCGGTTATCGACTCTTTGCCTTGCAGCTACAGAGAACAGTTCATACGGCTATCAAATATGTTGCTCCCAGCTACAAAAACCTAATACGACAATCTATTCTGTGGCGCACAGCCACAAAATACGAATTAACGCGGTTATCGACTCTTTGCCTTGCAGCTACAGAGAACAGTTCATACGGCTATCAGATCTGTTGCTCATGGCTACAAAAACCTAATACGACTTTATATTCTGTGGCGCACAGCCACAAAAGACAAATTAACGCGGTTATTGACTCTTTGCCTTGCAGCTACAGAAAAAAGTTTATACGGCTATCAAGTATGTTGCTCCCAGCTAGAAAAACCCAATACAACTATCTATTCTGTGGCACACAGCCACAAAATACGAATTAACGCGGTTATCGACTCTTTGCCTTGCAGCTACAGAAAAAAGTTTATACGGCTATCAAGTCTGTTGCTCATGGCTACAAAAACCTAATACGACTTTATATTCTGTGGCGCACAGCCACAAAAGACAAATTAACGCGGTTATTACCTCTTTGCCTTGCAGCTACAGAAAAAAGTTCATACGGCTATCAAGTCTGTTGCTCCCAGCTACAAAAACCTAATACGACTTTATATTCTGTGGCGCACAGCCACAAAAGACAAATTAACGCGGTTATTGACTCTTTGCCGCGCAGCTACAGAAAAAAGTTTATACGGCTATCAAGTATGTTGCTCCCAGCTAAAAAAACCTAATACGACTATATATTCTGTGGCGCACAGCCACAAAAGACGAATTAACGCGGTTATTGACTCTTTGCCTCGCAGTTACAGAGAACATTTCATACGGCTATCAAATCTGTTGCTCCCAGCTACAAAAACCTAATACGACAATCTATTCTGTGGCGCACAGCCACAAAGACGAATTAACGCGGTTATTGACATTTTGACTTGCAGCTACAAAAAAAATCATACGGCTATCAAGTCTGTTGCTTCCAACTACAGAAACATAATACGACAATCTATTCTGTGGCGCACAGCCACAAAAGACGAATTAACGCGGTTATTGACTCTTTGCCTCGCAGTTACAGAGAACATTTCATACGGCTATCAAATCTGTTGCTCCCAGCTACAAAAACCTAATACGACTATCTATTCTGTGGCGCACAGCCACAAAATACGAATTAACGCGGTTATCGACTGTTTGCTTTGCAGCTACAGAAAAAAGTTTATACGGCTATCAAGTCTGTTGCTCCCAGCTACAAAAACCTAATACGACTTTATATTCTGTGGCGCACAGCCACAAACGATTTTACGCGGTTATTGACTCTTTGCCGTGCAGCTACAGAAAAAAAGTTTATACGGCTATCAAGTCTGTTGCTCATGGCTACAAAAACCTAATACGACTTTATATTCTGTGGCGCACAGCCACAAAAGACAAATTAACGCGGTTATTACCTCTTTGCCTTGCAGTTACAGAGAACATTTCATACGGCTATCAAATCTGTTGCTCCCAGCTACAAAAACCTAATACGACAATCTATTCTGTGGCGCACAGCCACAAAATACGAATTTACGCGGTTATCGACTCTTTGGCTTGCAGCTACAGAAAAAAGTTTATATGGCTATCAAGTATGTTGCTCCCAGCTAGAAAAACCCAATACAACTATCTATTCTGTGGCACACAGCCACAAAATACGATATAACGCGGTTATCGACTCTTTGCCTTGCAGCTACAGAGAAAAGTTCATACGGCTATCAAGTCTGTTGCTCCCAGCTACAAAAACCTGATACGACAATCTATTCTGTGGCGCACAGCCACAACAGACAAATTAACGCGGTTATTACCTCTTTGCCTTGCAGCTACAGAAAAAAATTCATACGGCTATCAAGTCTGTTGCTCCCAGCTACGAAAACCTAATACGATTTTATATTCTGTGGCGCACACCCACAAAAGACAAATTAACGCGGTTATTGACTCTTTGCCTCGCAGTTACAGAGAACATTTCATACGGCTATCAAATCTGTTGCTTCCAGCTACAAAAACCTAATACGACTATCTATTCTGTGGCGCACAGCCACAAAATACGAATTAACGCGGTTATCGACTGTTTGCTTTGCAGCTACAGAAAAAAGTTTATACGGCTATCAAGTCTGTTGCTCATGGCTACAAAAACCTAATACGACTTTATATTCTGTGGCGCACAGCCACAAAAGACAAATTAACGCGGTTATTACCTCTTTGCCTTGCAGTTACAGAGAACATTTCATACGGCTATCAAATCTGTTGCTCCCAGCTACAAAAACCTAATACGACAATCTATTCTGTGGCGCACAGCCACCAAATACGAATTTACGCGGTTATCGACTCTTTGGCTTGCAGCTACAGAAAAAAGTTTATATGGCTATCAAGTATGTTGCTCCCAGCTAGAAAAACCCAATACAACTATCTATTCTGTGGCACACAGCCACAAAATACGATATAACGCGGTTATCGACTCTTTGCCTTGCAGCTACAGAGAAAAGTTCATACGGCTATCAAGTCTGTTGCTCCCAGCTACAAAAACCTGATACGACAATCTATTCTGTGGCGCACAGCCACAACAGACAAATTAACGCGGTTATTACCTCTTTGCCTTGCAGCTACAGAAAAAAATTCATACGGCTATCAAGTCTGTTGCTCCCAGCTACGAAAACCTAATACGATTTTATATTCTGTGGCGCACACCCACAAAAGACAAATTAACGCGGTTATTGACTCTTTGCCGTGCAGCTACAGGAAAAAGGTTATACGGCTATTAAGTATGTTGCTCCCAGCTAAAAAAACCTAATACGACTATCTATTCTGTGGCGCACAGCCACAAAATACGAATTAACGCGGTTATCGACTCTTTGCCTTGCAGCTACAGAGAACAGTTCATACGGCTATCAAGTCTGTTGCTCCCAGCTACAAAAACCTAATACGACTATATATTCTGTGGCGCACAGCCACAAAAGACGAATTAACGCGGTTATTGACTCTTTGCCTCGCAGTTACAGATAACATTTCATACGGCTATCAAATCTGCTGCTCCCAGCTACAAAAACCTAATACGACAATCTATTCTGTGGCGCACAGCCACAAAGACGAATTAACGCGGTTATTGACATTTTGACTTGCAGCTACAAAAAAAAATCATACGGCTATCAAGTCTGTTGCTTCCAACTACAGAAACATAATACGACAATCTATTCTGTGGCGCACAGCCACAAAACACGAAATATCGCGGTTATCGACTTGTTGGCTTGCAGCTACAGAGAAAAGTTCATACGGCTATCAAGTCTGTTGCTCCCAGCTACAAAAACCTGATACGACAATCTATTCTGTGGCGCACAGCCACAAAAGACAAATTAACGCGGTTATTACCTCTTTGCCTTGCAGCTACAGAAAAACGTTCATACGGCTATCAAATCTGTTGCTCCCAGCTACAAAAACCTAATACGACAATCTATTCTGTGGCGCACAGCCACAAAATACGAATTAACGCGGTTATCGACTCTTTGCCTTGCAGCTACAGAAAAAAATTCATACGGCTATCAAGTCTGTTGCTCATGGCTACAAAAACCTAATACGACTTTATATTCTGTGGCGCACAGCCACAAAAGACAAATTAACGCGGTTATTACCTCTTTGCCTTGCAGTTACAAAGAACATGTCATACGGCTATCAAATCTGTTGCTCCCAGCTACAAAAACCTAATACGACAATCTATTATGTGGCGCACAGCCACAAAATACGAATTTACGCGGTTATCGACTCTTTGGCTTGCAGCTACAGAAAAAAGTTTATATGGCTATCAAGTATGTTGCTCCCAGCTAGAAAAACCCAATACAACTATCTATTCTGTGGCACACAGCCACAAAATACGATATAACGCGGTTATCGACTCTTTGCCTTGCAGCTACAGAAAAAAGTTCATACGGCTATCAAGTCTGTTGCTCCCAGCTACAAAAACCTGATACGACAATCTATTCTGTGGCGCACAGCCACAACAGACAAATTAACGCGGTTATTACCTCTTTGCCTTGCAGCTACAGAAAAAAATTCATACGGCTATCAAGTCTGTTGCTCCCAGCTACGAAAACCTAATACGATTTTATATTCTGTGGCGCACACCCACAAAATACAAATTAACGCGGTTATTGACTCTTTGCCGTGCAGCTACAGGAAAAAGGTTATACGGCTATTAAGTATGTTGCTCCCAGCTAAAAAAACCTAATACGACTATCTATTCTGTGGCGCACAGCCACAAAATACGAATTAACGCGGTTATCGACTCTTTGCCTTGCAGCTACAGAGAACAGTTCATACGGCTATCAAGTCTGTTGCTCCCAGCTACAAAAACCTAATACGACTATATATTCTGTGGCGCACAGCCACAAAAGACGAATTAACGCGGTTATTGACTCTTCGCCTCGCAGTTACAGATAACATTTTATACGGCTATCAAATATGTTGCTCCCAGCTACAAAAACCTAATACGACAATCTATTCTGTGGCGCACAGCCACAAAGACGAATTAACGCGGTTATTGACATTTTGACTTGCAGCTACAAAAAAAAATCATACGGCTATCAAGTCTGTTGCTTCCAACTACAGAAACATAATACGACAATCTATTCTGTGGCGCACAGCCACAAAACACGAAATATCGCGGTTATCGACTTGTTGGCTTGCAGCTACAGAGAAAAGTTCATACGGCTATCAAGTCTGTTGCTCCCAGCTACAAAAACCTGATACGACAATCTATTCTGTGGCGCACAGCCACAAAAGACAAATTAACGCGGTTATTACCTCTTTGCCTTGCCGCTACAGAAAAAAAGTTCATACGGCTATCAAATCTGTTGCTCCCAGCTACAAAAACCTAATACGACAATCTATTCTGTGGCGCACAGCCACAAAATACGAATTAACGCGGTTATCGACTCTTTGCCTTGCAGCTACAGAGAACAGTTCACACGGCTATCAAATCTGTTGCTCCCAGCTACAAAAACCTAATACGACAATCTATTCTGTGGCGCACAGCCACAAAATACGAATTATCGCGGTTATCGACTTGTTGGCTTGCAGCTACAGAGAAAAGTTCATACGGCTATCAAGTCTGTTGCTCCCAGCTACAAAAACCTGATACGACAATCTATTCTGTGGCGCACAGCCACAAAAGACAAATTAACGCGGTTATTACCTCTTTGCCTTGCAGCTATAGAAAAAAATTCATACGGCTATCAAGTCTGTTGCTCCCAGCTACGAAAACCTAATACGACTTTATATTCTGTGGCGCACAGCCACAAAAGACAAATTAACGCGGTTATTGACTCTTTGCCGTGCAGCTACAGGAAAAAGGTTATACGGCTATCAAGTATGTTGCTCCCAGCTAAAAAAAAACCTAATACGACTATCTATTCTGTGGCGCACAGCCACAAAATACGAATTAACGCGGTTATCGACTCTTTGCCTTGCAGCTACAGAGAAAAGTTCATACGGCTATCAAGTCTGTTGCTCCCAGCTACAAAAACCTAATACGACTATATATTCTGTGGCGCACAGCCACAAAAGACGAATTAACGCGGTTATTGACTCTTTGCCTCGCAGTTACAGATAACATTTCATACGGCTATCAAATCTGTTGCTCCCAGCTACAAAAACCTGATACGACAATATATTCTGTGGCGCACAGCCACAAAGACGAATTAACGCGGTTATTGACATTTTGACTTGCAGCTACAAAAAAAATCATACGGCTATCAAGTCTGTTGCTTCCAACTACAGAAACATAATACGACAATCTATTCTGTGGCGCACAGCCACAAAACACGAAATATCGCGGTT
This sequence comes from Litoditis marina, assembly GCA_964036275.1. Lineage (NCBI taxonomy): Eukaryota > Metazoa > Nematoda > Chromadorea > Rhabditida > Rhabditidae > Litoditis > Litoditis marina. Next base: position 384,638 of record CAXIWQ010000508.1, read on the forward strand.
ATCGACTTGTTGGCTTGCAGCTACAGAGAAAAGTTCATACGGCTATCAAGTCTGTTGCTCCCAGCTACAAAAACCTGATACGACAATCTATTCTGTGGCGCACAGCCACAAAAGACAAATTAACGCGGTTATTACCTCTTTGCCTTGTAGCTACAGAAAAAAGTTCATACGGCTATCAAATCTGTTGGTCCCAGCTACAAAAACCTAATACGACAATCTATTCTGTGGCGCACAGCCACAAAATACAAATTATCGCGGTTATCGACTTGTTGGCTTGCAGCTACCGAGAAAAGTTCATACGGCTATCAAGTCTGTTGCTCCCAGCTACAAAAACCTGATACGACAATCTATTCTGTGGCGCACAGCCACAAAGACGAATTAACGCGGTTATTGACATTTTGACTTGCAGCTACAAAAAAAATCATACGGCTATCAAGTCTGTTGCTTCCAACTACAGAAACATAATACGACACTCTATTCTGTGGCGCACAGCCACAAAACACGAAATATCGCGGTTATCGACTTGTTGGCTTGCAGCTACAGAGAAAAGTTCATACGGCTATCAAGTCTGTTGCTCCCAGCTACAAAAACCTGATACGACAATCTATTCTGTGGCGCACAGCCACAAAAGACAAATTAACGCGGTTATTACCTCTTTGCCTTGTAGCTACAGAAAAAAGTTCATACGGCTATCAAATCTGTTGGTCCCAGCTACAAAAACCTAATACGACAATCTATTCTGTGGCGCACAGCCACAAAATACAAATTATCGCGGTTATCGACTTGTTGGCTTGCAGCTACCGAGAAAAGTTCATACGGCTATCAAGTCTGTTGCTCCCAGCTACAAAAACCTAATACGACTATATATTCTGTGGCGCACAGCCACAAAAGACGAATTAACGCGGTTATTGACTCTTTGCCTCGCAGTTACAGAGAACATTTCATACGGCTATCAAATCTATTGCTCCCAGCTACAAAAACCTAATACGACAATCTATTCTGTGGCGCACAGCCACAAAGACGAATTAACGCGGTTATTGACATTTTGACTTGCAGCTACAGAAAAAAGTTCATACGGCTATCAAGTCTGTTGCTCCCAGCTACAAAAACCTGATACGACAATCTATTCTGTGGCGCACAGCCACAAAGACGAATTAACGCGGTTATTGACATTTTGACTTGCAGCTACAAAAAAAAATCATACGGCTATCAAGTCTGTTGCTTCCAACTACAAAAACATAATACGACTTTATATTCTGTGGCGCACAGCCACAAAATACAAATTAACGCGGTTATTGACTCTTTGCCTTGCAGTTACAGAGAACATTTCATACAGCTATCAAATCTGTTGCGCCCAGCTACAAAAACCTAATACGACTTTATATTCTGTGGCGCACAGCCACAAAAGACAAATTAACGCGGTTATTACCTCTTTGCCTTGCAGCTACAGAAAAAAGTTTATACGGCTATCAAGTCTGTTGCTCCCAGCTACAAAAACCTAATACGACTATATATTCTGTGGCGCACAGCCACAAAAGACGAATTAACGCGGTTATTGACTCTTTGCCTCGCAGTTACAGAGAACATTTCATACGGCTATCAAATCTATTGCTCCCAGCTACAAAAACCTAATACGACAATCTATTCTGTGGCGCACAGCCACAAAGACGAATTAACGCGGTTATTGACATTTTGACTTGCAGCTACAGAAAAAAGTTCATACGGCTATCAAGTCTGTTGCTCCCAGCTACAAAAACCTGATACGACAATCTATTCTGTGGCGCACAGCCACAAAGACGAATTAACGCGGTTATTGACATTTTGACTTGCAGCTACAAAAAAAAATCATACGGCTATCAAGTCTGTTGCTTCCAACTACAAAAACATAATACGACTTTATATTCTGTGGCGCACAGCCACAAAATACAAATTAACGCGGTTATTGACTCTTTGCCTTGCAGTTACAGAGAACATTTCATACAGCTATCAAATCTGTTGCGCCCAGCTACAAAAACCTAATACGACTTTATATTCTGTGGCGCACAGCCACAAAAGACAAATTAACGCGGTTATTACCTCTTTGCCTTGCAGCTACAGAAAAAAGTTTATACGGCTATCAAGTCTGTTGCTCCCAGCTACAAAAACCTAATACGACTTTATATTCTGTGGCTCACAGCCACAAAAGACAAATTAACGCGGTTATTGACTCTTTGCCGTGCAGCTACAGAAAAAAGTTTATATGGCTATCAAGTATGTTGCTCCCAGCTAGAAAAACCCAATACAACTATCTATTCTGTGGCACACAGCCACAAAATACGATATAACGCGGTTATCGACTCTTTGCCTTGCAGCTACAGAAAAAAGTTTATACGGCTATCAAGTCTGTTGCTCATGGCTACAAAAACCTAATACGACTTTATATCCTGTGGCGCACAGCCACAACAGACAAATTAACGCGGTTATTATTTCTTTGCCTTGCAGCTACAGAAAAAAGTTCATACGGCTATCAAGTCTGTTGCTCCCAGCTACAAAAACCTGATACGACAATCTATTCTGTGGCGCACAGCCACAAAAGACAAATTAACGCGGTTATTGACTCTTTGCCGTGCAGCTACAGAAAAAAGTTTATATGGCTATCAAGTATGTTGCTCCCAGCTAGAAAAACCCAATACAACTATCTATTCTGTGGCACACAGCCACAAAATACGATATAACGCGGTTATCGACTCTTTGCCTTGCAGCTACAGAAAAAAGTTCATACGGCTATCAAGTCTGTTGCTCCCAGCTACAAAAACCTAATACGACTTTATATTCTGTGGCGCACAGCCACAAAAGACAAATTAACGCGGTTATTACCTCTTTGCCTTGCAGCTACAGAAAAAAAGTTTATACGGCTATCAAGTCTGTTGCTCCCAGCTACAAAAACCTAATACGACTTTATATTCTGTGGCGCACAGCCACAAAAGACGAATTAACGCGGTTATTGACTCTTTGCCGTGCAGCTACAGAAAAAAGTTTATATGGCTATCAAGTATGTTGTTCCCAGCTAGAAAAACCCAATACAACTATCTATTCTGTGGCACACAGCCACAAAATACGATATAACGCGGTTATCGACTCTTTGCCTTGCAGCTACAGAAAAAAGTTTATACGGCTATCAAGTCTGTTGCTCATGGCTACAAAAACCTAATACGACTTTATATCCTGTGGCGCACAGCCACAAAAGACAAATTAACGCGGTTATTACCTCTTTGCCTTGCAGCTACAGAAAAAAGTTCATACGGCTATCAAGTCTGTTGCTCCCAGCTACAAAAACCTGATACGACAATCTATTCTGTGGCGCACAGCCACAAAGACGAATTAACGCGGTTATTGACATTTTGACTTGCAGCTACAAAAAAAAATCATACGGCTATCAAGTCTGTTGCTTCCAACTACAAAAACATAATACGACTTTATATTCTGTGGCGCACAGCCACAAAATACAAATTAACGCGGTTATTGACTCTTTGCCTTGCAGTTACAGAGAACATTTCATACGGCTATCAAGTCTGTTGCTCCCAGCTACGAAAACCTAATACGACTTTATATTCTGTGGCGCACAGCCACAAAAGACAAATTAACGCGGTTATTACCTCTTTGCCGTGCAGCTACAGGAAAAAGGTTATACGGCTATCAAGTATGTTGCTCCCAGCTAAAAAAACCTAATACGATTATCTATTCTGTGGCGCACAGCCACAAAATACGAATTAACGCGGTTATCGACTCTTTGCCTTGCAGCTACAGAGAACAGTTCATACGGCTATCAAGTCTGTTGCTCCCAGCTACAAAAACCTAATACGACTATATATTCTGTGGCGCACAGCCACAAAAGACGAATTAACGCGGTTATTGACTCTTTGCCTCGCAGTTACAGATAACATTTCATACGGCTATCAAATCTGTTGCTCCCAGCTACAAAAACCTGATACGACAATCTATTCTGTGGCGCACAGCCACAAAGACGAATTAACGCGGTTATTGACATTTTGACTTGCAGCTACAAAAAAAATCATACGGCTATCAAGTCTGTTGCTTCCAACTACAGAAACATAATACGACAATCTATTCTGTGGCGCACAGCCACAAAACACGAAATATCGCGGTTATCGACTTGTTGGCTTGCAGCTACAGAGAAAAGTTCATACGGCTATCAAGTCTGTTGCTCCCAGCTACAAAAACCTGATACGACAATCTATTCTGTGGCGCACAGCCACAAAAGACAAATTAACGCGGTTATTACCTCTTTGCCTTGCAGCTACAGAAAAAAGTTCATACGGCTATCAAATCTGTTGCTCCCAGCTACAAAAACCTAATACGACAATCTATTCTGTGGCGCACAGCCACAAAATACAAATTATCGCGGTTATCGACTTGTTGGCTTGCAGCTACCGAGAAAAGTTCATACGGCTATCAAGTATGTTGCTCCCAGCTACAAAAACCTAATACGACTATATATTCTGTGGCGCACAGCCACAAAAGACGAATTAACGCGGTTATTGACTCTTTGCCTCGCAGTTACAGAGAACATTTCATACGGCTATCAAATCTGTTGCTCCCAGCTACAAAAACCTAATACGACAATCTATTCTGTGGCACACAGCCACAAAATACTATATAACGCGGTTATCGACTCTTTGCCTTGCAGCTACAGAAAAAAGTTCATACGGCTATCAAGTATGTTGCTCCCAGCTACAAAAACCTAATACGACTATATATTCTGTGGCGCACAGCCACAAAAGACAAATTAACGCGGTTATTGACTCTTTGCCGTGCAGCTACAGAAAAAAGTTTATATGGCTATCAAGTATGTTGCTCCCAGCTAGAAAAACCCAATACAACTATCTATTCTGTGGCACACAGCCACAAAATACGATATAACGCGGTTATCGACTCTTTGCCTTGCAGCTACAGAAAAAAGTTCATACGGCTATCAAGTCTGTTGCTCCCAGCTACAAAAACCTAATACGACTTTATATTCTGTGGCGCACAGCCACAAAAGACAAATTAACGCGGTTATTACCTCTTTGCCTTGCAGCTACAGAAAAAAAGTTTATACGGCTATCAAGTCTGTTGCTCCCAGCTACAAAAACCTAATACGACTTTATATTCTGTGGCGCACAGCCACAAAAGACAAATTAACGCGGTTATTGACTCTTTGCCGTGCAGCTACAGAAAAAAGTTTATATTGCTATCAAGTATGTTGTTCCCAGCTAGAAAAACCCAATACAACTATCTATTCTGTGGCACACAGCCACAAAATACGATATAACGCGGTTATCGACTCTTTGCCTTGCAGCTACAGAAAAAAGTTTATACGGCTATCAAGTCTGTTGCTCATGGCTACAAAAACCTAATACGACTTTATATCCTGTGGCGCACAGCCACAAAAGACAAATTAACGCGGTTATTACCTCTTTGCCTTGCAGCTACAGAAAAAAGTTCATACGGCTATCAAGTCTGTTGCTCCCAGCTACAAAAACCTGATACGACAATCTATTCTGTGGCGCACAGCCACAAAGACGAATTAACGCGGTTATTGACATTTTGACTTGCAGCTACAAAAAAAAATCATACGGCTATCAAGTCTGTTGCTTCCAACTACAAAAACATAATACGACTTTATATTCTGTGGCGCACAGCCACAAAATACAAATTAACGCGGTTATTGACTCTTTGCCTTGCAGTTACAGAGAACATTTCATACGGCTATCAAGTCTGTTGCTCCCAGCTACGAAAACCTAATACGACTTTATATTCTGTGGCGCACAGCCACAAAAGACAAATTAACGCGGTTATTACCTCTTTGCCGTGCAGCTACAGGAAAAAGGTTATACGGCTATCAAGTATGTTGCTCCCAGCTAAAAAAACCTAATACGATTATCTATTCTGTGGCGCACAGCCACAAAATACGAATTAACGCGGTTATCGACTCTTTGCCTTGCAGCTACAGAGAACAGTTCATACGGCTATCAAGTCTGTTGCTCCCAGCTACAAAAACCTAATACGACTATATATTCTGTGGCGCACAGCCACAAAAGACGAATTAACGCGGTTATTGACTCTTTGCCTCGCAGTTACAGATAACATTTCATACGGCTATCAAATCTGTTGCTCCCAGCTACAAAAACCTGATACGACAATCTATTCTGTGGCGCACAGCCACAAAGACGAATTAACGCGGTTATTGACATTTTGACTTGCAGCTACAAAAAAAAATCATACGGCTATCAAGTCTGTTGCTTCCAACTACAAAAACATAATACGACTTTATATTCTGTGGCGCACAGCCACAAAATACAAATTAACGCGGTTATTGACTCTTTGCCTTGCAGTTACAGAGAACATTTCATACGGCTATCAAGTCTGTTGCTCCCAGCTACGAAAACCTAATACGACTTTATATTCTGTGGCGCACAGCCACAAAGACAAATTAACGCGGTTATTACCTCTTTGCCGTGCAGCTACAGGAAAAAGGTTATACGGCTATCAAGTATGTTGCTCCCAGCTAAAAAAACCTAATACGATTATCTATTCTGTGGCGCACAGCCACAAAATACGAATTAACGCGGTTATCGACTCTTTGCCTTGCAGCTACAGAGAACAGTTCATACGGCTATCAAGTCTGTTGCTCCCAGCTACAAAAACCTAATACGACTATATATTCTGTGGCGCACAGCCACAAAAGACGAATTAACGCGGTTATTGACTATTTGCCTCGCAGTTACAGATAACATTTCATACGGCTATCAAATCTGTTGCTCCCAGCTACAAAAACCTGATACGACAATCTATTCTGTGGCGCACAGCCACAAAGACGAATTAACGCGGTTATTGACATTTTGACTTGCAGCTACAAAAAAAATCATACGGCTATCAAGTCTGTTGCTTCCAACTACAGAAACATAATACGACAATCTATTCTGTGGCGCACAGCCACAAAACACGAAATATCGCGGTTATCGACTTGTTGGCTTGCAGCTACAGAGAAAAGTTCATACGGCTATCAAGTCTGTTGCTCCCAGCTACAAAAACCTGATACGACAATCTATTCTGTGGCGCACAGCCACAAAAGACAAATTAACGCGGTTATTACCTCTTTGCCTTGCAGCTACAGAAAAAAGTTCATACGGCTATCAAATCTGTTGCTCCCAGCTACAAAAACCTAATACGACAATCTATTCTGTGGCGCACAGCCACAAAATACAAATTATCGCGGTTATCGACTTGTTGGCTTGCAGCTACCGAGAAAAGTTCATACGGCTATCAAGTATGTTGCTCCCAGCTACAAAAACCTAATACGACTATATATTCTGTGGCGCACAGCCACAAAAGACGAATTAACGCGGTTATTGACTCTTTGCCTCGCAGTTACAGAGAACATTTCATACGGCTATCAAATCTGTTGCTCCCAGCTACAAAAAACCTAATACGACAATCTATTCTGTGGCACACAGCCACAAAATACTATATAACGCGGTTATCGACTCTTTGCCTTGCAGCTACAGAAAAAAGTTTATACGGCTATTAAGTCTGTTGCTCATGGCTACAAAAACCTAATACGACTTTATATCCTGTGGCGCACAGCCACAAAAGACAAATTAACGCGGTTATTACCTCTTTGCCTTGCAGCTACAGAAAAAAAGTTCATACGGCTATCAAGTCTGTTGCTCCCAGCTACAAAAACCTGATACGACAATATATTCTGTGGCGCACAGCCACAAAGACGAATTAACGCGGTTATTGACATTTTGACTTGCAGCTACAAAAAAAAATCATACGGCTATCAAGTCTGTTGCTTCCAACTACAAAAACATAATACGACTTTATATTCTGTGGCGCACAGCCACAAAATACAAATTAACGCGGTTATTGACTCTTTGCCTTGCAGTTACAGAGAACATTTCATACGGCTATCAAATCTGTTGCTCCCAGCTACAAAAACCTAATACGACTTTATATTCTGTGGCGCACAGCCACAAAAGACAAATTAACGCGGTTATTACCTCTTTGCCTTGCAGCTACAGAAAAAAAGTTTTTACGGCTATCAAGTCTGTTGCTCCCAGCTACAAAAACCTAATACGACTTTATATTCTGTGGCGCACAGCCACAAAAGACAAACTAACGCGGTTATTGACTCTTTGCCGTGCAGCTACAGAAAAAAGTTTATATGGCTATCAAGTATGTTGCTCATGGCTACAAAAACCTAATACGACTTTATATCCTGTGGAGCACAGCCACAAAAGACAAATTAACGCGGTTATTACCTCTTTGCCTTGCAGCTACAGAAAAAAGTTCATACGGCTATCAAGTCTGTTGCTCCCAGCTACAAAAACCTGATACGACAATCTATTCTGTGGCGCACAGCCACAAAAGACAAATTAACGCGGTTATTGACTCTTTGCCGTGCAGCTACAGAAAAAAGTTTATATGGCTATCAAGTATGTTGCTCCCAGCTAGAAAAACCCAATACAACTATCTATTCTGTGGCACACAGCCACAAAATACGATATAACGCGGTTATCGACTCTTTGCCTTGCAGCTACAGAAAAAAGTTCATACGGCTATCAAGTCTGTTGCTCCCAGCTACAAAAACCTAATACGACTTTATATTCTGTGGCGCACAGCCACAAAAGACAAATTAACGCGGTTATTGACTCTTTGCCTTGCAGTTACAGAGAACATTTCATACGGCTATCAAGTCTGTTGCTCCCAGCTACGAAAACCTAATACGACTTTATATTCTGTGGCGCACAGCCACAAAAGACAAATTAACGCGGTTATTACCTCTTTGCCGTGCAGCTACAGGAAAAAGGTTATACGGCTATCAAGTATGTTGCTCCCAGCTAAAAAAACCTAATACGATTATCTATTCTGTGGCACACAGCCACAAAATACGATATAACGCGGTTATCGACTCTTTGCCTTGCAGCTACAGAAAACAGTTTATACGGCTATCAAGTCTGTTGCTCATGGCTACAAAAACCTAATACGACTTTATATCCTGTGGCGCACAGCCACAAGAGACAAATTAACGCGGTTATTACCTCTTTGCCTTGCAGCTACAGAAAAAAGTTCATACGGCTATCAAGTCTGTTGCTCCCAGCTACAAAAACCTGATACGACAATCTATTCTGTGGCGCACAGCCACAAAGACGAATTAACGCGGTTATTGACATTTTGACTTGCAGCTACAGAAAAAATCATATGGCTATCAAGTATGTTGCTCCCAGCTAGAAAAACCCAATACAACTATCTATTCTGTGGCACACAGCCACAAAATACGATATAACGCGGTTATCGACTCTTTGCCTTGCAGCTACAGAGAAAAGTTCATACGGCTATCAAGTCTGTTGCTCCCAGCTACAAAAACCTGATACGACAATCTATTCTGTGGCGCACAGCCACAAAAGACAAATTAACGCGGTTATTACCTCTTTGCCTTGCAGCTACAGAAAAAAGTTCATACGGCTATCAAATCTGTTGCTCCCAGCTACAAAAACCTAATACGACAATCTATTCTGTGGCGCACAGCCACAAAATACAAATTATCGCGGTTATCGACTTGTTGGCTTGCAGCTACCGAGAAAAGTTCATACGGCTATCAAGTATGTTGCTCCCAGCTACAAAAACCTAATACGACTATATATTCTGTGGCGCACAGCCACAAAAGACGAATTAACGCGGTTATTGACTCTTTGCCTCGCAGTTACAGAGAACATTTCATACGGCTATCAAATCTGTTGCTCCCAGCTACAAAAACCTAATACGACAATCTATTCTGTGGCACACAGCCACAAAATACTATATAACGCGGTTATCGACTCTTTGCCTTGCAGCTACAGAAAAAAGTTTATACGGCTATTAAGTCTGTTGCTCATGGCTACAAAAACCTAATACGACTTTATATCCTGTGGCGCACAGCCACAAAAGACAAATTAACGCGGTTATTACCTCTTTGCCTTGCAGCTACAGAAAAAAAGTTCATACGGCTATCAAGTCTGTTGCTCCCAGCTACAAAAACCTGATACGACAATATATTCTGTGGCGCACAGCCACAAAGACGAATTAACGCGGTTATTGACATTTTGACTTGCAGCTACAAAAAAAAATCATACGGCTATCAAGTCTGTTGCTTCCAACTACAAAAACATAATACGACTTTATATTCTGTGGCGCACAGCCACAAAATACAAATTAACGCGGTTATTGACTCTTTGCCTTGCAGTTACAGAGAACATTTCATACGGCTATCAAATCTGTTGCTCCCAGCTACAAAAACCTAATACGACTTTATATTCTGTGGCGCACAGCCACAAAAGACAAATTAACGCGGTTATTACCTCTTTGCCTTGCAGCTACAGAAAAAAAGTTTATACGGCTATCAAGTCTGTTGCTCCCAGCTACAAAAACCTAATACGACTTTATATTCTGTGGCGCACAGCCACAAAAGACAAATTAACGCGGTTATTGACTCTTTGCCGTGCAGCTACAGAAAAAAGTTTATATGGCTATCAAGTATGTTGCTCATGGCTACAAAAACCTAATACGACTTTATATCCTGTGGAGCACAGCCACAAAAGACAAATTAACGCGGTTATTACCTCTTTGCCTTGCAGCTACAGAAAAAAGTTCATACGGCTATCAAGTCTGTTGCTCCCAGCTACAAAAACCTGATACGACAATCTATTCTGTGGCGCACAGCCACAAAAGACAAATTAACGCGGTTATTGACTCTTTGCCGTGCAGCTACAGAAAAAAGTTTATATGGCTATCAAGTATGTTGCTCCCAGCTAGAAAAACCCAATACAACTATCTATTCTGTGGCACACAGCCACAAAATACGATATAACGCGGTTATCGACTCTTTGCCTTGCAGCTACAGAAAAAAGTTCATACGGCTATCAAGTCTGTTGCTCCCAGCTACAAAAACCTAATACGACTTTATATTCTGTGGCGCACAGCCACAAAAGACAAATTAACGCGGTTATTGACTCTTTGCCTTGCAGTTACAGAGAACATTTCATACGGCTGTCAAGTCTGTTGCTCCCAGCTACGAAAACCTAATACGACTTTATATTCTGTGGCGCACAGCCACAAAAGACAAATTAACGCGGTTATTACCTCTTTGCCGTGCAGCTACAGGAAAAAGGTTATACGGCTATCAAGTATGTTGCTCCCAGCTAAAAAAACCTAATACGATTATCTATTCTGTGGCACACAGCCACAAAATACGATATAACGCGGTTATCGACTCTTTGCCTTGCAGCTACAGAAAAAAGTTTATACGGCTATCAAGTCTGTTGCTCATGGCTACAAAAACCTAATACGACTTTATATCCTGTGGCGCACAGCCACAAGAGACAAATTAACGCGGTTATTACCTCTTTGCCTTGCAGCTACAGAAAAAAGTTCATACGGCTATCAAGTCTGTTGCTCCCAGCTACAAAAACCTGATACGACAATCTATTCTGTGGCGCACAGCCACAAAGACGAATTAACGCGGTTATTGACATTTTGACTTGCAGCTACAGAAAAAATCATATGGCTATCAAGTATGTTGCTCCCAGCTAGAAAAACCCAATACAACTATCTATTCTGTGGCACACAGCCACAAAATACGATATAACGCGGTTATCGACTCTTTGCCTTGCAGCTACAGAGAAAAGTTCATACGGCTATCAAGTCTGTTGCTCCCAGCTACAAAAACCTGATACGACAATCTATTCTGTGGCGCACAGCCACAAAAGACAAATTAACGCGGTTATTACCTCTTTGCCTTGCAGCTACAGAAAAAAGTTCATACGGCTATCAAATCTGTTGCTCCCAGCTACAAAAACCTAATACGACAATCTATTCTGTGGCGCACAGCCACAAAATACAAATTATCGCGGTTATCGACTTGTTGGCTTGCAGCTACCGAGAAAAGTTCATACGGCTATCAAGTATGTTGCTCCCAGCTACAAAAACCTAATACGACTATATATTCTGTGGCGCACAGCCACAAAAGACGAATTAACGCGGTTATTGACTCTTTGCCTCGCAGTTACAGAGAACATTTCATACGGCTATCAAATCTGTTGCTCCCAGCTACAAAAACCTAATACGACAATCTATTCTGTGGCACACAGCCACAAAATACTATATAACGCGGTTATCGACTCTTTGCCTTGCAGCTACAGAAAAAAGTTTATACGGCTATTAAGTCTGTTGCTCATGGCTACAAAAACCTAATACGACTTTATATCCTGTGGCGCACAGCCACAAAAGACAAATTAACGCGGTTATTACCTCTTTGCCTTGCAGCTACAGAAAAAAGTTCATACGGCTATCAAGTCTGTTGCTCCCAGCTACAAAAACCTGATACGACAATCTATTCTGTGGCGCACAGCCACAAAGACGAATTAACGCGGTTATTGACATTTTGACTTGCAGCTACAAAAAAAAATGATACGGCTATCAAGTCTGTTGCTTCCAACTACAAAAACATAATACGACTTTATATTCTGTGGCGCACAGCCACAAAATACAAATTAACGCGGTTATTGACTCTTTGCCTTGCAGTTACAGAGAACATTTCATACGGCTATCAAATCTGTTGCTCCCAGCTACAAAAACCTAATACGACTTTATATTCTGTGGCGCACAGCCACAAAAGACAAATTAACGCGGTTATTACCTCTTTGCCTTGCAGCTACAGAAAAAAAGTTTATACGGCTATCAAGTCTGTTGCTCCCAGCTACAAAAACCTAATACGACTTTATATTCTGTGGCGCACAGCCACAAAAGACAAATTAACGCGGTTATTGACTCTTTGCCGTGCAGCTACAGAAAAAAGTTTATATGGCTATCAAGTATGTTGCTCATGGCTACAAAAACCTAATACGACTTTATATCCTGTGGAGCACAGCCACAAAAGACAAATTAACGCGGTTATTACCTCTTTGCCTTGCAGCTACAGAAAAAAGTTCATACGGCTATCAAGTCTGTTGCTCCCAGCTACAAAAACCTGATACGACAATCTATTCTGTGGCGCACAGCCACAAAAGACAAATTAACGCGGTTATTGACTCTTTGCCGTGCAGCTACAGAAAAAAGTTTATATGGCTATCAAGTATGTTGCTCCCAGCTAGAAAAACCCAATACAACTATCTATTCTGTGGCACACAGCCACAAAATACGATATAACGCGGTTATCGACTCTTTGCCTTGCAGCTACAGAAAAAAGTTCATACGGCTATCAAGTCTGTTGCTCCCAGCTACAAAAACCTAATACGACTTTATATTCTGTGGCGCACAGCCACAAAAGACAAATTAACGCGGTTATTACCTCTTTGCCTTGCAGCTACAGAAAAAAAGTTTATACGGCTATCAAGTCTGTTGCTCCCAGCTACAAAAACCTAATACGACTTTATATTCTGTGGCGCACAGCCCCAAAAGACAAATTAACGCGGTTATTGACTCTTTGCCGTGCAGCTACAGAAAAAAGTTTATATGGCTATCAAGTATGTTGTTCCCAGCCAGAAAAACCCAATACAACTATCTATTCTGTGGCACACAGCCACAAAATACGATATAACGCGGTTATCGACTATTTGCCTTGCAGCTACAGAAAAAAGTTTATACGGCTATCAAGTCTGTTGCTCATGGCTACAAAAACCTAATACGACTTTATATCCTGTGGCGCACAGCCACAAGAGACAAATTAACGCGGTTATTACCTCTTTGCCTTGCAGCTACAGAAAAAAGTTCATACGGCTATCAAGTCTGTTGCTCCCAGCTACAAAAACCTGATACGACAATCTATTCTGTGGCGCACAGCCACAAAGACGAATTAACGCGGTTATTGACATTTTGACTTGCAGCTACAGAAAAAAAATCATACGGCTATCAAGTCTGTTGCTTCCAACTACAAAAACATAATACGACTTTATATTCTGTGGCGCACAGCCACAAAATACAAATTAACGCGGTTATTGACTCTTTGCCTTGCAGTTACAGAGAACATTTCATACGGCTATCAAATCTGTTGCTCCCAGCTACAAAAACCTAATACGACTTTATATTCTGTGGCGCACAGCCAGAAAAGACAAATTAACGCGGTTATTACCTCTTTGCCTTGCAGCTACAGAAAAAAAGTTTATACGGTTATCAAGTCTGTTGCTCCCAGCTACAAAAACCTAATACGACTTTATATTCTGTGGCGCACAGCCCCAAAAGACAAATTAACGCGGTTATTGACTCTTTGCCGTGCAGCTACAGAAAAAAGTTTATATGGCTATCAAGTATGTTGTTCCCAGCTAGAAAAACCCAATACAACTATCTATTCTGTGGCACACAGCCACAAAATACGATATAACGCGGTTATCGACTCTTTGCCTTGCAGCTACAGAAAAAAGTTTATACGGCTATCAAGTCTGTTGCTCATGGCTACAAAAACCTAATACGACTTTATATCCTGTGGCGCACAGCCACAAGAGACAAATTAACGCGGTTATTACCTCTTTGCCTTGCAGCTACAGAAAAAAGTTCATACGGCTATCAAGTCTGTTGCTCCCAGCTACAAAAACCTGATACGACAATCTATTCTGTGGCGCACAGCCACAAAGACGAATTAACGCGGTTATTGACATTTTGACTTGCAGCTACAGAAAAAAAATCATACGGCTATCAAGTCTGTTGCTTCCAACTACAAAAACATAATACGACTTTATATTCTGTGGCGCACAGCCACAAAATACAAATTAACGCGGTTATTGACTCTTTGCCTTGCAGTTACAGAGAACATTTCATACGGCTATCAAATCTGTTGCTCCCAGCTACAAAAACCTAATACGACTTTATATTCTGTGGCGCACAGCCACAAAAGACAAATTAACGCGGTTATCGACTCTTTGCCTTGCAGCTACAGAGAACAGTTCATACGGCTATCAAGTCTGTTGCTCCCAGCTACAAAAACCTAATACGACTTTATATTCTGTGGCGCACAGCCACAAAAGACAAATTAACGCGGTTATCGACTCTTTGCCTTGCAGCTACAGAGAACAGTTCATACGGCTATCAAATCTGTTGCTCCCAGCTACAAAAACCTAATACGACAATCTATTCTGTGGCGCACAGCCACAAAACACGAAATATCGCGGTTATCGACTTGTTGGCTTGCAGCTACAGAGAAAAGTTCATACGGCTATCAAGTCTGTTGCTCCCAGCTACAAAAACCTGATACGACAATCTATTCTGTGGCGCACAGCCACAAAAGACAAATTAACGCGGTTATTACTTCTTTGCCTTGCAGCTACAGAAAAAAGTTCATACGGCCATCAAGTCTGTTGCTCCCAGCTACAAAAACCTAATACGACTTTATATTCTGTGGCGCACAGCCACAAAAGACAAATTAACGCGGTTGTTGACTCTTTGCCGTGCAGCTACAGGAAAAAGGTTATACGGCTACCAAGTATGTTGCTCCCAGCTACAAAAACCTGATACGACTATCTATTCTGTGGCCCACAGCCACAAAATACGAATTGACGCGGTTATCGACTCTTTGCCTTGCAGCTACAGAAAAAAGTTCATACGGCCATCAAGTCTGTTGCTCCCAGCTACAAAAACCTAATACGACTTTATATTCTGTGGCGCACAGCCACAAAAGACAAATTAACGCGGTTGTTGACTCTTTGCCGTGCAGCTACAGGAAAAAGGTTATACGGCTACCAAGTATGTTGCTCCCAGCTACAAAAACCTGATACGACTATCTATTCTGTGGCCCACAGCCACAAAATACGAATTGACGCGGTTATCGACTCTTTGCCTTGCAGCTACAGAGAACAGTTCATACGGCTATCAAATCTGTTGCTCCCAGCTACAAAAACCTAATACGACAATCTATTCTGTGGCGCACAGCCACAAAATACAAATTATCGCGGTTATCGACTTGTTGGCTTGCAGCTACAGAGAAAAGTTCATACGGCTATCAAGTCTGTTGCTCCCAGCTACAAAAACCTAATACGACTATATATTCTGTGGCGCACAGCCACAAAAGACGAATTAACGCGGTTATTGACTCTTTGCCTCGCAGTTACAGAGAACATTTCATACGGATATCAAATCTGTTGCTCCCAGCTACAAAAACCTAATACGACAATATATTCTGTGGCGCACAGCCACAAAGACGAATTAACGCGGTTATTGACATTTTGACTTGCAGCTACAAAAAAAAAATCATACGGCTATCAAGTCTGTTGCTTCCAACTACAAAAACATAATACGACTTTATATTCTGTGGCGCACAGCCACAAAATACAAATGAACGCGGTTATTGACTCTTTGCCTTGCAGTTACAGAGAACATTTCATACGGCTATCAAATCTGTTGCTCCCAGCTACAAAAACCTAATACGACTTTATATTCTGTGGCGCACAGCCACAAAAGACAAATTAACGCGGTTATTACCTCTTTGCCTTGCAGCTACAGAAAAAAAGTTTATACGGCTATCAAGTCTGTTGCTCCCAGCTACAAAAACCTAATACGACTTTATATTCTGTGGCGCACAGCCACAAAAGACAAATTAACGCGGTTATTGACTCTTTGCCGTGCAGCTACAGAAAAAAGTTTATATGGCTATCAAGTATGTTGCTCCAGCTAGAAAAACCTAATACGACAATCTATTCTGTGGCGCACAGCCACAAAATACAAATTATCGCGGTTATCGACTTGTTGGCTTGCAGCTACAGAGAAAAGTTCATACGGCTATCAAGTCTGTTGCTCCCAGCTACAAAAACCTGATACGACAATCTAATCTGTGGCGCACAGCCACAAAGACGAATTAACGCGGTTATTGACATTTTGACTTGCAGCTACAAAAAAAATCATACGGCTATCAAGTCTGTTGCTTCCAACTACAGAAACATAATACGACAATCTATTCTGTGGCGCACAGCCACAAAACACGAAATATCGCGGTTATCGACTTGTTGGCTTGCAGCTACAGAGAAAAGTTTATACGGCTATCAAGTCTGTTGCTCCCAGCTACAAAAACCTGATACGACAATCTATTCTGTGGCGCACAGCCACAAAATACAAATTATCGCGGTTATCGACTTGTTGGCTTGCAGCTACCGAGAAAAGTTCATACGGCTATCAAGTCTGTTGCTCCCAGCTACAAAAACCTAATACGACTATATATTCTGTGGCGCACAGCCACAAAAGACGAATTAACGCGGTTATTGACTCTTTGCCTCGCAGTTACAGAGAACATTTCATACGGCTATCAAATCTGTTGCTCCCAGCTACAAAAACCTAATACGACAATCTATTCTGTGGCGCACAGCCACAAAGACGAATTAACGCGGTTATTGACATTTTGACTTGCAGCTACAAAAAAAATCATACGGCTATCAAGTCTGTTGCTTCCAACTACAAAAACATAATACGACTTTATATTCTGTGGCGCACAGCCACAAAATACAAATTAACGCGGTTATTGACTCTTTGCCTTGCAGTTACAGAGAACATTTCATACGGCTATCAAATCTGTTGCTCCCAGCTACAAAAACCTAATACGACTTTATATTCTGTGGCGCACAGCCACAAAAGACAAATTAACGCGGTTATTACCTCTTTGCCTTGCAGCTACAGAAAAAAAGTTTATACGGCTATCAAGTCTGTTGCTCCCAGCTACAAAAACCTAATACGACTTTATATTCTGTGGCGCACAGCCCCAAAAGACAAATTAACGCGGTTATTGACTCTTTGCCGTGCAGCTACAGAAAAAAGTTTATATGGCTATCAAGTATGTTGTTCCCAGCTAGAAAAACCCAATACAACTATCTATTCTGTGGCACACAGCCACAAAATACGATATAACGCGGTTATCGACTCTTTGCCTTGCAGCTACAGAAAAAAGTTTATACGGCTATCAAGTCTGTTGCTCATGGCTACAAAAACCTAATACGACTTTATATCCTGTGGCGCACAGCCACAAAAGACAAATTAACGCGGTTATTACCTCTTTGCCTTGCAGCTACAGAAAAAAGTTCATACGGCTATCAAGTCTGTTGCTCCCAGCTACAAAAACCTGATACGACAATCTATTCTGTGGCGCACAGCCACAAAGACGAATTAACGCGGTTATTGACATTTTGACTTGCAGCTACAGAAAAAAAATCATACGGCTATCAAGTCTGTTGCTTCCAACTACAAAAACATAATACGACTTTATATTCTGTGGCGCACAGCCACAAAATACAAATTAACGCGGTTATTGACTCTTTGCCTTGCAGTTACAGAGAACATTTCATACGGCTATCAAATCTGTTGCTCCCAGCTACAAAAACCTAATACGACTTTATATTCTGTGGCGCACAGCCACAAAAGACAAATTAACGCGGTTATTACCTCTTTGCCTTGCAGCTACAGAAAAAAAGTTTATACGGCTATCAAGTCTGTTGCTCCCAGCTACAAAAACCTAATACGACTTTATATTCTGTGGCGCACAGCCACAAAAGACAAATAAACGCGGTTATTGACTCTTTGCCGTGCAGCTACAGAAAACAGTTTATATGGCTATCAAGTATGTTGCTCCCAGCTAGAAAAACCCAATACAACTATCTATTCTGTGGCACACAGCCACAAAATACGATATAACGCGGTTATCGACTCTTTGCCTTGCAGCTACAGAAAAAAGTTTATACGGCTATCAAGTCTGTTGCTCATGGCTACAAAAACCTAATACGACTTTATATCCTGTGGCGCACAGCCACAAAAGACAAATTAACGCGGTTATTACCTCTTTGCCTTGCAGCTACAGAAAAAAGTTCATACGGCTATCAAGTCTGTTGCTCCCAGCTACAAAAACCTGATACGACAATCTATTCTGTGGCGCACAGCCACAAAAGACAAATTAACGCGGTTATTACCTCTTTGCCTTGCAGCTACAGAAAAAAGTTCATACGGCTATCAAGTCTGTTGCTCCCAGCTACAAAAACCTGATACGACTTTATATTCTGTGGCGCACAGCCACAAAAGACAAATTAACGCGGTTATTGACTCTTTGCCGTGCAGCTACAGGAAAAAGGTTATACGGCTATCAAGTATGTTGCTCCCAGCTACAAAAACCTGATACGACTATCTATTCTGTGGCGCACAGCCACAAAATACGAATTAACGCGGTTATCGACTCTTTGCCTTGCAGCTACAGAGAACAGTTCATACGGCTATCAAATCTGTTGCTCCCAGCTACAAAAACCTAATACGACAATCTATTCTGTGGCGCACAGCCACAAAACACGAAATATCGCGGTTATCGACTTGTTGGCTTGCAGCTACAGAGAAAAGTTCATACGGCTATCAAGTCTGTTGCTCCCAGCTACAAAAACCTGATACGACAATCTATTCTGTGGCGCACAGCCACAAAAGACAAATTAACGCGGTTATTACTTCTTTGCCTTGCAGCTACAGAAAAAAGTTCATACGGCCATCAAGTCTGTTGCTCCCAGCTACAAAAACCTAATACGACTATATATTCTGTGGCGCACAGCCACAAAAGACGAATTAACGCGGTTATTGACTCTTTGCCTCGCAGTTACAGAGAACATTTCATACGGATATCAAATCTGTTGCTCCCAGCTACAAAAACCTAATACGACAATATATTCTGTGGCGCACAGCCACAAAGACGAATTAACGCGGTTATTGACATTTTGACTTGCAGCTACAAAAAAAAATCATACGGCTATCAAGTCTGTTGCTTCCAACTACAAAAACATAATACGACTTTATATTCTGTGGCGCACAGCCACAAAATACAAATGAACGCGGTTATTGACTCTTTGCCTTGCAGTTACAGAGAACATTTCATACGGCTATCAAATCTGTTGCTCCCAGCTACAAAAACCTAATACGACTTTATATTCTGTGGCGCACAGCCACAAAAGACAAATTAACGCGGTTATTACCTCTTTGCCTTGCAGCTACAGAAAAAAAGTTTATACGGCTATCAAGTCTGTTGCTCCCAGCTACAAAAACCTAATACGACTTTATATTCTGTGGCGCACAGCCACAAAAGACAAATTAACGCGGTTATTGACTCTTTGCCGTGCAGCTACAGAAAAAAGTTTATATGGCTATCAAGTATGTTGCTCCCAGCTAGAAAAACCTAATACGACAATCTATTCTGTGGCGCACAGCCACAAAATACAAATTATCGCGGTTATCGACTTGTTGGCTTGCAGCTACAGAGAAAAGTTCATACGGCTATCAAGTCTGTTGCTCCCAGCTACAAAAACCTGATACGACAATCTATTCTGTGGCGCACAGCCACAAAGACGAATTAACGCGGTTATTGACATTTTGACTTGCAGCTACAAAAAAAATCATACGGCTATCAAGTCTGTTGCTTCCAACTACAGAAACATAATACGACAATCTATTCTGTGGCGCACAGCCACAAAACACGAAATATCGCGGTTATCGACTTGTTGGCTTGCAGCTACAGAGAAAAGTTTATACGGCTATCAAGTCTGTTGCTCCCAGCTACAAAAACCTGATACGACAATCTATTCTGTGGCGCACAGCCACAAAAGACAAATTAACGCGGTTATTACCTCTTTGCCTTGCAGCTACAGAAAAAAGTTCATACGGCTATCAAATCTGTTGCTCCCAGCTACAAAAACCTAATACGACCATCTATTCTGTGGCGCACAGCCACAAAATACAAATTATCGCGGTTATCGACTTGTTGACTTGCAGCTACCGAGAAAAGTTCATACGGCTATCAAGTCTGTTGCTCCCAGCTACAAAAACCTAATACGACTATATATTCTGTGGCGCACAGCCACAAAAGACGAATTAACGCGGTTATTGACTCTTTGCCTCGCAGTTACAGAGAACATTTCATACGGCTATCAAATCTGTTGCTCCCAGCTACAAAAACCTAATACGACAATCTATTCTGTGGCGCACAGCCACAAAGACGAATTAACGCGGTTATTGACATTTTGACTTGCAGCTACAAAAAAAAATCATACGGCTATCAAGTCTGTTGCTTCCAACTACAGAAACATAATACGACAATCTATTCTGTGGCGCACAGCCACAAAACACGAAATATCGCGGTTATCGACTTGTTGGCTTGCAGCTACAGAGAAAAGTTTATACGGCTATCAAGTCTGTTGCTCCCAGCTACAAAAACCTGATACGACTATATATTCTGTGGCGCACAGCCACAAAAGACGAATTAACGCGGTTATTGACTCTTTGCCTCGCAGTTACAGAGAACATTTCATACGGCTATCAAATATGTTGCTCCCAGCTACAAAAACCTAATACGACAATCTATTCTGTGGCGCACAGCCACAAAGACGAATTAACGCGGTTATTGACATTTTGACTTGCAGCTACAAAAAAAATCATACGGCTATCAAGTCTGTTGCTTCCAACTACAAAAACATAATACGACTTTATATTCTGTGGCGCACAGCCACAAAATACAAATTAACGCGGTTATTGACTCTTTGCCTTGCAGTTACAGAGAACATTTCATACGGCTATCAAATCTGTTGCTCCCAGCTACAAAAACCTAATACGACTTTATATTCTGTGGCGCACAGCCACAAAAGACAAATTAACGCGGTTATTACCTCTTTGCCTTGCAGCTACAGAAAAAAAGTTTATACGGCTATCAAGTCTGTTGCTCCCAGCTACAAAAACCTAATACGACTTTATATTCTGTGGCGCACAGCCCCAAAAGACAAATTAACGCGGTTATTGACTCTTTGCCGTGCAGCTACAGAAAAAAGTTTATATGGCTATCAAGTATGTTGTTCCCAGCTAGAAAAACCCAATACAACTATCTATTCTGTGGCACACAGCCACAAAATACGATATAACGCGGTTATCGACTCTTTGCCTTGCAGCTACAGAAAAAAGTTTATACGGCTATCAAGTCTGTTGCTCATGGCTACAAAAACCTAATACGACTTTATATCCTGTGGCGCACAGCCACAAAAGACAAATTAACGCGGTTATTACCTCTTTGCCTTGCAGCTACAGAAAAAAGTTCATACGGCTATCAAGTCTGTTGCTCCCAGCTACAAAAACCTGATACGACAATCTATTCTGTGGCGCACAGCCACAAAGACGAATTAACGCGGTTATTGACATTTTGACTTGCAGCTACAGAAAAAAAATCATACGGCTATCAAGTCTGTTGCTTCCAACTACAAAAACATAATACGACTTTATATTCTGTGGCGCACAGCCACAAAATACAAATTAACGCGGTTATTGACTCTTTGCCTTGCAGTTACAGAGAACATTTCATACGGCTATCAAATCTGTTGCTCCCAGCTACAAAAACCTAATACGACTTTATATTCTGTGGCGCACAGCCACAAAAGACAAATTAACGCGGTTATTACCTCTTTGCCTTGCAGCTACAGAAAAAAAGTTTATACGGCTATCAAGTCTGTTGCTCCCAGCTACAAAAACCTAATACGACTTTATATTCTGTGGCGCACAGCCACAAAAGACAAATAAACGCGGTTATTGACTCTTTGCCGTGCAGCTACAGAAAAAAGTTTATATGGCTATCAAGTATGTTGCTCCCAGCTAGAAAAACCCAATACAACTATCTATTCTGTGGCACACAGCCACAAAATACGATATAACGCGGTTATCGACTCTTTGCCTTGCAGCTACAGAAAAAAGTTTATACGGCTATCAAGTCTGTTGCTCATGGCTACAAAAACCTAATACGACTTTATATCCTGTGGCGCACAGCCACAAAAGACAAATTAACGCGGTTATTACCTCTTTGCCTTGCAGCTACAGAAAAAAGTTCATACGGCTATCAAGTCTGTTGCTCCCAGCTACAAAAACCTGATACGACAATCTATTCTGTGGCGCACAGCCACAAAAGACAAATTAACGCGGTTATTACCTCTTTGCCTTGCAGCTACAGAAAAAAGTTCATACGGCTATCAAGTCTGTTGCTCCCAGCTACAAAAACCTAATACGACTTTATATTCTGTGGCGCACAGCCACAAAAGACAAATTAACGCGGTTATTGACTCTTTGCCGTGCAGCTACAGGAAAAAAGTTATACGGCTATCAAGTATGTTGCTCCCAGCTACAAAAACCTGATACGACTATCTATTCTGTGGCGCACAGCCACAAAATACGAATTAACGCGGTTATCGACTCTTTGCCTTGCAGCTACAGAGAACAGTTCATACGGCTATCAAATCTGTTGCTCCCAGCTACAAAAACCTAATACGACAATCTATTCTGTGGCGCACAGCCACAAAACACGAAATATCGCGGTTATCGACTTGTTGGCTTGCAGCTACAGAGAAAAGTTCATACGGCTATCAAGTCTGTTGCTCCCAGCTACAAAAACCTGATACGACAATCTATTCTGTGGCGCACAGCCACAAAAGACAAATTAACGCGGTTATTACTTCTTTGCCTTGCAGCTACAGAAAAAAGTTCATACGGCCATCAAGTCTGTTGCTCCCAGCTACAAAAACCTAATACGACTATATATTCTGTGGCGCACAGCCACAAAAGACGAATTAACGCGGTTATTGACTCTTTGCCTCGCAGTTACAGAGAACATTTCATACGGATATCAAATCTGTTGCTCCCAGCTACAAAAACCTAATACGACAATATATTCTGTGGCGCACAGCCACAAAGACGAATTAACGCGGTTATTGACATTTTGACTTGCAGCTACAAAAAAAAAAATCATACGGCTATCAAGTCTGTTGCTTCCAACTACAAAAACATAATACGACTTTATATTCTGTGGCGCACAGCCACAAAATACAAATGAACGCGGTTATTGACTCTTTGCCTTGCAGTTACAGAGAACATTTCATACGGCTATCAAATCTGTTGCTCCCAGCTACAAAAACCTAATACGACTTTATATTCTGTGGCGCACAGCCACAAAAGACAAATTAACGCGGTTATTACCTCTTTGCCTTGCAGCTACAGAAAAAAAGTTTATACGGCTATCAAGTCTGTTGCTCCCAGCTACAAAAACCTAATACGACTTTATATTCTGTGGCGCACAGCCACAAAAGACAAATTAACGCGGTTATTGACTCTTTGCCGTGCAGCTACAGAAAAAAAGTTTATATGGCTATCAAGTATGTTGCTCCCAGCTAGAAAAACCTAATACGACAATCTATTCTGTGGCGCACAGCCACAAAATACAAATTATCGCGGTTATCGACTTGTTGGCTTGCAGCTACAGAGAAAAGTTCATACGGCTATCAAGTCTGTTGCTCCCAGCTACAAAAACCTGATACGACAATCTATTCTGTGGCGCACAGCCACAAAGACGAATTAACGCGGTTATTGACATTTTGACTTGCAGCTACAAAAAAAATCATACGGCTATCAAGTCTGTTGCTTCCAACTACAGAAACATAATACGACAATCTATTCTGTGGCGCACAGCCACAAAACACGAAATATCGCGGTTATCGACTTGTTGGCTTGCAGCTACAGAGAAAAGTTTATACGGCTATCAAGTCTGTTGCTCCCAGCTACAAAAACCTAATACGACTTTATATTCTGTGGCGCACAGCCACAAAAGACAAATTAACGCGGTTATTGACTCTTTGCCGTGCAGCTACAGAAAAAAAGTTTATATGGCTATCAAGTATGTTGCTCCCAGCTAGAAAAACCTAATACGACAATCTATTCTGTGGCGCACAGCCACAAAATACAAATTATCGCGGTTATCGACTTGTTGGCTTGCAGCTACAGAGAAAAGTTCATACGGCTATCAAGTCTGTTGCTCCCAGCTACAAAAACCTGATACGACAATCTATTCTGTGGCGCACAGCCACAAAGACGAATTAACGCGGTTATTGACATTTTGACTTGCAGCTACAAAAAAAATCATACGGCTATCAAGTCTGTTGCTTCCAACTACAGAAACATAATACGACAATCTATTCTGTGGCGCACAGCCACAAAACACGAAATATCGCGGTTATCGACTTGTTGGCTTGCAGCTACAGAGAAAAGTTTATACGGCTATCAAGTCTGTTGCTCCCAGCTACAAAAACCTGATACGACAATCTATTCTGTGGCGCACAGCCACAAAAGACAAATTAACGCGGTTATTACCTCTTTGCCTTGCAGCTACAGAAAAAAGTTCATACGGCTATCAAATCTGTTGCTCCCAGCTACAAAAACCTAATACGACCATCTATTCTGTGGCGCACAGCCACAAAATACAAATTATCGCGGTTATCGACTTGTTGACTTGCAGCTACCGAGAAAAGTTCATACGGCTATCAAGTCTGTTGCTCCCAGCTACAAAAACCTAATACGACTATATATTCTGTGGCGCACAGCCACAAAAGACGAATTAACGCGGTTATTGACTCTTTGCCTCGCAGTTACAGAGAACATTTCATACGGCTATCAAATCTGTTGCTCCCAGCTACAAAAACCTAATACGACAATCTATTCTGTGGCGCACAGCCACAAAGACGAATTAACGCGGTTATTGACATTTTGACTTGCAGCTACAAAAAAAAATCATACGGCTATCAAGTCTGTTGCTTCCAACTACAAAAACATAATACGACTTTATATTCTGTGGCGCACAGCCACAAAATACAAATTAACGCGGTTATTGACTCTTTGCCTTGCAGTTACAGAGAACATTTCATACGGCTATCAAATCTGTTGCTCCCAGCTACAAAAACCTAATACGACTTTATATTCTGTGGCGCACAGCCACAAAAGACAAATTAACGCGGTTATTACCTCTTTGCCTTGCAGCTACAGAAAAAAAGTTTATACGGCTATCAAGTCTGTTGCTCCCAGCTACAAAAACCTAATACGACTTTATATTCTGTGGCGCACAGCCACAAAAGACAAATTAACGCGGTTATTGACTCTTTGCCGTGCAGCTACAGAAAAAAGTTTATATGGCTATCAAGTATGTTGTTCCCAGCTAGAAAAACCCAATACAACTATCTATTCTGTGGCACACAGCCACAAAATACGATATAACGCGGTTATCGACTCTTTGCCTTGCAGCTACAGAAAAAAGTTTATACGGCTATCAAGTCTGTTGCTCATGGCTACAAAAACCTAATACGACTTTATATCCTGTGGCGCACAGCCACAAAAGACAAATTAACGCGGTTATTACCTCTTTGCCTTGCAGCTACAGAAAAAAGTTCATACGGCTATCAAGTCTGTTGCCCCCAGCTACAAAAACCTGATACGACAATCTATTCTGTGGCGCACAGCCGCAAAGACGAATTAACGCGGTTATTGACATTTTGACTTGCAGCTACAAAAAAAAATCATACGGCTATCAAGTCTGTTGCTTCCAACTACAAAAACCTAATACGACTTTATATTCTGTGGCGCACAGCCACAAAAGACAAATTAACGCGGTTATTACCTCTTTGCCTTGCAGCTACAGAAAAAAGTTTATACGGCTATCAAGTCTGTTGCTCCCAGCTACAAAAACCTAATACGACTTTATATTCTGTGGCGCACAGCCACAAAAGACAAATTAACGCGGTTATTGACTCTTTGCCGTGCAGCTACAGAAAAAAGTTTATATGGCTATCAAGTATGTTGCTCCCAGCTAGAAAAACCCAATACAAGTATCTATTCTTTGGCACACAGCCACAAAATACGATATAACGCGGTTATCGACTCTTTGCCTTGCAGCTACAGAAAAAAGTTCATACGGCTATCAAGTCTGTTGCTCCAGCTACAAAAACCTAATACGACTTTATATTCTGTGGCGCACAGCCACAAACGACAAATTAACGCGGTTATTGACTCTTTGCCGTGCAGCTACAGAAAAAAGTTTATATGGCTATCAAGTATGTTGTTCCCAGCTAGAAAAACCCAATACAACTATCTATTCTGTGGCACACAGCCACAAAATACGATATAACGCGGTTATCGACTCTTTGCCTTGCAGCTACAGAAAAAGTTTATACGGCTATCAAGTCTGTTGCTCATGGCTACAAAAACCTAATACGACTTTATATCCTGTGGCGCACAGCCACAAAAGACAAATTAACGCGGTTATTACCTCTTTGCCTTGCAGCTACAGAAAAAAGTTCATACGGCTATCAAGTCTGTTGCTCCCAGCTACAAAAACCTGATACGACAATCTATTCTGTGGCGCACAGCCACAAAGACGAATTAACGCGGTTATTGACATTTTGACTTGCAGCTACAGAAAAAAAATCATACGGCTATCAAGTCTGTTGCTTCCAACTACAAAAACATAATACGACTTTATATTCTGTGGCGCACAGCCACAAAATACAAATTAACGCGGTTATTGACTCTTTGCCTTGCAGTTACAGAGAACATTTCATACGGCTATCAAATTTGTTGCTCCCAGCTACAAAAACCTAATACGACTTTATATTCTGTGGCGCACAGCCACAAAAGACAAATTAACGCGGTTATTACCTCTTTGCCTTGCAGCTACAGAAAAAAAGTTTATACGGCTATCAAGTCTGTTGCTCCCAGCTACAAAAACCTAATACGACTTTATATTCTGTGGCGCACAACCCCAAAAGACAAATTAACGCGGTTATTGACTCTTTGCCTTGCAGCTACAGAAAAAAGTTTATACGGCTATCAAGTCTGTTGCTCCCAGCTACAAAAACCTAATACGACTTTATATTCTGTGGCGCACAGCCACAAAAGACAAATTAACGCGGTTATTGACTCTTTGCCGTGCAGCTACAGAAAAAAGTTTATATGGCTATCAAGTATGTTGTTCCCAGCTAGAAAAACCCAATACAACTATCTATTCTGTGGCACACAGCCACAAAATACGATATAACGCGGTTATCGACTCTTTGCCTTGCAGCTACAGAAAAAAAGTTTATACGGCTATCAAGGTCTGTTGCTCCCAGCTACAAA
This sequence comes from Litoditis marina, assembly GCA_964036275.1. NCBI lineage: Eukaryota > Metazoa > Nematoda > Chromadorea > Rhabditida > Rhabditidae > Litoditis > Litoditis marina. Next base: position 412,613 of record CAXIWQ010000508.1, read on the forward strand.
AACCTAATACGACTTTATATTCTGTGGCGCACAGCCACAAAAGACAAATTAACGCGGTTATTACCTCTTTGCCTTGCAGCTACAGAAAAAAGTTTATACGGCTATCAAGTCTGTTGCTCCCAGCTACAAAAACCTAATACGACTTTATATTCTGTGGCGCACAGCCACAAAAGACAAATTAACGCGGTTATTGACTCTTTGCCGTGCAGCTACAGAAAAAAGTTTATATGGCTATCAAGTATGTTGCTCCCAGCTAGAAAAACCCAATACAAGTATCTATTCTTTGGCACACAGCCACAAAATACGATATAACGCGGTTATCGACTCTTTGCCTTGCAGCTACAGAAAAAAGTTCATACGGCTATCAAGTCTGTTGCTCCCAGCTACAAAAACCTAATACGACTTTATATTCTGTGGCGCACAGCCACAAACGACAAATTAACGCGGTTATTGACTCTTTGCCGTGCAGCTACAGAAAAAAGTTTATATGGCTATCAAGTATGTTGTTCCCAGCTACAAAAACCTAATACGACTTTATATTCTGTGGCGCACAGCCACAAACGACAAATTAACGCGGTTATTGACTCTTTGCCGTGCAGCTACAGAAAAAAGTTTATACGGCTATCAAGTCTGTTGCTCCCAGCTACAAAAACCTAATACGACTTTATATTCTGTGGCGCACAGCCACAAAAGACAAATTAACGCGGTTATTGACTCTTTGCCGTGCAGCTACAGAAAAAAGTTTATATGGCTATCAAGTATGTTGCTCCCAGCTAGAAAAACCCAATACAAGTATCTATTCTTTGGCACACAGCCACAAAATACGATATAACGCGGTTATCGACTCTTTGCCTTGCAGCTACAGAAAAAAGTTCATACGGCTATCAAGTCTGTTGCTCCCAGCTACAAAAACCTAATACGACTTTATATTCTGTGGCGCACAGCCACAAACGACAAATTAACGCGGTTATTGACTCTTTGCCGTGCAGCTACAGAAAAAAGTTTATACGGCTATCAAGTCTGTTGCTCCCAGCTACAAAAACCTAATACGACTTTATATTCTGTGGCGCACAGCCACAAAAGACAAATTAACGCGGTTATTGACTCTTTGCCGTGCAGCTACAGAAAAAAGTTTATATGGCTATCAAGTATGTTGCTCCCAGCTAGAAAAACCCAATACAAGTATCTATTCTTTGGCACACAGCCACAAAATACGATATAACGCGGTTATCGACTCTTTGCCTTGCAGCTACAGAAAAAAGTTCATACGGCTATCAAGTCTGTTGCTCCCAGCTACAAAAACCTAATACGACTTTATATTCTGTGGCGCACAGCCACAAACGACAAATTAACGCGGTTATTGACTCTTTGCCGTGCAGCTACAGAAAAAAGTTTATATGGCTATCAAGTATGTTGTTCCCAGCTAGAAAAACCCAATACAACTATCTATTCTGTGGCACACAGCCACAAAATACGATATAACGCGGTTATCGACTCTTTGCCTTGCAGCTACAGAAAAAAGTTTATACGGCTATCAAGTCTGTTGCTCATGGCTACAAAAACCTAATACGACTTTATATCCTGTGGCGCACAGCCACAAAAGACAAATTAACGCGGTTATTACCTCTTTGCCTTGCAGCTACAGAAAAAAGTTCATACGGCTATCAAGTCTGTTGCTCCCAGCTACAAAAACCTGATACGACAATCTATTCTGTGGCGCACAGCCACAAAGACGAATTAACGCGGTTATTGACATTTTGACTTGCAGCTACAGAAAAAAAATCATACGGCTATCAAGTCTGTTGCTTCCAACTACAAAAACATAATACGACTTTATATTCTGTGGCGCACAGCCACAAAATACAAATTAACGCGGTTATTGACTCTTTGCCTTGCAGTTACAGAGAACATTTCATACGGCTATCAAATTTGTTGCTCCCAGCTACAAAAACCTAATACGACTTTATATTCTGTGGCGCACAGCCACAAAAGACAAATTAACGCGGTTATTACCTCTTTGCCTTGCAGCTACAGAAAAAAGTTTATACGGCTATCAAGTCTGTTGCTCCCAGCTACAAAAACCTAATACGACTTTATATTCTGTGGCGCACAGCCACAAAAGACAAATTAACGCGGTTATTGACTCTTTGCCGTGCAGCTACAGAAAAAAGTTTATATGGCTATCAAGTATGTTGTTCCAGCTAGAAAAACCCAATACAACTATCTATTCTGTGGCACACAGCCACAAAATACGATATAACGCGGTTATCGACTCTTTGCCTTGCAGCTACAGAAAAAAGTTTATACGGCTATCAAGTCTGTTGCTCATGGCTACAAAAACCTAATACGACTTTATATCCTGTGGCGCACAGCCACAAAAGACAAATTAACGCGGTTATTACCTCTTTGCCTTGCAGCTACAGAAAAAAGTTCATACGGCTATCAAGTCTGTTGCTCCCAGCTACAAAAACCTGATACGACAATCTATTCTGTGGCGCACAGCCACAAAGACGAATTAACGCGGTTATTGACATTTTGACTTGCAGCTACAGAAAAAAAATCATACGGCTATCAAGTCTGTTGCTTCCAACTACAAAAACATAATATGACTTTATATTCTGTGGCGCACAGCCACAAAATACAAATTAACGCGGTTATTGACTCTTTGCCTTGCAGTTACAGAGAACATTTCACACGGCTATCAAATCTGTTGCTCCCAGCTACAAAAACCTAATACGACTTTATATTCTGTGGCGCACAGCCACAAAAGACAAATTAACGCGGTTATTACCTCTTTGCCTTGCAGCTACAGAAAAAAGTTTATACGGCTATCAAGTCTGTTGCTCCCAGCTACAAAAACCTAATACGACTTTATATTCTGTGGCGCACAGCCACAGAAGACAAATAAACGCGGTTATTGACTCTTTGCCGTGCAGCTACAGAAAAAAGTTTATATGGCTATCAAGTATGTTGCTCCCAGCTAGAAAAACCCAATACAACTATCTATTCTGTGGCACACAGCCACAAAATACGATATAACGCGGTTATCGACTCTTTGCCTTGCAGCTACAGAAAAAAGTTTATACGGCTATCAAGTATGTTGCTCATGGCTACAAAAACCTAATACGACTTTATATCCTGTGGCGCACAGCCACAAAAGACAAATTAACGCGGTTATTACCTCTTTGCCTTGCAGCTACAGGAAAAAGTTCATACGGCTATCAAGTCTGTTGCTCCCAGCTACAAAAACCTGATACGACAATCTATTCTGTGGCGCACAGCCACAAAAGACAAATTAACGCGGTTATTACCTCTTTGCCTTGCAGCTACAGAAAAAAGTTCATACGGCTATCAAGTCTGTTGCTCCCAGCTACAAAAACCTAATACGACTTTATATTCTGTGGCGCACAGCCACAAAAGACAAATTAACGCGGTTATTGACTCTTTGCCGTGCAGCTACAGGAAAAAGGTTATACGGCTATCAAGTATGTTGCTCCCAGCTACAAAAACCTGATACGACTATCTATTCTGTGGCGCACAGCCACAAAATACGAATTAACGCGGTTATCGACTCTTTGCCTTGCAGCTACAGAGAACAGTTCATACGGCTATCAAATCTGTTGCTCCCAGCTACAAAAACCTAATACGACAATCTATTCTGTGGCGCACAGCCACAAAACACGAAATATCGCGGTTATCGACTTGTTGGCTTGCAGCTACAGAGAAAAGTTCATACGGCTATCAAGTCTGTTGCTCCCAGCTACAAAAACCTGATACGACAATCTATTCTGTGGCGCACAGCCACAAAAGACAAATTAACGCGGTTATTACTTCTTTGCCTTGCAGCTACAGAAAAAAGTTCATACGGCCATCAAGTCTGTTGCTCCCAGCTACAAAAACCTAATACGACTTTATATTCTGTGGCGCACAGCCACAAAAGACAAATTAACGCGGTTGTTGACTCTTTGCCGTGCAGCTACAGGAAAAAGGTTATACGGCTACCAAGTATGTTGCTCCCAGCTACAAAAACCTGATACGACTATCTATTCTGTGGCCCACAGCCACAAAATACGAATTGACGCGGTTATCGACTCTTTGCCTTGCAGCTACAGAGAACAGTTCATACGGCTATCAAATCTGTTGCTCCCAGCTACAAAAACCTAATACGACAATCTATTCTGTGGCGCACAGCCACAAAATACAAATTATCGCGGTTATCGACTTGTTGGCTTGCAGCTACAGAGAAAAGTTCATACGGCTATCAAGTCTGTTGCTCCCAGCTACAAAAACCTAATACGACTATATATTATGTGGCGCACAGCCACAAAAGACGAATTAACGCGGTTATTGACTCTTTGCCTCGCAGTTACAGAGAACATTTCATACGGCTATCAAATCTGTTGCTCCCAGCTACAAAAACCTAATACGACAATATATTCTGTGGCGCACAGCCACAAAGACGAATTAACGCGGTTATTGACATTTTGACTTGCAGCTACAAAAAAAAAATCATACGGCTATCAAGTCTGTTGCTTCCAACTACAAAAACATAATACGACTTTATATTCTGTGGCGCACAGCCACAAAATACAAATGAACGCGGTTATTGACTCTTTGCCTTGCAGTTACAGAGAACATTTCATACGGCTATCAAATCTGTTGCTCCCAGCTACAAAAACCTAATACGACTTTATATTCTGTGGCGCACAGCCACAAAAGACAAATTAACGCGGTTATTACCTCTTTGCCTTGCAGCTACAGAAAAAAAGTTTATACGGCTATCAAGTCTGTTGCTCCCAGCTACAAAAACCTAATACGACTTTATATTCTGTGGCGCACAGCCACAAAAGACAAATTAACGCGGTTATTGACTCTTTGCCGTGCAGCTACAGAAAAAAGTTTATATGGCTATCAAGTATGTTGCTCCCAGCTAGAAAAACCTAATACGACAATCTATTCTGTGGCGCACAGCCACAAAGACGAATTAACGCGGTTATTGACATTTTGACTTGCAGCTACAAAAAAAATCATACGGCTATCAAGTCTGTTGCTTCCAACTACAGAAACATAATACGACAATCTATTCTGTGGCGCACAGCCACAAAACACGAAATATCGCGGTTATCGACTTGTTGGCTTGCAGCTACAGAGAAAAGTTTATACGGCTATCAAGTCTGTTGCTCCCAGCTACAAAAACCTGATACGACAATCTATTCTGTGGCGCACAGCCACAAAGACGAATTAACGCGGTTATTGACATTTTGACTTGCAGCTACAAAAAAAATCATACGGCTATCAAGTCTGTTGCTTCCAACTACAGAAACATAATACGACAATCTATTCTGTGGCGCACAGCCACAAAACACGAAATATCGCGGTTATCGACTTGTTGGCTTGCAGCTACAGAGAAAAGTTTATACGGCTATCAAGTCTGTTGCTCCCAGCTACAAAAACCTGATATGACAATCTATTCTGTGGCGCACAGCCACAAAATACAAATTATCGCGGTTATCGACTTGTTGGCTTGCAGCTACAGAGAAAAGTTCATACGGCTATCAAGTCTGTTGCTCCCAGCTACAAAAACCTGATACGACAATCTATTCTGTGGCGCACAGCCACAAAGACGAATTAACGCGGTTATTGACATTTTGACTTGCAGCTACAAAAAAAATCATACGGCTATCAAGTCTGTTGCTTCCAACTACAGAAACATAATACGACAATCTATTCTGTGGCGCACAGCCACAAAACACGAAATATCGCGGTTATCGACTTGTTGGCTTGCAGCTACAGAGAAAAGTTTATACGGCTATCAAGTCTGTTGCTCCCAGCTACAAAAACCTGATACGACAATCTATTCTGTGGCGCACAGCCACAAAAGACAAATTAACGCGGTTATTACCTCTTTGCCTTGCAGCTACAGAAAAAAGTTCATACGGCTATCAAATCTGTTGCTCCCAGCTACAAAAACCTAATACGACCATCTATTCTGTGGCGCACAGCCACAAAATACAAATTATCGCGGTTATCGACTTGTTGGCTTGCAGCTACCGAGAAAAGTTCATACGGCTATCAAGTCTGTTGCTCCCAGCTACAAAAACCTAATACGAATATATATTCTGTGGCGCACAGCCACAAAAGACGAATTAACGCGGTTATCGACTTGTTGGCTTGCAGCTACAGAGAAAAGTTCATACGGCTATCAAGTATGTTGCTCCCAGCTACAAAAACCTGATACGACAATCTATTCTGTGGCGCACAGCCACAAAAGACAAATTAACGCGGTTATTACTTCTTTGCCTTGCAGCTACAGAAAAAAGTTCATACGGCCATCAAGTCTGTTGCTCCCAGCTACAAAAACCTAATACGACTTTATATTCTGTGGCGCACAGCCACAAAAGACAAATTAACGCGGTTATTACCTCTTTGCCTTGCAGCTACAGAAAAAAAGTTTATACGGCTATCAAGTCTGTTGCTCCCAGCTACAAAAACCTAATACGACTTTATATTCTGTGGCGCACAGCCACAAAAGACAAATTAACGCGGTTATTGACTCTTTGCCGTGCAGCTACAGAAAAAAGTTTATATGGCTATCAAGTATGTTGCTCCCAGCTAGAAAAACCTAATACGACAATCTATTCTGTGGCGCACAGCCACAAAATACAAATTATCGCGGTTATCGACTTGTTGGCTTGCAGCTACAGAGAAAAGTTCATACGGCTATCAAGTCTGTTGCTCCCAGCTACAAAAACCTGATACGACAATCTATTCTGTGGCGCACAGCCACAAAGACGAATTAACGCGGTTATTGACATTTTGAATTGCAGGTACAAAAAAAATCATACGGCTATCAAGTCTGTTGCTTCCAACTACAGAAACATAATACGACAATCTATTCTGTGGCGCACAGCCACAAAACACGAAATATCGCGGTTATCGACTTGTTGGCTTGCAGCTACAGAGAAAAGTTTATACGGCTATCAAGTCTGTTGCTCCCAGCTACAAAAACCTGATACGACAATCTATTCTGTGGCGCACAGCCACAAAAGACAAATTAACGCGGTTATTACCTCTTTGCCTTGCAGCTACAGAAAAAAGTTCATACGGCTATCAAATCTGTTGCTCCCAGCTACAAAAACCTAATACGACCATCTATTCTGTGGCGCACAGCCACAAAATACAAATTATCGCGGTTATCGACTTGTTGGCTTGCAGCTACCGAGAAAAGTTCATACGGCTATCAAGTCTGTTGCTCCCAGCTACAAAAACCTAATACGAATATATATTCTGTGGCGCACAGCCACAAAAGACGAATTAACGCGGTTATCGACTTGTTGGCTTGCAGCTACAGAGAAAAGTTCATACGGCTATCAAGTATGTTGCTCCCAGCTACAAAAACCTGATACGACAATCTATTCTGTGGCGCACAGCCACAAAAGACAAATTAACGCGGTTATTACTTCTTTGCCTTGCAGCTACAGAAAAAAGTTCATACGGCCATCAAGTCTGTTGCTCCCAGCTACAAAAACCTAATACGACTTTATATTCTGTGGCGCACAGCCACAAAAGACAAATTAACGCGGTTGTTGACTCTTTGCCGTGCAGCTACAGGAAAAAGGTTATACGGCTACCAAGTATGTTGCTCCCAGTTACAAAAACCTGATACGACTATCTATTCTGTGGCCCACAGCCACAAAATACGAATTGACGCGGTTATCGACTCTTTGCCTTGCAGCTACAGAGAACAGTTCATACGGCTATCAAATCTGTTGCTCCCAGCTACAAAAACCTAATACGACAATCTATTCTGTGGCGCACAGCCACAAAATACAAATTATCGCGGTTATCGACTTGTTGGCTTGCAGCTACAGAGAAAAGTTCATACGGCTATCAAGTCTGTTGCTCCCAGCTACAAAAACCTAATACGACTATATATTCTGTGGCGCACAGCCACAAAAGACGAATTAACGCGGTTATTGACTCTTTGCCTCGCAGTTACAGAGAACATTTCATACGGCTATCAAATCTGTTGCTCCCAGCTACAAAAACCTAATACGACAATATATTCTGTGGCGCACAGCCACAAAGACGAATTAACGCGGTTATTGACATTTTGACTTGCAGCTACAAAAAAAAAATCATACGGCTATCAAGTCTGTTGCTTCCAACTACAAAAACATAATACGACTTTATATTCTGTGGCGCACAGCCACAAAATACAAATGAACGCGGTTATTGACTCTTTGCCTTGCAGTTACAGAGAACATTTCATACGGCTATCAAATCTGTTGCTCCCAGCTACAAAAACCTAATACGACTTTATATTCTGTGGCGCACAGCCACAAAAGACAAATTAACGCGGTTATTACCTCTTTTCCTTGCAGCTACAGAAAAAAAGTTTATACGGCTATCAAGTCTGTTGCTCCCAGCTACAAAAACCTAATACGACTTTATATTCTGTGGCGCACAGCCACAAAAGACAAATTAACGCGGTTATTGACTCTTTGCCGTGCAGCTACAGAAAAAAGTTTATATGGCTATCAAGTATGTTGCTCCCAGCTAGAAAAACCTAATGCGACAATCTATTCTGTGGCGCACAGCCACAAAATACAAATTATCGCGGTTATCGACTTGTTGGCTTGCCGCTACAGAGAAAAGTTCATACGGCTATCAAGTCTGTTGCTCCCAGCTACAAAAACCTGATACGACAATCTATTCTGTGGCGCACAGCCACAAAGACGAATTAACGCGGTTATTGACATTTTGACTTGCAGCTACAAAAAAAATCATACGGCTATCAAGTCTGTTGCTTCCAACTACAGAAACATAATACGACAATCTATTCTGTGGCGCACAGCCACAAAACACGAAATATCGCGGTTATCGACTTGTTGGCTTGCAGCTACAGAGAAAAGTTTATACGGCTATCAAGTCTGTTGCTCCCAGCTACAAAAACCTGATACGACAATCTATTCTGTGGCGCACAGCCACAAAAGACAAATTAACGCGGTTATTACCTCTTTGCCTTGCAGCTACAGAAAAAAGTTCATACGGCTATCAAATCTGTTGCTCCCAGCTACAAAAACCTAATACGACCATCTATTCTGTGGCGCACAGCCACAAAATACAAATTATCGCGGTTATCGACTTGTTGGCTTGCAGCTACCGAGAAAAGTTCATACGGCTATCAAGTCTGTTGCTCCCAGCTACAAAAACCTAATACGACTATATATTCTGTGGCGCACAGCCACAAAAGACGAATTAACGCGGTTATTGACTCTTTGCCTCGCAGTTACAGAGAACATTTCATACGGCTATCAAATCTGTTGCTCCCAGCTACAAAAACCTAATACGATAATCTATTCTGTGGCGCACAGCCACAAAGACGAATTAACGCGGTTATTGACATTTTGACTTGCAGCTACAAAAAAAAATCATACGGCTATCAAGTCTGTTGCTCCCAGCTACAAAAACCTAATACGACTATATATTCTGTGGCGCACAGCCACAAAAGACGAATTAACGCGGTTATTGACTCTTTGCCTCGCAGTTACAGAGAACATTTCATACGGCAATCAAATCTGTTGCTCCCAGCTACAAAAACCTAATACGACTTTATATTCTGTGGCGCACAGCCACAAAAGACAAATTAACGCGGTTATTACCTCTTTGCCTTGCAGCTACAGAAAAAAAGTTTATACGGCTATCAAGTCTGTTGCTCCCAGCTACAAAAACCTAATACGACTTTATATTCTGTGGCGCACAGCCACAAAAGACAAATTAACGCGGTTATTGACTCTTTGCCGTGCAGCTACAGAAAAAAGTTTATATGGCTATCAAGTATGTTGTTCCCAGCTAGAAAAACCCAATACAACTATCTATTCTGTGGCACACAGCCACAAAATACGATATAACGCGGTTATCGACTCTTTGCCTTGCAGCTACAGAAAAAAGTTTATACGGCTATCAAGTCTGTTGCTCATGGCTACAAAAACCTAATACGACTTTATATCCTGTGGCGCACAGCCACAAAAGACAAATTAACGCGGTTATTACCTCTTTGCCTTGCAGCTACAGAAAAAAGTTCATACGGCTATCAAGTCTGTTGCTCCCAGCTACAAAAACCTGATACGACAATCTATTCTGTGGCGCACAGCCGCAAAGACGAATTAACGCGGTTATTGACATTTTGACTTGCAGCTACAAAAAAAAAATCATACGGCTATCAAGTCTGTTGCTTCCAACTACAAAAACCTAATACGACTTTATATTCTGTGGCGCACAGCCACAAAAGACAAATTAACGCGGTTATTACCTCTTTGCCTTGCAGCTACAGAAAAAAGTTTATACGGCTATCAAGTCTGTTGCTCCCAGCTACAAAAACCTAATACGACTTTATATTCTGTGGCGCACAGCCACAAAAGACAAATTAACGCGGTTATTGACTCTTTGCCGTGCAGCTACAGAAAAAAGTTTATATGGCTATCAAGTATGTTGCTCCCAGCTAGAAAAACCCAATACAAGTATCTATTCTGTGGCACACAGCCACAAAATACGATATAACGCGGTTATCGACTCTTTGCCTTGCAGCTACAGAAAAAAGTTTATACGGCTATCAAGTCTGTTGCTCATGGCTACACAAACCTAATACGACTTTATATCCTGTGGCGCACAGCCACAAAAGACAAATTAACGCGGTTATTACCTCTTTGCCTTGCAGCTACAGAAAAAAGTTCATACGGCTATCAAGTCTGTTGCTCCCAGCTACAAAAACCTGATACGACAATCTATTCTGTGGCGCACAGCCACAAAAGACAAATTAACGCGGTTATTGACTCTTTGCCGTGCAGCTACAGAAAAAAATTTATATGGCTATCAAGTATGTTGCTCCCAGCTAGAAAAACCCAATACAACTATCTATTCTGTGGCACACAGCCACAAAATACGATATAACGCGGTTATCGACTCTTTGCCTTGCAGCTACAGAAAAAAGTTCATACGGCTATCAAGTCTGTTGCTCCCAGCTACAAAAACCTAATACGACTTTATATTCTGTGGCGCACAGCCACAAACGACAAATTAACGCGGTTATTGACTCTTTGCCGTGCAGCTACAGAAAAAAGTTTATATGTCTATCAAGTATGTTGTTCCCAGCTAGAAAAACCCAATACAACTATCTATTCTGTGGCACACAGCCACAAAATACGATATAACGCGGTTATCGACTCTTTGCCTTGCAGCTACAGAAAAAAGGTTGTACGGCTATCAAGTCTGTTGCTCATGGCTACAAAAACCTAATACGACTTTATATCCTGTGGCGCACAGCCACAAAAGACAAATTAACGCGGTTATTACCTCTTTGCCTTGCAGCTACAGAAAAAAGTTCATACGGCTATCAAGTCTGTTGCTCCCAGCTACAAAAACCTGATACGACAATCTATTCTGTGGCGCACAGCCACAAAGACGAATTAACGCGGTTATTGACATTTTGACTTGCAGCTACAAAAAAAAAATCATACGGCTATCAAGTCTGTTGCTTCCAACTACAAAAACATAATACGACTTTATATTCTGTGGCGCACAGCCACAAAATACAAATTAACGCGGTTATTGACTCTTTGCCTTGCAGTTACAGAGAACATTTCATACGGCTATCAAATCTGTTGCTCCCAGCTACAAAAACCTAATACGACTTTATATTCTGTGGCGCACAGCCACAAAAGACAAATTAACGCGGTTATTACCTCTTTGCCTTGCAGCTACAGAAAAAAAGTTTATACGGCTATCAAGTCTGTTGCTCCCAGCTACAAAAACCTAATACGACTTTATATTCTGTGGCGCACAGCCACAAAAGACAAATTAACGCGGTTATTGACTCTTTGCCGTGCAGCTACAGAAAAAAGTTTATATGGCTATCAAGTATGTTGCTCCCAGCTAGAAAAACCCAATACAACTATCTATTCTGTGGCACACAGCCCCAAAATACGATATAACGCGGTTATCGACTCTTTGCCTTGCAGCTACAGAAAAAAGTTTATACGGCTATCAAGTCTGTTGCTCATGGCTACAAAAACCTAATACGACTTTATATCCTGTGGCGCACAGCCACAAAAGACAAATTAACGCGGTTATTACCTCTTTGCCTTGCAGCTACAGAAAAAAGTTCATACGGCTATCAAGTCTGTTGCTCCCAGCTACAAAAACCTGATACGACAATCTATTCTGTGGCGCACAGCCACAAAAGACAAATTAACGCGGTTATTACCTCTTTGCCTTGCAGCTACAGAAAAAAGTTCATACGGCTATCAAGTCTGTTGCTCCCAGCTACAAAAACCTAATACGACTTTATATTCTGTGGCGCACAGCCACAAAAGACACAAATTAACGCGGTTATTGACTCTTTGCCGTGCAGCTACAGGAAAAAGGTTATACGGCTATCAAGTATGTTGCTCCCAGCTACAAAAACCTGATACGACTATCTATTCTGTGGCGCACAGCCACAAAATACGATATAACGCGGTTATCGACTCTTTGCCTTGCAGCTACAGAAAAAAGTTTATACGGCGGCTATCAAGTCTGTTGCTCCCAGCTACAAAAACCTAATACGACTTTATATTCTGTGGCGCACAGCCACAAAAGACAAATTAACGCGGTTATTGACTCTTTGCCGTGCAGCTACAGAAAAAAGTTTATATGGCTATCAAGTATGTTGCTCCCAGCTAGAAAAACCTAATGCGACAATCTATTCTGTGGCGCACAGCCACAAAATACAAATTATCGCGGTTATCGACTTGTTGGCTTGCCGCTACAGAGAAAAGTTCATACGGCTATCAAGTCTGTTGCTCCCAGCTACAAAAACCTGATACGACAATCTATTCTGTGGCGCACAGCCACAAAGACGAATTAACGCGGTTATTGACATTTTGACTTGCAGCTACAAAAAAAATCATACGGCTATCAAGTCTGTTGCTTCCAACTACAGAAACATAATACGACAATCTATTCTGTGGCGCACAGCCACAAAACACGAAATATCGCGGTTATCGACTTGTTGGCTTGCAGCTACAGAGAAAAGTTTATACGGCTATCAAGTCTGTTGCTCCCAGCTACAAAAACCTGATACGACAATCTATTCTGTGGCGCACAGCCACAAAAGACAAATTAACGCGGTTATTACCTCTTTGCCTTGCAGCTACAGAAAAAAGTTCATACGGCTATCAAATCTGTTGCTCCCAGCTACAAAAACCTAATACGACCATCTATTCTGTGGCGCACAGCCACAAAATACAAATTATCGCGGTTATCGACTTGTTGGCTTGCAGCTACCGAGAAAAGTTCATACGGCTATCAAGTCTGTTGCTCCCAGCTACAAAAACCTAATACGACTATATATTCTGTGGCGCACAGCCACAAAAGACGAATTAACGCGGTTATTGACTCTTTGCCTCGCAGTTACAGAGAACATTTCATACGGCTATCAAATCTGTTGCTCCCAGCTACAAAAACCTAATACGATAATCTATTCTGTGGCGCACAGCCACAAAGACGAATTAACGCGGTTATTGACATTTTGACTTGCAGCTACAAAAAAAAATCATACGGCTATCAAGTCTGTTGCTTCCAACTACAAAAACATAATACGAATTTATATTCTGTGGCGCACAGCCACAAAATACAAATTAACGCGGTTATTGACTCTTTGCCTTGCAGTTACAGAGAACATTTCATACGGCTATCAAATCTGTTGCTCCCAGCTACAAAAACCTAATACGACTTTATATTCTGTGGCGCACAGCCACAAAAGACAAATTAACGCGGTTATTACCTCTTTGCCTTGCAGCTACAGAAAAAAAGTTTATACGGCTATCAAGTCTGTTGCTCCCAGCTACAAAAACCTAATACGACTTTATATTCTGTGGCGCACAGCCACAAAAGACAAATTAACGCGGTTATTGACTCTTTGCCGTGCAGCTACAGAAAAAAGTTTATATGGCTATCAAGTATGTTGTTCCCAGCTAGAAAAACCCAATACAACTATCTATTCTGTGGCACACAGCCACAAAATACGATATAACGCGGTTATCGACTCTTTGCCTTGCAGCTACAGAAAAAAGTTTATACGGCTATCAAGTCTGTTGCTCATGGCTACAAAAACCTAATACGACTTTATATCCTGTGGCGCACAGCCACAAAAGACAAATTAACGCGGTTATTACCTCTTTGCCTTGCAGCTACAGAAAAAAGTTCATACGGCTATCAAGTCTGTTGCTCCCAGCTACAAAAACCTGATACGACAATCTATTCTGTGGCGCACAGCCGCAAAGACGAATTAACGCGGTTATTGACATTTTGACTTGCAGCTACAAAAAAAAAATCATACGGCTATCAAGTCTGTTGCTTCCAACTACAAAAACCTAATACGACTTTATATTCTGTGGCGCACAGCCACAAAAGACAAATTAACGCGGTTATTACCTCTTTGCCTTGCAGCTACAGAAAAAAGTTTATACGGCTATCAAGTCTGTTGCTCCCAGCTACAAAAACCTAATACGACTTTATATTCTGTGGCGCACAGCCACAAAAGACAAATTAACGCGGTTATTGACTCTTTGCCGTGCAGCTACAGAAAAAAGTTTATATGGCTATCAAGTATGTTGCTCCCAGCTAGAAAAACCCAATACAAGTATCTATTCTGTGGCACACAGCCACAAAATACGATATAACGCGGTTATCGACTCTTTGCCTTGCAGCTACAGAAAAAAGTTTATACGGCTATCAAGTCTGTTGCTCATGGCTACACAAACCTAATACGACTTTATATCCTGTGGCGCACAGCCACAAAAGACAAATTAACGCGGTTATTACCTCTTTGCCTTGCAGCTACAGAAAAAAGTTCATACGGCTATCAAGTCTGTTGCTCCCAGCTACAAAAACCTGATACGACAATCTATTCTGTGGCGCACAGCCACAAAAGACAAATTAACGCGGTTATTGACTCTTTGCCGTGCAGCTACAGAAAAAAATTTATATGGCTATCAAGTATGTTGCTCCCAGCTAGAAAAACCCAATACAACTATCTATTCTGTGGCACACAGCCACAAAATACGATATAACGCGGTTATCGACTCTTTGCCTTGCAGCCACAGAAAAAAGTTCATACGGCTATCAAGTCTGTTGCTCCCAGCTACAAAAACCTAATACGACTTTATATTCTGTGGCGCACAGCCACAAACGACAAATTAACGCGGTTATTGACTCTTTGCCGTGCAGCTACAGAAAAAGTTTATATGTCTATCAAGTATGTTGTTCCCAGCTAGAAAAACCCAATACAACTATCTATTCTGTGGCACACAGCCACAAAATACGATATAACGCGGTTATCGACTCTTTGCCTTGCAGCTACAGAAAAAAGGTTGTACGGCTATCAAGTCTGTTGCTCATGGCTACAAAAACCTAATACGACTTTATATCCTGTGGCGCACAGCCACAAAAGACAAATTAACGCGGTTATTACCTCTTTGCCTTGCAGCTACAGAAAAAAGTTCATACGGCTATCAAGTCTGTTGCTCCCAGCTACAAAAACCTGATACGACAATCTATTCTGTGGCGCACAGCCACAAAGACGAATTAACGCGGTTATTGACATTTTGACTTGCAGCTACAGAAAAAAGTTTATACGGCTATCAAGTCTGTTGCTCATGGCTACAAAAACCTAATACGACTTTATATCCTGTGGCGCACAGCCACAAAAGACAAATTAACGCGGTTATTACCTCTTTGCCTTGCAGCTACAGAAAAAAGTTCATACGGCTATCAAGTCTGTTGCTCCCAGCTACAAAAACCTGATACGACAATCTATTCTGTGGCGCACAGCCACAAAAGACAAATTAACGCGGTTATTACCTCTTTGCCTTGCAGCTACAGAAAAAAGTTCATACGGCTATCAAGTCTGTTGCTCCCAGCTACAAAAACCTAATACGACTTTATATTCTGTGGCGCACAGCCACAAAAGACACAAATTAACGCGGTTATTGACTCTTTGCCGTGCAGCTACAGGAAAAAGGTTATACGGCTATCAAGTATGTTGCTCCCAGCTACAAAAACCTGATACGACTATCTATTCTGTGGCGCACAGCCACAAAATACGATATAACGCGGTTATCGACTCTTTGCCTTGCAGCTACAGAAAAAAGTTTATACGGCGGCTATCAAGTCTGTTGCTCATGGCTACAAAAACCTAATACGACTTTATATCCTGTGGCGCACAGCCACAAAAGACAAATTAACGCGGTTATTACCTCTTTGCCTTGCAGCTACAGAAAAAAGTTCATACGGCTATCAAGTCTGTTGCTCCCAGCTACAAAAACCTGATACGACAATCTATTCTGTGGCGCACAGCCACAAAGACGAATTAACGCGGTTATTGACATTTTGACTTGCAGCTACAAAAAAAAAATCATACGGCTATCAAGTCTGTTGCTTCCAACTACAAAAACATAATACGACTTTATATTCTGTGGCGCACAGCCACAAAATACAAATTAACGCGGTTATTGACTCTTTGCCTTGCAGTTACAGAGAACATTTCATACGGCTATCAAATCTGTTGCTCCCAGCTACAAAAACCTAATACGACTTTATATTCTGTGGCGCACAGCCACAAAAGACAAATTAACGCGGTTATTACCTCTTTGCCTTGCAGCTACAGAAAAAAAGTTTATACGGCTATCAAGTCTGTTGCTCCCAGCTACAAAAACCTAATACGACTTTATATTCTGTGGCGCACAGCCACAAAAGACAAATTAACGCGGTTATTGACTCTTTGCCGTGCAGCTACAGAAAAAAGTTTATATGGCTATCAAGTATGTTGCTCCCAGCTAGAAAAACCTAATACAACTATCTATTCTGTGGCACACAGCCCCAAAATACGATATAACGCGGTTATCGACTCTTTGCCTTGCAGCTACAGAAAAAAGTTTATACGGCTATCAAGTCTGTTGCTCATGGCTACAAAAACCTAATACGACTTTATATCCTGTGGCGCACAGCCACAAAAGACAAATTAACGCGGTTATTACCTCTTTGCCTTGCAGCTACAGAAAAAAGTTCATACGGCTATCAAGTCTGTTGCTCCCAGCTACAAAAACCTGATACGACAATCTATTCTGTGGCGCACAGCCACAAAAGACAAATTAACGCGGTTATTACCTCTTTGCCTTGCAGCTACAGAAAAAAGTTCATACGGCTATCAAGTCTGTTGCTCCCAGCTACAAAAACCTAATACGACTTTATATTCTGTGGCGCACAGCCACAAAAGACACAAATTAACGCGGTTATTGACTCTTTGCCGTGCAGCTACAGGAAAAAGGTTATACGGCTATCAAGTATGTTGCTCCCAGCTACAAAAGCTGATACGACTATCTATTCTGTGGCGCACAGCCACAAAATACGAATTAACGCGGTTATCGACTCTTTGCCTTGCAGCTACAGAGAACAGTTCATACGGCTATCAAATCTGTTGCTCCCAGCTACAAAAACCTAATACGACAATCTATTCTGTGGCGCACAGCCACAAAACACGAAATATCGCGGTTATCGACTTGTTGGCTTGCAGCTACAGAGAAAAGTTCATACGGCTATCAAGTCTGTTGCTCCCAGCTACAAAAACCTGATACGACAATCTATTCTGTGGCGCACAGCCACAAAAGACAAATTAACGCGGTTATTACTTCTTTGCCATGCAGCTACAGAAAAAAGTTCATACGGCCATCAAGTCTGTTGCTCCCAGCTACAAAAACCTAATACGACTTTATATTCTGTGGCGCACAGCCACAAAAGACAAATTAACGCGGTTATTGACTCTTTGCCGTGCAGCTACAGGAAAAAGGTTATACGGCTACCAAGTATGTTGCTCCCAGCTACAAAAACCTAATACGACTATCTATTCTGTGGCGCACAGCCACAAAATACGAATTGACGCGGTTATCGACTCTTTGCCTTGCAGCTACAGAGAACACTTCATACGGCTATCAAATCTGTTGCTCCCAGCTACAAAAACCTAATACGACAATCTATTCTGTGGCGCACAGCCACAAAATACAAATTATCGCGGTTATCGACTTGTTGGCTTGCAGCTACAGAGAAAAGTTCATACGGCTATCAAGTCTGTTGCTCCCAGCTACAAAAACCTAATACGACTATATATTCTGTGGCGCACAGCCACAAAAGACGAATTAACGCGGTTATTGACTCTTTGCCTCGCAGTTACAGAGAACATTTCATACGGCTATCAAATCTGTTGCTCCAAGCTACAAAAACCTAATACGACAATATATTCTGTGGCGCACAGCCACAAAGACGAATTAACGCGGTTATTGACATTTTGACTTGCAGCTACAAAAAAAAATCATACGGCTATCAAGTCTGTTGCTTCCAACTACAAAAACATAATACGACTTTATATTCTGTGGCGCACAGCCACAAAATACAAATTAACGCGGTTATTGACTCTTTGCCTTGCAGTTACAGAGAACATTTCATACGGCTATCAAATCTGTTGCTCCCAGCTACAAAAACCTAATACGACTTTATATTCTGTGGCGCACAGCCACAAAAGACAAATTAACGCGGTTATTACCTCTTTGCCTTGCAGCTACAGAAAAAAAAGTTTATACGGCTATCAAGTCTGTTGCTCCCAGCTACAAAAACCTAATACGACTTTATATTCTGTGGCGCACAGCCACAAAAGACAAATTAACGCGGTTATTGACTCTTTGCCGTGCAGCTACAGAAAAAAGTTTATATGGCTATCAAGTATGTTGCTCCCAGCTAGAAAAACCCAATACAACTATCTATTCTGTGGCACACAGCCACAAAATACGATATAACGCGGTTATCGACTCTTTGCCTTGCAGCTACAGAAAAAAGTTTATACGGCTATCAAGTCTGTTGCTCATGGCTACAAAAACCTAATACGACTTTATATCCTGTGGCGCACAGCCACAAAAGACAAATTAACGCGGTTATTACCTCTTTGCCTTGCAGCTACAGAGAACAGTTCATACGGCTATCAAATCTGTCGCTCCCAGCTACAAAAACCTAATACGACAATCTATTCTGTGGCGCACAGCCACAAAACACGAAATATCGCGGTTATCGACTTGTTGGCTTGCAGCTACAGAGAAAAGTTCATACGGCTATCAAGTCTGTTGCTCCCAGCTACAAAAACCTGATACGACAATATATTCTGTGGCGCACAGCCACAAAAGACAAATTAACGCGGTTATTACTTCTTTGCCTTGCAGCTACAGAAAAAAGTTCATACGGCCATCAAGTCTGTTGCTCCCAGCTACAAAAACCTAATACGACTTCATATTCTGTGGCGCACAGCCACAAAAGACAAATTAACGCGGTTATTGACTCTTTGCCGTGCAGCTACAGGAAAAAGGTTATACGGCTACCAAGTATGTTGCTCCCAGCTACAAAAACTTAATACGACTATCTATTCTGTGGCGCACAGCCACAAAATACGAATTGACGCGGTTATCGACTCTTTGCCTTGCAGCTACAGAGAACAGTTCATACGGCTATCAAATCTGTTGCTCCCAGCTACAAAAACCTAATACGACAATCTATTCTGTGGCGCACAGCCACAAAATACAAATTATCGCGGTTATCGACTTGTTGGCTTGCAGCTACAGAGAAAAGTTCATACGGCTATCAAGTCTGTTGCTCCCAGCTACAAAAACCTAATACGACTATATATTCTGTGGCGCACAGCCACAAAAGACGAATTAACGCGGTTATTGACTCTTTGCCTCGCAGTTACAGAGAACATTTCATACGGCTATCAAATCTGTTGCTCCCAGCTACAAAAACCTAATACGACAATCTATTCTGTGGCGCACAGCCACAAAGACGAATTAACGCGGTTATTGACATTTTGACTTGCAGCTACAAAAAAAAAATCATACGGCTATCAAGTCTGTTGCTTCCAACTACAAAAACATAATACGACTTTATATTCTGTGGCGCACAGCCACAAAATACAAATTAACGCGGTTATTGACTCTTTGCCTTGCAGTTACAGAGAACATTTCATACGGCTATCAAATCTGTTGCTCCCAGCTACAAAAACCTAATACGACTTTATATTCTGTGGCGCACAGCCACAAAAGACAAATTAACGCGGTTATTATCTCTTTGCCTTGCAGCTACAGAAAAAAAGTTTATACGGCTATCAAGTCTGTTGCTCCCAGCTACAAAAACCTAATACGACTTTATATTCTGTGGCGCACAGCCACAAAAGACAAATTAACGCGGTTATTGACTCTTTGCCGTGCAGCTACAGAAAAAAGTTTATATGGCTATCAAGTATGTTGCTCCCAGCTAGAAAAACCCAATACAACTATATATTCTGTGGCACACAGCCACAAAATACGATATAACGCGGTTATCGACTCTTTGCCTTGCAGCTACAAAAAAAAGTTTATACGGCTATCAAGTCTGTTGCTCATGGCTACAAAAACCTAATACGACTTTATATCCTATGGCGCACAGCCACAAAAGACAAATTAACGCGGTTATTACCTCTTTGCCTTGCAGCTACAGAAAAAAATTCATACGGCTATCAAGTCTGTTGCTCCCAGCTACAAAAACCTGATACGACAATCTATTCTGTGGCGCACAGCCACAAAAGACAAATTAACGCGGTTATTACCTCTTTGCCTTGCAGCTACAGAGAAAAGTTCATACGGCTATCAAGTCTGTTGCTCCCAGCTACAAAAACCTAATACGACTTTATATTCTGTGGCGCACAGCCCCAAAAGACAAATTAACGCGGTTATTGACTCTTTGCCTCGCAGTTACAGAGAACATTTCATACGGCTATCAAATCTGTTGCTCCCAGCTACAAAAACCTAATACGACAATATATTCTGTGGCGCACAGCCACAAAGACGAATTAACGCGGTTATTGACATTTTGACTTGCAGCTACAAAAAAAAATCATACGGCTATCAAGTCTGTTGCTTCCAACTACAAAAACATAATACGACTTTATATTCTGTGGCGCACAGCCACAAAATACAAATTAACGCGGTTATTGACTCTTTGCCTTGCAGTTACAGAGAACATTTCATACGGCTATCAAGTATGTTGCTCCCAGCTAGAAAAACCCAATACAACTATCTATTCTGTGGCACACAGCCACAAAATACGATATAACGCGGTTATCGACTCTTTGCCTTGCAGCTACAGAAAAAAGTTTATACGGCTATCAAGTCTGTTGCTCATGGCTACAAAAACCTAATACGACTTTATATCCTGTGGCGCACAGCCACAAAAGACAAATTAACGCGGTTATTACCTCTTTGCCTTGCAGCTACAGAGAACAGTTCATACGGCTATCAAATCTGTCGCTCCCAGCTACAAAAACCTAATACGACAATCTATTCTGTGGCGCACAGCCACAAAACACGAAATATCGCGGTTATCGACTTGTTGGCTTGCAGCTACAGAGAAAAGTTCATACGGCTATCAAGTCTGTTGCTCCCAGCTACAAAAACCTGATACGACAATATATTCTGTGGCGCACAGCCACAAAAGACAAATTAACGCGGTTATTACTTCTTTGCCTTGCAGCTACAGAAAAAAGTTCATACGGCCATCAAGTCTGTTGCTCCCAGCTACAAAAACCTAATACGACTTCATATTCTGTGGCGCACAGCCACAAAAGACAAATTAACGCGGTTATTGACTCTTTGCCGTGCAGCTACAGGAAAAAGGTTATACGGCTACCAAGTATGTTGCTCCCAGCTACAAAAACTTAATACGACTATCTATTCTGTGGTGCACAGCCACAAAATACGAATTGACGCGGTTATCGACTCTTTGCCTTGCAGCTACAGAGAACAGTTCATACGGCTATCAAATCTGTTGCTCCCAGCTACAAAAACCTAATACGACAATCTATTCTGTGGCGCACAGCCACAAAATACAAATTATCGCGGTTATCGACTTGTTGGCTTGCAGCTACAGAGAAAAGTTCATACGGCTATCAAGTCTGTTGCTCCCAGCTACAAAAACCTAATACGACTATATATTCTGTGGCGCACAGCCACAAAAGACGAATTAACGCGGTTATTGACTCTTTGCCTCGCAGTTACAGAGAACATTTCATACGGCTATCAAATCTGTTGCTCCCAGCTACAAAAACCTAATACGACAATCTATTCTGTGGCGCACAGCCACAAAGACGAATTAACGCGGTTATTGACATTTTGACTTGCAGCTACAAAAAAAAAATCATACGGCTATCAAGTCTGTTGCTTCCAACTACAAAAACATAATACGACTTTATATTCTGTGGCGCACAGCCACAAAATACAAATTAACGCGGTTATTGACTCTTTGCCTTGCAGTTACAGAGAACATTTCATACGGCTATCAAATCTGTTGCTCCCAGCTACAAAAACCTAATACGACTTTATATTCTGTGGCGCACAGCCACAAAAGACAAATTAACGCGGTTATTATCTCTTTGCCTTGCAGCTACAGAAAAAAAGTTTATACGGCTATCAAGTCTGTTGCTCCCAGCTACAAAAACCTAATACGACTTTATATTCTGTGGCGCACAGCCACAAAAGACAAATTAACGCGGTTATTGACTCTTTGCCGTGCAGCTACAGAAAAAAGTTTATATGGCTATCAAGTATGTTGCTCCCAGCTAGAAAAACCCAATACAACTATCTATTCTGTGGCACACAGCCACAAAATACGATATAACGCGGTTATCGACTCTTTGCCTTGCAGCTACAAAAAAAAGTTTATACGGCTATCAAGTCTGTTGCTCATGGCTACAAAAACCTAATACGACTTTATATCCTATGGCGCACAGCCACAAAAGACAAATTAACGCGGTTATTACCTCTTTGCCTTGCAGCTACAGAAAAAAGTTCATACGGCTATCAAGTCTGTTGCTCCCAGCTACAAAAACCTGATACGACAATCTATTCTGTGGCGCACAGCCACAAAAGACAAATTAACGCGGTTATTACCTCTTTGCCTTGCAGCTACAGAAAAAAGTTCATACGGCTATCAAGTCTGTTGCTCCCAGCTACAAAAACCTAATACGACTTTATATTCTGTGGCGCACAGCCACAAAAGACAAATTAACGCGGTTATTACCTCTTTGCCTTGCAGCTACAGGAAAAAGGTTATACGGCTATCAAATATGTTGCTCCCAGCTACAAAAACCTAATACGACTATCTATTCTGTGGCGCACAGCCACAAAAGACAAATTAACGCGGTTATTACCTCTTTGCCTTGCAGCTACAGAAAAAAGTTCATACGGCTATCAAGTCTGTTGCTCCCAGCTACAAAAACCTAATACGACTTTATATTCTGTGGCGCACAGCCACAAAAGACAAATTAACGCGGTTATTGACTCTTTGCCGTGCAGCTACAGAAAAAAGGTTATACGGCTATCAAATATGTTGCTCCCAGCTACAAAAACCTAATACGACTATCTATTCTGGGGCGCACAGCCACAAAATACGAATTAACGCGGTTATCGACTCTTTGCCTTGCAGCTACAAAGAACAGTTCATACGGCTATCAAATCTGTTGCTCCCAGCTACAAAAACCTAATACGACAATCTATTCTGTGGCGCACAGCCACAAAATACGAATTATCGCGGTTATCGACTTGTTGGCTTGCAGCTACAGAGAAAAGTTCATACGGCTATCGAGTCTGTTGCTCCCAGCTACAAAAACCTGATACGACAATCTATTCTGTGGCGCACAGCCACAAAAGACAAATTAACGCGGTTATTACCTCTTTGCCTTGCAGCTACAGAAAAAAAGTTTATACGGCTATCAAGTCTGTTGCTCCCAGCTACAAAAACCTAATACGACTTTATATTCTGTGGCGCACAGCCACAAAAGACAAATTAACGCGGTTATTGACTCTTTGCCGTGCAGCTACAGAAACAAGTTTATATGGCTATCAAGTATGTTGCTCCCAGCTAGAAAAACCCAATACAACTATCTATTCTGTGGCACACAGCCACAAAATACGATATAACGCGGTTATCGACTCTTTGCCTTGCAGCTACAGAAAAAAGTTTATACGGCTATCAAGTCTGTTGCTCATGGCTACAAAAACCTAATACGACTTTATATCCTATGGCGCACAGCCACAAAAGACAAATTAACGCGGTTATTACCTCTTTGCCTTGCAGCTACAGAAAAAAGTTCATACGGCTATCAAGTCTGTTGCTCCCAGCTACAAAAACCTGATACGACAATCTATTCTGTGGCGCACAGCCACAAAATACGAATTGACGCGGTTATTACCTCTTTGCCTTGCAGCTACAGAAAAAAGTTCATACGGCTATCAAGTCTGTTGCTCCCAGCTACAAAAACCTAATACGACTTTATATTCTGTGGCGCACAGCCACAAAAGACAAATTAACGCGGTTATTGACTCTTTGCCGTGCAGCTACAGGAAAAAGGTTATACGGCTATCAAATATGTTGCTCCCAGCTACAAAAACCTAATACGACTATCTATTCTGTGGCGCACAGCCACAAAATACGAATTAACGCGGTTATCGACTCTTTGCCTTGCAGCTACAAAGAACAGTTCATACGGCTATCAAATCTGTTGCTCCCAGCTACAAAAACCTAATACGACAATCTATTCTGTGGCGCACAGCCACAAAATACGAATTATCGCGGTTATCGACTTGTTGGCTTGCAGCTACAGAGAAAAGTTCATACGGCTATCAAGTCTGTTGCTCCCAGCTACAAAAACCTGATACGACAATCTATTCTGTGGCGCACAGCCACAAAAGACAAATTAACGCGGTTATTACCTCTTTGCCTTGCAGCTACAGAAAAAAATTCATACGGCTATCAAGTCTGTTGCTCCCAGCTACGAAAACCTAATACGACTTTATATTCTGTGGCGCACAGCCACAAAAGACAAATTAACGCGGTTATTGACTCTTTGCCGTGCAGCTACAGGAAAAAGGTTATACGGCTATCAAGTATGTTGCTCCCAGCTAAAAAAACCTAATACGACTATCTATTCTGTGGCGCACAGCCACAAAATACGAATTAACGCGGTTATCGACTCTTTGCCTTGCAGCTACAGAGAACAGTTCATACGGCTATCAAGTCTGTTGCTCCCAGCTACAAAAACCTAATACGACTATATATTCTGTGGCGCACAGCCACAAAAGACGAATTAACGCGGTTATTGACTCTTTGCCTCGCAGTTACAGAGAATATTCCATACGGCTATCAAATCTGTTGCTCCCAGCTACAAAAACCTAATACGACAATCTATTCTGTGGCGCACAGCCACAAAAGACAAATTAACGCGGTTATTGACTCTTTGCCTTGCAGCTACAGAAAAAAAATCATACGGCTATCAAGTCTGTTGCTCCCAGCTACGAAAACCTAATACGACTTTATATTCTGTGGCGCACAGCCACAAAACACGAAATATCGCGGTTATCGACTTGTTGGCTTGCAGCTACAGAGAAAAGTTCATACGGCTATCAAGTCTGTTGCTCCAGCTACAAAAACCTGATACGACAATCTATTCTGTGGCGCACAGCCACAAAAGACAAATTAACGCGGTTATTACCTCTTTGCTTGCAGCTACAGAAAAAAGTTCATACGGCTATCAAGTCTGTTGCTCCCAGCTACGAAAACCTAATACGACTTTATATTCTGTGGCGCACAGCCACAAAAGACAAATTAACGCGGTTATTGACTCTTTGCCTTGCAGCTACAGAAAAAAATCATACGGCTATCAAGTCTGTTGCTCCCAGCTACAAAAACCTAATACGACTTTATATTTTGTGGCGCACAGCCACAAAACACGAAATATCGCGGTTATCGACTTGTTGGCTTGCAGCTACAGAGAAAAGTTCATACGGCTATCAAGTCTGTTGCTCCCAGCTACAAAAACCTGATACGACAATCTATTCTGTGGCGCACAGCCACAAAAGACAAATTAACGCGGTTATTACCTCTTGCCTTGCAGCTACAGAAAAAAGTTCATACGGCTATCAAGTCTGTTGCTCCCAGCTACGAAAACCTAATACGACTTATGTTCTGTGGCGCACAGCCACAAAAGACAAATTAACGCGGTTATTGACTCTTTGCCGTGCAGCTACAGGAAAAAGGTTATACGGCTATCAAGTATGTTGCTCCCAGCTACAAAAACCTAATACGACTATCTATTCTGTGGCGCACAGCCACAAAATACGAATTGACGCGGTTATCGACTCTTTGCCTCGCAGTTACAGAGAATATTTCATACGGCTATCAAATCTGTTGCTCCCAGCTACGAAAACCTAATACGACAATCTATTCTGTGGCGCACAGCCACAAAAGACAAATTAACGCGGTTATTGACTCTTTGCCTTGCAGCTACAGAAAAAAAATCATACGGCTATCAAGTCTGTTGCTCCCAGCTACGAAAACCTAATACGACTTTATATTCTGTGGCGCACAGCCACAAAACACGAAATATCGCGGTTATCGACTTGTTGGCTTGCAGCTACAGAGAAAAGTTCATACGGCTATCAAGTCTGTTGCTCCAGCTACAAAAACCTGATACGACAATCTATTCTGTGGCGCACAGCCACAAAAGACAAATTAACGCGGTTATTACCTCTTTGCCTTGCAGCTACAGAAAAAAGTTCATACGGCTATCAAGTCTGTTGCTCCCAGCTACGAAAACCTAATACGACTTTATATTCTGTGGCGCACAGCCACAAAAGACAAATTAACGCGGTTATTGACTCTTTGCCTTGCAGCTACAGAAAAAATCATACGGCTATCAAGTCTGTTGCTCCAGCTACGAAAACCTAATACGACTTTATATTCTGTGGCGCACAGCCACAAACACGAAATATCGCGGTTATCGACTTGTTGGCTTGCAGCTACAGAGAAAAGTTCATACGGCTATCAAGTCTGTTGCTCCAGCTACAAAAACCTGATACGACAATCTATTCTGTGGCGCACAGCCACAAAAGACAAATTAACGCGGTTATTACCTCTTTGCCTTGCAGCTACAGAAAAAAGTTCATACGGCTATCAAGTCTGTTGCTCCCAGCTACGAAAACCTAATACGACTTTATATTCTGTGGCGCACAGCCACAAAATACGAATTGACGCGGTTATCGACTCTTTGCCTTGCAGCTACAGAGAATATTTCATACGGCTATCAAATCTGTTGCTCCCAGCTACAAAAACCTAATACGACAATCTATTCTGTGGCGCACAGCCACAAAAACAAATTATCGCGGTTATCGACTTGTTGGCTTGCAGCTACAGAGAAAAGTTCATACGGCTATCAAGTCTGTTGCTCCCAGCTACAAAAACCTAATACGACTATATATTCTGTGGCGCACAGCCACAAAAGACGAATTAACGCGGTTATTGACTCTTTGCCTCGCAGTTACAGAGAATATTTCATACGGCTATCAAATCTGTTGCTCCCAGATACAAACACCTAATACGACAATCTATTCTGTGGCGCACAGCCACAAAATACGAATTACGCGGTTATCGACTTTTTGGCTTGCAGTTAAAGAGAAAAGTTCATACGGCTATCAAATCTGTTGCTCCCAGATACAAACACCTAATACGACAATCTATTCTGTGGCGCACAGCCACAAAATACGAATTAACGCGGTTATCGACTTTTTGGCTTGCAGTTACAGAGAAAAGTCTATGCGGCTATCAAGGCTGTTGCTCCCAGCTACAAAAACCTAATACGACTTCATATTCTGTGGCGCACAGCCACAAAAGACAAATTAACGCGGTTATTGACTCTTTGCCGTAAAGCTACAAAAAAAGTTTATACGGCTATCAAGTATGTTGCTCCCAGCTACAAAGACCTAACCCGACTATATATTCTGTGGCGCACAGCCACAAAAGACGACTTAACGCGGTTATTGACTCTTTGCCTTGCAGCTACAGAAAAAAGTTCATAGGCCATCAAGTCTGTTGCTCCCAGATACAAAAACCTAAGACGACTGTATATTCTGTGGCGCACAGCCACAAAAGACGACTTAACGCGGTATTGACTCTTTGCCTTGCAGCTACAGAAAAAAGTTCATACGGCTATCAAGTCTGTTGCTCCCAGCTACAAAAACCTAATACGACAATCTATTTTGTGGCGCACATCCACCAAATACAAATTAACGCGGTTATTGACTCTTTGCCTTGCACCTACAGAAAAAAAATCATACGGCTATCAAGTCTGTTGCTCCCAACTACGAAAACCTAATACGACTTTATATTCTGTGGCGCACAACCACAAAAGACAAATTAACGCGGTTATTACCTCTTTGCCTTGCAGCTACAGAAAAAGTTCATACGGCTATCAAGTCTGTTGCTCCCAGCTACGAAAACCTAATACGACTTTATGTTCTGTGGCGCACAGCCACAAAAGACAATTAACGCGGTTATTGACTCTTTGCCGTGCAGCTACAGGAAAAAGGTTATACGGCTATCAAGTATGTTGCTCCCAGCTACAGAAACCTAATACGACTATCTATTCTGTGGCGCACAGCCACAAAATACGAATTGACGCGGTTATCGACTCTTTGCCTCGCAGTTACAGAGAATATTTCATACGGCTATCAAATCTGTTGCTCCCAGCTACGAAAACCTAATACGACAATCTATTCTGTGGCGCACAGCCACAAAAGACAAATTAACGCGGTTATTGACTCTTTGCCTTGCAGCTACAGAAAAAAAATCATACGGCTATCAAGTCTGTTGCTCCCAGCTACGAAAACCTAATACGACTTTATATTCTGTGGCGCACAGCCACAAAACACGAAATATCGCGGTTATCGACTTGTTGGCTTGCAGCTACAGAGAAAAGTTCATACGGCTATCAAGTCTGTTGCTCCCAGCTACAAAAACCTGATACGACAATCTATTCTGTGGCGCACAGCCACAAAAGACAAATTAACGCGGTTATTACCTCTTTGCCTTGCAGCTACAGAAAAAAGTTCATACGGCTATCAAGTCTGTTGCTCCCAGCTACGAAAACCTAATACGACTTTATATTCTGTGGCGCACAGCCACAAAAGACAAATTAACGCGGTTATTGACTCTTTGCCTTGCAGCTACAGAAAAAATCATACGGCTATCAAGTCTGTTGCTCCCAGCTACGAAAACCTAATACGACTTTATATTCTGTGGCGCACAGCCACAAAACACGAATATCGCGGTTATCGACTTGTTGGCTTGCAGCTACAGAGAAAAGTTCATACGGCTATCAAGTCTGTTGCTCCCAGCTACAAAAACCTGATACGACAATCTATTCTGTGGCGCACAGCCACAAAAGACAAATTAACGCGGTTATTACCTCTTTGCCTTGCAGCTACAGAAAAAAGTTCATACGGCTATCAAGTCTGTTGCTCCCAGCTACGAAAACCTAATACGACTTTATATTCTGTGGCGCACAGCCACAAAAGACAAATTAACGCGGTTATTGACTCTTGCCGTGCAGCTACAGGAAAAAGGTTATACGGCTATCAAGTATGTTGCTCCCAGCTACAAAAACCTAATACGACTATCTATTCTGTGGCGCACAGCCACAAAATACGAATTGACGCGGTTATCGACTCTTTGCCTCGCAGTTACAGAGAATATTTCATACGGCTATCAAATCTGTTGCTCCCAGCTACGAAAACCTAATACGACAATCTATTCTGTGGCGCACAGCCACAAAAGACAAATTAACGCGGTTATTGACTCTTTGCCTTGCAGCTACAGAAAAAAAATCATACGGCTATCAAGTCTGTTGCTCCCAGCTACGAAAACCTAATACGACTTTATATTCTGTGGCGCACAGCCACAAAACACGAAATATCGCGGTTATCGACTTGTTGGCTTGCAGCTACAGAGAAAAGTTCATACGGCTATCAAGTCTGTTGCTCCCAGCTACAAAAACCTGATACGACAATCTATTCTGTGGCGCACAGCCACAAAAGACAAATTAACGCGGTTATTACCTCTTTGCCTTGCAGCTACAGAAAAAAGTTCATACGGCTATCAAGTCTGTTGCTCCCAGCTACGAAAACCTAATACGACTTTATATTCTGTGGCGCACAGCCACAAAAGACAAATTAACGCGGTTATTGACTCTTTGCCTTGCAGCTACAGAAAAAATCATACGGCTATCAAGTCTGTTGCTCCCAGCTACGAAAACCTAATACGACTTTATATTCTGTGGCGCACAGCCACAAAACACGAAATATCGCGGTTATCGACTTGTTGGCTTGCAGCTACAGAGAAAAGTTCATACGGCTATCAAGTCTGTTGCTCCCAGCTACAAAAACCTGATACGACAATCTATTCTGTGGCGCACAGCCACAAAAGACAAATTAACGCGGTTATTACCTCTTTGCCTTGCAGCTACAGAAAAAAGTTCATACGGCTATCAAGTCTGTTGCTCCCAGCTACGAAAACCTAATACGACTTTATATTCTGTGGCGCACAGCCACAAAAGACAAATTAACGCGGTTATTGACTCTTTGCCGTGCAGCTACAGGAAAAAGGTTATACGGCTATCAAGTATGTTGCTCCCAGCTACAAAAACCTAAGGCAGGGTTCATACTTCCTGTCGCTGAATTCGGCAGCACGCGCGACAATACACAAATCATGATTATCGATCGCGTCGCCTGTTGCCGAATTGCGCTACAGCGACGTCGCGTCGCCAACTGGGTGTTCATACTTTTTTGTTGCCAAATCACGTCGCTGTCGCTTAAATTCGGCGACAATTGCTGCCGAATTCAGCGACAAGTGTAGTTTACTAGCTAGTAAAATACATGACGCGTCGCTCATTGGGTTTGCTCAATTTTTTATTCATTCCTCCAATTTCTCAAATTCGAATGATTATTATGGTATTTACTAACTCAGTTAAAATATATATCACTTGTATCAATATTGTTCACCGGTAATTGGGGTGGGAAATAATCTGATTTTTGACTTTCTAAAGCTGTCAAAACGAATTAATCTTATTTAAGTTTATCAAAACTTGGAAAATCACACTTTCGATCTTGGAGTGGGTTTTAAAACAAAATAAATCATTAATCGAGAGTAAAACATTGGATCTTATAAAAAATCACTCATTGTATCATGATAGAAATTTCCACCAAATAACCATGCAATAAGGTTTTTCGAACAATCTAGACCAAAATTATCAAGTAAAACTACCATTTTTGAAAAAGATCATGGTTTTTGACCAAAATTTGACATTTAGTACAAATCGAAGAAAAGTCGTTCATACTTTTGGTAGCTAGATCAAGCGACATTGCTGCTGCCAATATGAGCGACAGCAGCATTTTGAAAATGCTGCGCGGCGACTGCTGCTGTCGCCTAATTCAGCGACAGGAAGTATGAACCCTGCCTAATACGACTATCTATTCTGTGGCGCACAGCCACAAAATACGAATTGACGCGGTTATCGACTCCTTTGCCTTGCAGCTACAGAGAATATTTCATACGGCTATCAAATCTGTTGCTCCCAGCTACAAAAACCTAATACGACAATCTATTCTGTGGCGCACAGCCACAAAAACAAATTATCGCGGTTATCGACTTGTTGGCTTGCAGCTACAGAGAAAAGTTCATACGGCTATCAAGTCTGTTGCTCCCAGCTACAAAAACCTAATACGACTATATATTCTGTGGCGCACAGCCACAAAAGACGAATTAACGCGGTTATTGACTCTTTGCCTCGCAGTTACAGAGAATATTTCATACGGCTATCAAATCTGTTGCTCCCAGATACGAAACACCTAATACGACAATCTATTCTGTGGCGCACAGCCACAAAATACGAATTAACGCGGTTATCGACTTTTTGGCTTGCAGTTAAAGAGAAAAGTTCATACGGCTATCAAATCTGTTGCTCCCAGATACAAACACCTAATACGACAATCTATTCTGTGGCGCACAGCCACAAAATACGAATTAACGCGGTTATCGACTTTTTGGCTTGCAGTTACAGAGAAAAGTTTATGCGGCTATCAAGTCTGTTGCTCCCAGCTACAAAAACCTAATACGACTTCATATTCTGTGGCGCACAGCCACAAAAGACAAATTAACGCGGTTATTGACTCTTTGCCGTAAAGCTAAAAAAAAGTTTATACGGCTATCAAGTATGTTGCTCCCAGCTACAAAGACCTAACCCGACTATATATTCTGTGGCGCACAGCCACAAAAGACGACTTAACGCGGTATTGACTCTTTGCCTTGCAGCTACAGAAAAAAGTTCATAGGCCATCAAGTCTGTTGCTCCCAGATACAAAAACCTAAGACGACTGTATATTCTGTGGCGCACAGCCACAAAGACGACTTAACGCGGTTATTGACTCTTTGCCTTGCAACTACAGAGAACAGTTCATACGGCTATCAAGTCTGTTGCTCCCAGATACAAAACCTAATACGACTATCTATTATGTGGCGCACAGCCACAAAATACGAATTAACGCGGTTATCGTCTCTTTGGCTTGCAGTTACAGAGAAAAGTTCATACGGCTATCAAATCTGTTGCTCCCAGCTACAAAAACCTAATACGACAATCTATTCTGTGGCGCACAGCCATAAAATACAAAATAACGCGGTTATTGACTCTTTGGCTTGCAGTTACAGAGAAAAGTTTATACGGCTATCAAGTCTGTTGCTCCCAACTACAAAACCTAATACGACTTTATATTCTGTGGCGCACAACCACAAAAGACAAACTAACGCGGTTATTGACTCTTTGCCTTGCAGCTACAGAAAAAAGTTTATACGGCTATCAAGTCTGTTGCTCCCAGCTACAAAAACCTAATACGATTATCTATTCTGTGGCGCACAGCCACGAAATACGAATTAACGCGGTTATTGACTCTTTACCGTGCAGCTATAGAAAAAAGTTTATACGGCTATCGAGTATGTTGCTCCCAGCTACAAAAACCTA